>BSBK01003500.1:0-600000 GCA_027943335.1 Chamaecyparis obtusa
GCATCCCAATTGGTGTGCGGTAGGCCTGCCACTACCACCCCAATGGGGTGCGGTGAGCAGGGGCCTTTGCCACCCCAAAAGGGGTGCAAATAGCTTATGCCTCCGCAACCCTTGTGGGTGCGGATGACAATTCCTACCCGCAAACCCATGGGTCGAGCGCAGCAAGGGGTTGTCGGCCTCACACCCTTGCGAGGGATTATTATAATAAATTTTCCTTTAAAAAAAATCTTCATGCCAATAATAGTTTGATAAATAAATATGTAACCAAAGCACATTTAAAGTAAAAAAAACATGCACAGACAACGTTACATGAGTTTTAAAAGGTAATGTTGCAAACAATGTTTTATTAGGGAAATATCTGACTAATGTATATTAAAAACAATAAGACAGGAAAAGATGAACTAAATAAATCTAATACTATCCTAATGTATATTTTACCTTACTGGGGGTATTGGCTGAAGATTGTTTGATGAAGCCCTTGTAGATTTTTAGATTTTTGAATCTTTTCTCTAGTTGATTTTTGAAGAGCATATATACACAGTATATGTGTATGTATATACACACCCTTGGTGTGTATATAAACACATGTATACTTATGTATATACAAAAATTTGAAATCTCCTTCATCTTCCTCCCTGTCAAACTTGCAACAAACAAAATGAGGAAATTAAGGTTTGGTAGATATTTTATCTTTTAGCCTAGGGCTAGCTTTTGGAGCCCGTTTAATTTTATGTTTATTAATAAGTTTTCATTAAATTCTATTTAAATTGTAATCTGTGTTTATTTAATTAAATGATTGTTGACTTTTTACAGTCACTTTAATTTGAATTCTATTTTATTATTATTTTATTAATCATTAGAATTTTAAAAAGATTCTTTTTATCAATTAGTGGGATTTTAATATGTTGTTATTTGATGTCATTTTTAATTTATTTTAAATTTGATAATATTGAGATATTAATTAATGGACCTTTATTCTTTTAATATTATTCTTGAAAATTGTTATTTTCAAATTTAAAAATTAATGTTATTTCTTATTGAATATTATTTTATTTTTATTTTAATGTTGGTGGTTAAATTAAATATTCAAATTACTCATAATATTTTAATTTATATTAATGGGTTATTCTAGGGGAAATTATTTAATGTCCTAAGATGGGACTTAGATAATAACTTTCCCTTAGCATAAATGTTAAATTTAATATTAATGCCTTATTATGGTTATTTTAATGCTTTTAAATGTTTAATTTAAATTAACTAATAAACTTTGGACACTTTCTCTTAAGTTAAATTATAATATTTTAAAATAAAATAATTGAACATTATCATTATAAATGGGTTATGTTATTGTAACTCTAGGTTTCGCATAGGGTTAATTTTAGGGTCCTATTTTATCGTTTAATGTTTTCTTACGATTCCTACCCTAGTTAGTAACCCAGTTCACATTAGGAGCCATTAGGGTTACTATTTCTTTTTTATTTAATTATTATTTTTAATTAAACTTTTTTGGGTGTGTCAATCCATCCTTTGACTTCATATTATTTACCAAGTTTTATTTTTCCTATTGTTTTATCTCTTTTTATTACCATGTTAGGGTTTCTTAGAGACCTAGTTAAGGTTTTGAGTTAACTAACACAGTTATAAATCAAGGGATGTTGGCAAGCCAACACATTCCATGATACCTCTTGAGAGCTAACTTGTGTTGGGTTATGTGTTCCATTCATGTTGAGTGTTCCTAAGTGTGTTATCTTAGTTGACTTTTGTGCTTTTAGAAAATAAAATATTTGTGTGTTTTGCCCTAATTTTTTGGCATGACCAAAGGAAAAGGAATAAACTAAAATCATAGTATTTGATAGAAAGATCTCATATCAAAAGAAAAATACCATACAAATGCACACCAACCCTCTAAAACCAATAATGTTATGTTGTGATAACCTAGAGTGTTGATTGATAAGTACAATGAGAACAATATTACTACAATATCCAATATGAAAAACCACATGTTTAATGAGCCCAAACTATCAAATTAGTAAGCTTGGATCAAAAAATAAAAAAATAAGAAGTTGTATAAACTGTAGGATAACATAATAATGATCTTAATCCAACAAAGATAGTGAAGATAACCCTTTCAACATTGTTTTAGTGTTGAAGGTTCCATCAATGCAATGATAAAATCTCATACATAATGATACTCTTTTTACCATACTAGATACTTAGGCAAGATCCTCAACAAAATAAAAATTGAGATCTTTATAAGTTGTAGTAATCTTTATGACCAATAAATAAGAGTCTATCAAGGACAATGGAGTTAGTCCTGTAGCTTTAATTTCTAAAGAAATAAATATTTAAATGTGAAAGTGTAAAAAAAAACTATCATAATACTGGTCAAGGTAGCCATTTAGATCTACAATATCAACAAAACTATGTTTGATGATCAAACTTGTAATTCCAAATCTATCATTCAAATCATCCTGAACGTTATGCAATCAAACTATTAACTATTCTATAATCACTTTGAAGACAAAAATAATTTCTATGATCCAAATACAAGATATGTAACTTCCCCTGACACTGACATCTTGTAATGCCCCGCCAGGCAACCCAAGAGGACAAGACATAAACCTCTATAAAATGCAAGTAGTAATTTTTATTTTTATTTTTAAATTTTTAACTAGAATAATATTCATCATCACATTTCATATTTCTAAAAGAAGAAATAATTTTCTACTACTTGGATGTAAGATTTATACAACTTAAGTCCTCAGGGGTTCCCTAACGTCGCTACTAAAGCAACATCATATAAACCATTTACATACATAAGATATCCATTGAATCATGAGCTTAAAAGATCTACGTTCATTTTAACGCATCAATTTAAATTTCCCTAACTTATTTCTTTTATTAAACATAGGTTAATCATCCAACATCATTATTCCTTTTATCAACTCATTCCATAAATTCATATTGATTTCATCTACATCTACTATCCTTTATATCACTTTTCTCTAATATTTTAGGTAACAGATTAATATTCATTAAGGTAGGCATTATCCTAGGTACTTCACTAACATGAACCAAGTATTAACATTATAATCAAGTTACTATTTTATTGCATTGTTTCATAACCATTCATTCTTAATAATTCCAATCACTAATCTATCATTTCTCAATAATTTCCTTAGATCTTTTCATCAAGAGAGAATACATTATTGTTGCGATACATCATTATATATAACTATATTTAAGATTATTTCCTTTACATATGGGAAACATAAGAGGATAGGAGAAATAACATAAACACTTTCTTTTAATGCTAGTAACATGTCCAATATTCCACATTATTTTCCCTTTCTTTTACCTAGAACTACCCATTCCCTTATGCATTGCTTTGAATTGAGACTACATCAATACTACAAGACTCCTTTTAGGAGATTAAAAATTACATGAATTCAAATACATAAGTACATCTCAACATATTAAAATATCCAATAAGAAATCTTCAACTGCAGATCTGGAAAGGAATATGTGCTAGGATCATCCAGAGAATCACGAACAATACCTCGATATAAATATTAACCACCCAACCACATGGAACTAATAGGCCCACTCCCCTGAGCTAGGAGATAGAACCAAAGGCCCATACAAGAGGTAACAACTAGAAAATTCCTAAGGTGGTGATAAAAGTTCCCCAAAGTCACAACAAAAAAGAAAAGACAAGAAGACCACAAGGAATACCAGAGGCATGATCAAATTTGATAGAGACTCTAAGCTACAAGCTAGGTGAGTGTCATCACATAGCCCTCACCCCTTGGGTTGTCCTGGTACTAGCCACTCTTGGCCCCGGCCCCCAAGTAGGCACATGCGGAACCGAATGCCTCTCGTACAGACAAGGTCATTCAGTTGTACCTACGCATAGGTACCTTCTCCCACTCCCATCCTTAGTCTTTACTAGCACTAAAGGCATGGGCGAGGCACAATTAATCTTTATTAATGTGTAATTTCCCATTCCAATAATCTCCATTCCCAATTCATTTATTTAGGTTATCACTTGATTAAATAACTCATAGTAGGTTATCCTGGTACTAGCCACTTAGGGCCCCGGCCCCTCACTATGAGCCACTCACCTAGTGTACTTAGGTTCCCTAACATACATATAAAAATCATAAGAACATAATAGATTCATCATCAAGAATTCATATCAATTCCATAACAACATTTGATTGAGTTTAGGAAAACATATGTTGTCCCTAGTCCACTTGACAACCCTAAACCCAATATGGCATTCAGAATGTTCCAAACATATAAGAAGACATCCAAGTGATATTATAAACATATTTAGAGTATACATAGATCCAATTAACCAAAAAAAAATTCTAATAGCCTCTGGTAACCATACGAAACCTTAAAACTTAATGATGTTCTTAAATTGAATTATTTCAAGCAAGGATTGAATGCAAAGAATAGTCATCATAGAACAGTCATCCATATCTTCCAAAAAAACAAATAATAAAGGCAATCGCTTTGGTCTAGATTTATATAACATAATTATGGACTCTCAATTTTATTTTTAGGAAGATCCAACGGTGGGAAAGAAAGTTATGACTTCTGGTTTAAAATAGAAAACTCTGGTTAGGGTTCAGACCTGCCTTCACTAAAACGGTTGTAACTTTCACAAAACATAATAAAAATTCTCCAAACCAATTGGAAATGAAAGATAAGACTTAGGAGAATATCTGATATAAAATTTATACTTTTATATAATCATATCAGCCTGTAGCTTACGAATACATTTGACAGAAAATTTGGAATCAAGAATGGACAGGCATAGTCTGCCAAAATGTCAAAAATAAGGCATTAATTCGACCCTAAAAATAAAATCAGAGAGATACCCATTTTAGATCTATGAATTTTACTTCCATAAAATCAATTTAGTAAAACCATAGATGCAATTTAAATTGTTATAATAACAGATCTCTAAAAATGGATTGCTAAAAACCCTAGGAAAACACATGCCAATTCTTACAAACAAAAACTCAAAACTTTAAAATAACCATACAAATGAAAAGTACAGATATAATAAATAATGATAATATATAAATAGATCTATAATCTATCAGATACATCAAGTAATTAAAATATTCAAATCCATACCTCATGTCCTACGAAGGTTGAATCGAAGAAGGAAGGAAAACAAAAGAGAAGACAAATCCAAACTTGAGATGCATCCTTCAAACCCTATCCACTTTCAGAAATCTCCATGAAAAAAAGAAATAATTCCACAGCAAAGAATCCCTCTCTCAACTACTGAAATTCTCACAAAAATGTCTCTCTCCCAAAAGCAAAGATAACCAAAAATTCTTAAAGACATATGCTTACAAACTCTCCTTCACATCTCCAAGTTTTCTCTCCAAATCTCCATGAAAAGTAAGGCCATCCTCTCCTCAATGCTTCAACCCCAAAATCCCCTCTCTTCAAATGAGAAAGTAGTGCATATAAATATATTTCCAAAGGTTGAGAGGAAAAGTAACCAACTCCCAACTAACTCTTAACTAAAGGGTATTATAAAATAACTTAATATCATACAACTATATTACTCAAATATACAATAAAAGATTATTTGTATTCATTCATACACTAATGTAATATTATCCTAACATATATGCATATGCCATCATTAATTACATCAATATCTATATATATAACCTATCCTCATTATTAATAATTAACAATTGAGAATAATATACCTCGCATTATTTAATATTTAATTATTAATAATATTATACTTTACATTAATCCCAAAATATACACCATCAACAATATCTACAATAATTAACATATAATCACATATAAATTATATATATATATATAAATACATATATGTGTGCACCCATATATATATTTCTATATATATATTTATATTTATATAGATACATGCCAAATACCAAACACTATAATCTATAAGATTATGAAGTAATAGATCACAATATTATTACCTATTTATAATTACTATAGGATATAATCACTGAGGTAGAATAAAATCACATGCCTCAAAATAAATCTGATCATCCAAAGAGGCCATCCAAATCATCTATGAAACATATTGAGAAAACCATAAGATCAAAAAAGGTCAACCAAAGTCAACAAGGAAAGTCAAGCCAAACTCCTGAAACACAACATAGAAAGATTAACTAAGGATCATACCAAGAAGGAGAAATAAATAAAATGAGTAAACAAATCATACAACCAAATTAATTCAAGTGGCTACAAGGTACTAACTACAACCATGCCCAACTGGGTGCGTTGGATATGGGTTTTTGACCCAAAGGTTGACTGACAAAGAAGGAACCCTAATATTCCCAAATTGGAATAATGACAAAGGAAGACTCATGTAGGGGCCTTAGTACTATCTCCATAACAACAACCATCGAGGATTTGAGGGCATGCTCAGACCTGTGAAGCCAGGTGAAGTTGATGCCCGGCACCTGCAAGCCTGCATCACAAAGAATAAATACATATGCACAGATATACATATAAAAGAAAACATTGCAGATAGATGACCAGGATCGATACATCATGTGGACCTCAGCGATGTGAGTAACTACAACTTCATCCTAAATCATGAAAACACATCATGTATATATATACACTCAAAGCATGTAGCATCATCATAACAAAGGTTAGAATCTCAAGCATTGTGTTAGTCTCTTATCAATACGAATAATAAATCAACATAATCAAATCATCAAGTGAGATACAAGATTCATCCAAAATAACCTTAATAGAAGAAAATATAGATAATCACTTATATATATCTATCAAGTACATATCATATAACATCCTAACTATATTCATAAAGGTCTTGAAGGTACTCAATACATACACAGAGATAAATACATACAAAAATGATACCTTTAGACAGTATGTCTGATATTAGAATCCTTGAGTACTAGCTTATGAAATTATTATAAACAAACTATAGGAATAGATCAAACAAGTATCATGTACAACTTAAGCTATAAGAAAACATCGAAAGATCTTAATTCTTTCAGAAACACAAAACTTATATTAGGGTTAGAGGGGTATTACACATCTCATATGAGATTAATGATGTACTGTTGTAAGATTATTATGATAGTTATTTTCAACTTGTATAAGTAAAAAAAAATGATGAAATATGGAGAAGAAACATGCACATTCCATCATTATCAAAGAAATTAAATACAATGTAAAGAGAAAAAATATTATAATGAAACTACAAAAATACCATCATAATATATTCAAATGAGAGAAATTTTCTTATGAAAAAAAACTTATAAGTTACTGCTGAAGGAAACTTTATTTAGAAATGTCCTTCCGAGAAATGCATTTGTACTCACATATTGAAGGACTTTTAGATCCTTGAGTATGCCTATATATATATATATATATATATATATATATATATATATATATATATATATATATATATATATATATATATATATATATATATATATATATATATATATATATATATATATATATATATATATATATATATATATATATATATTATATATTATATATATATATATATATAGATATATATATATATATATATATATATATATATATATATAACTAATGACCATAGTTTTTAACCAGAATCAAAATAATATATCAATGAACTTCCAAATAGAAAATATTTTCTCAAGTTGTATGTATGAGTTTTAAGAAAACTAATTTTTTAGTATATTTATCTAGTTTAGTCATTAAATAATAAACATCCTTGTAATATTGAATGCATTTCTTTGTTTTGTTTCTACCTTAGACTAACTTGATCTTTGGTATCTTTCTTTATTCAAGTACAAAGATATGAATTTGTAGTTTGCAATTCATTAACAATATTTTGACAATCAACCAAATTAAGATCTAGTTTGTCAATCTTCTTTTGAAATTTTATGAATTCCTTCTTTCCATCTATCAGTTGTCCATAGTAATCTACTGTAATGATTTTCTCAAAACACTATCCAATTTCATTTACCATGCATATTTCAATATTCTCTTTTGATATCAGCCCTTGTAAACACTATAGATTTCTTTCTATTTTGATTTGTTTGGCATAGAATGAACCCTTTTTTTTCAATATACGACATCCAATAGCTGTAAAGATAGTTGTACAATTTTTTCCACACATTTGACTTATACTAGCAAATTTTGAACCAGTCCTTCAATATAGTACACATTGTTAACAAGAGTATTGATATAGAGCTTAATTGACCCTGATCCTCCGATCTAAAAGCACTTATTATCACCAAACCTAATTGTTCCAACATCAAATATATCAAGTTTTACAAATTTATTTTTGTCTCCAGTTAGATGATGTGAACATCCACTATCTAACATCCAAGTATCTTCTATCTTGGATAAAACACGTGATTGGGTAGTCATTGCAACCTTCTTAGGTCTCCAAATAATTTTTGTTTTAAAGAAACTATTAGGTTGTCTCTTAGAAGAGTGTTGACAAAAAAATTTAATATGACCAAACTGACTATATTTGTAACATTGAAGTTTAGTCAAAAAATAATAAATATTTCCACTAACTAAACTTTCATTTATTTTAGGGATCATCTTGTAATCATTTGATTTATTTAGTGAGTTTTCAAAAACATCATAGCATTGAGCACAAATTTTTCCTTTTCCACCTTCTTTAGAAGTCTTTGCAGAATCAGTACTAGGGACTTCATTTAATTGTTTCCTCAAACATATAATTTATTCTTCAAGATTACTACTTTCTTCTCTTTTTAATTTTCCAATTTCTTGAGTGACCTCAAGAATTCATTTACTTTCCTCTAGTTAAAATTTTAAAGAAGTAATTAATTCTAAATCATTTTGAGCCTTTTTGTTTAAATCATTTGCTTCTCTTTTAACTCTCTTAATTTCCTTAAGAGAATATTTTAATTATCCTTGATCATCTATTATAGATTTTAGATCTTCTGATAAAGAGCCATCTTGTGATTCTCTTTCTAAGACAACATCCATAAATAATACTTCTTCATTTCCGTCTACAAGCTCATCTGAACCACTATCAGTTACATCTGCAATTAGATCCTTACTATTTCTAAAGTTGTTTTTCTTCTTATAACTTTTTTGTTGTTGTTTTTTGAAATCCTTATTATTATCTTCCTCATAAATTTCACTTTCTTTATTAAGACATTGAGCTACATAATGACCTATTTTACCACAAGAGAAACATTTGAATGGTACTTTTCCTTTATATCTTCCTGAACCTCTCCTAAGTTTACTAACAAATGTAGATTCAACATTATCTATTTGATCAGTGTCATAATTTGTTTCTATTTTAGAACATTTAAATTTTGATTCCTTTTATAGGTTGATCAAAATAAATTCTCATTTCATATGCAGTAAAGATACCATGCAAAGTATCAAGGGTTGCCTTTTTTATATCTCTTTCTTCAACAACAGAAATGTTAGAGTCATACTTTAATGTGAGTGATCTCAAAACCTTCTTAACCACTATTATCTCTTCCAAAGTTTTACCTAATCCTATTATAGAGCTAAAAACATCATAAACATGAAGAAAATAGTCATCAATTTTCTCCTCTACTATCATTTTTAAACTTTCAAACCTAGCTCTGTAGGCTTGCAGTTTTGCATCTTTGATAGTTTTATCTCATAAATATTTGACAATTTTCCCCATTTACTGTAAGAAATTTTAGAATCCATAATTTTAACTATTACATCATTTTCTAGACCACAAAAGATAACATTTGATTCCTTTGCATCATTCTCATAAGCTTTTTTCTCACTAACAAATGAAGGACATGTGGTTTTAGTATAAGTTAGTTTTGTGGTTTCCTACACATCATATCCTAGAGACTTCAAATGACACCTAATTATATACTTCCAAAATGCATAATCAAATTCATCAATACATAATGCTCTAAACCCTAATAATCCTTCTTTACCAACCATAGTGTACTCCCTAAAGATAGTATATGGTTCTGATACCAATTGTTGTAGTACAATGATTACTGAGAGGGGGGGTGAATTATTAATCATACACAAAATAAAAATTTTAACTTCTTTTAAAAGCTTTCAATAAACTTGAAAAATATTGAAAACACATAAAGTAGATAACAATGAGCACACATCATACACAAAAGAATGACACAAATTTTTTCTTGAGTGGAAACCCTCCAGGGGAATAAAACCACTTGAATGTAGCATCATTGGATTTATCTTTTAAATTAATTTGTACATCTTATTGATGTTGTCTCATTGACAATTTTAATGCCTCGCTAGATTCCTCACTAGCTATATGCCTCACTAGCCTTATAACAATATGCCTTATAGGATTTCCAATTTATTTTACAATTTTCTACATACAAAGATCAGAAAGCATGATTTCTATTTGGACCCTATAACTACATACTATACATTACCAAGCACAATTTACATGTTGTTGTTCTTAATAGTGCATAATATATAATTATGGACTCTAAATCAATCAACACCTTTCTATTGTAGAATTGACTTTTCACAACTTTTATCAAAATATGATCAATAAAATCCCTCAATTTGTTCTCTATCTATACATTAAATCCTTCTTATAAAGAATTATATATAAGTATCTTTGTCAAATTGTAATCAAACTCAATAATAAAATTGATTGCAAAATTGATTAACATATTATGCCTTGATATGACCATCAACTAATATGTATCCTTCAGAAACAATACATCGCTGCCTATTCAGGCATATTAGTCATTATTACTGATATGATCAATATACCTCAAAATAATATGAAATAAACTAAATCAAAATACCATTTTCCTCTTCATTATTTACTGTTATTAAACCCAAATTGAGTATCAATGTAATGTTCAAACTTAACTTAAAAATTGATTCATAGTTTTCATGTATCAACATTGATGTTAACATGATGCAATCTAATCTATCAAACTAAAAACATCAAATATACCTTAACACTTGTGTTCCACAAAAGAAGTAAGATATAACTATATCATGACTACCATATGGTCTCGAAAAAGACTATGTCATAAACCAAACAGATAACTGTATACTATCATGATCTTCTCAAATGAGTGCATCTAAGTATGCTTATGAAAAACACATAATGCATGGACCTAAGACCAAATAGATCCCTTACAAATATAAGAAGAAAAAAAAATCCAACTGTGTATAAAAATATATAATGCAATTCTAATACACAAAATCATTACCCTGACATGCATACAACAAACCCTATGAATGTCTATACAATGACATTATTGTCCATATGACATCTAACTATCACACCCAATGAAATTCACTATATGATAAACCTGACAAGGGTTTTATGATACAAGGTAAATGAGATTATGATGCAATTCATGACTAACTTGACAAGTGTGAATGAAAGAATGTGCTAGTAAAATAAACACATAAACCCTAATGTGGATTTTGAAGAATAAACAAAACTATAAAAAATACATCATGGTCATGAGAGTAATATATAGAAAATGACATGTAAATGATATGCAAAGGATTCTTAACAATAGTTAACAAATTTGACACACCTAGACAAATCATAAATTGTCAAACCCTTTCTATACCATCATGACTTAGACAAACCTAACAAGGGTTTAGTAAAGAGAACAAAAAAATCTAAACCCTTAAGGAATAAACTAATCATAGGGCATAACATATTTTGAAAAAAGAATGATATATATTTATCAATTAAGCATGAGAAGATGAACTAAAATTAAAAAGAACATGAATCATATACGCCTAGGGTAAAATATTGAAAATCTTGTGTATCTCTGTAAAATGAATCTCAATCTCAAAGTTGTTCCACCTTCTAACTACCATTCCTAATGTCGGTTCATCAACTGAACTATGTAACTTGCAAGAAGATGTCGAACATAATAGTGATGTCCTAGCTCGACAAAGCTAGGCTTAACTTAGCAGCTAACCAAAATAAAATGAAGCGTCAAATATGATACTCAAAGAACCAAATATGGTGCTCTCATTAAACCTTCAATTAATGCTCCTAACTACTACTTAAATGTGCATTTATCATATTTTTATCATTTTGAGTAATGGCTAGAGGACTGACCTAAAGGTCCTAGCTTAAAAAACTTTTTAAATGCCTTGGTCACAACTTGTGATCCATGTTTTAATACCATATAAAACTTCTTTAGAACATATAATACACATAGGTTCTTTAATGATGGTAACTAAAAACACCGTGAAGATTCAAACATTCTATAACCATGCTAGTGATTTGATCATTTGAACACATTGTAAACTATGTAATCAACCACAAGTGTTAATCAAATTGATTATAATCAACTACCACTAATAATCAAATTCAAACTAATTAACTTTAACTGACACATCTGATTACTATCAAATACTGTGATACCAAATTGTGTCAAGTTAGTATGTTTTGACATCAAGGACAACAAAGGCTCAGGGATCAACATAACTCCTCTATCTTTATAATCAACATATGTACATCAATGAATCATCTTTTTGGGCAAGTTCTCACCATGGTTTTTCCACATATAAAAATCTTAGTGTTCTTGTGTTATTTTTTTAGTTCATTATTTGCTCAGATTTTTATATGATGAATTGATTACTTAAGTAAGATTTTGGTTAATGTTGATTCACCCCTCAACATATGTTGTGTGTTCAACACTACAACCTTATCCATTATGTTGGGTTACAAAGAGTGTAGAGATTTAAATGAATCTAACATGTAAATTTTAGTTTTTTATAAATGCATAGGATGTATATGAAGTAGAAGAAGATGTGATTTCTCTTGATGTATTTGGAAATGCATTTGTAATTTCATATTTGTGTTTGCAAGAAGAAAAATTAATGACAAGGGTGAACAAGAACCATTGGATATAGGATGGAATTAAATAATATTAATCAAGGGATACCAAAGTAAACAAAATTTTTATGTTAACTATCAATCAAGAACTTAAGCTCATACAAGAAGGAAAACAATTTTGTTTACTACTTCTCAAGGATAAGAAAGAAGAGGTAATTCATATTTTTGTATTCTCAAATATTAGAAGGCTAAAAAATAGGTTAAATATTGGAATCAATTGAAAAGGTACTCAAAGATCTAAAGTAGTTTCCTCTAAGAGAGAGGTAGAACATGATATTTTATTACTTCCTTAATCTCCTCTACTAGATATTGTGTTATATAAAATAATATTTTATTGAGAGAAATTAAGAAAGAGAAATTTAGGAGTTATTAAATTCTATTATGATACATCTTAATATTTCACAATGTAGTTCACTAATAGTTATGGTAAGAAAAAATGGCAACATGAAGAGGATGTGCATTTATTTAAATTCTTTTGAAAAGATAATAATGAATAATAAATATCCTATACTAAGGCTAGATGATTTTTGGATGAATTATAACATGAAATGTACTTTACAAAATTAGATCCTAATTTAGGATATTATCCGATGAGAGTGATGGAGATTAAAATATAGAAAAAAAATCTTAAAACTCAATAAGTTTTGTATGAGTGACTTGTACTTTCTTTTGGTTTATGTAATGGACAATAAAATTAATTAATTTTATGATTATAATGTATTATGGATATTCATAGAAACATTGTTTAGTGTATCTAGATGGAATTATGTTTTTATAGTACTAGTGGGGAGGAACACTTAACATGGTTGAGTTAGGATTTTAAAGTAGTGAAGGAAAATTAGCCTTTATGTAAGTTAAATAAATGTGATTTTGCAAAGGAATTATTAACATATATCTAGAATATGTGGTTGGTTTAGATAAGAGAAAATCCCAAAAAATTAAAGGCTATGTTCATTATTGGCCTAAACTACGGAGTGCCACAAAACAAGGATCTTTAGAGGCACTATATAGTATGTGTGTAAGTTCATTATAACTTCCTCTTTCATTGTTGCCCCTTTACATGAAAGAAAAAAATTAGGGAATAATTTCCATTGAAGCAGTGTACAATAAGGAATTTGATGCATTGAAGGAAAATATTAAGAATACCCAATGTTTAGTTAATTCACAACTACTCTTTGAGGTTAAAATTGATGCTAAATAGTATCCCATGAGTGTCGTCTTTACAAAGGGTGCTTAGTTGGTATTTATAGGTTTTCACTTTAGCAATGAGGGATGATAAAATATATGGATGAAATATTTATGCACTGATGTAGTCAATCAAGAAATAAAACACTATGCACTAGGTAGGAAAATAATTGTTCACAAATATCATGAGTTATTTCCATGTTTAGAAATTTAAAGCAATTTGTAGCACCATGACATTATAAGTGGATAATATTTCTATAATTTTTCTACATGGTGATCAAGAATAATGTGGGTAGTACAAATTTTGTGGTGGACGTGTTGTCTAGATCAACTATATCAAATTCTATATTAGCTCTAGCTGCAATCAAACAATTGGAGCCATTTACTAGAAATGGATATAAAGAAGTATACAAGGCTTAACCAAATTTTGTGGAGGTTAAAAGAACTTCAAGGATAAGGAGTTGAGGAACAATTTTTTTTACTTTTAATGAGGGAGTACAAAGCTACAAACTAGTAGGTCATTTTTTGTGTTGAAAAACCATGAACCACTTAAAAAAGGTATGTCTTGTAGACTTGAATACAAATGAAAGGGTCATGATTCATTGGAGGATGCAAATTATGCTACACTTAAAAATTAAAGATGTGGAAATAGGAATGTGTATAACTATACTAATTCTTACCATATTATAGAAAAGTGTTTCTATTGATTTTGTGGGCGATTTACAAACTATAAACTATGAGAATAACTACTTCTTTATGATGATAGATTTAGAAATATGTGCATATTATGACCATGCAATAAAACCACAACCAGGAAAGAGAATAGATTTTGGATATGCTATGGATAGTATTTAAGATCTATGGAATTAGTTATAGATGCTTGACTTGTGAGTTGTCATTTACTTTGTGTGAAACTATTGACATGAAGCTACAAAATAACTTGCAAACTTGCATTCATATATAAATAGATAGAAAAAAATGGTGAAGAGGAAATTGGTACAACTCATACCAATATATAACAAATGAATGTTGAAGACATGAGATAATAATTTTATTAATATCAAATTCTCATCCAATAAATCAATATATTCTTCCACAAGATAATCATCATTTGAGATAAGTAGGATTGGAATCATAAGTGACAAAAGAAACAAAATCTATTTTGTAAGGATATATGAGGTCCAATTGAAGAAAATGTGACTTAAAAATAAACAAATAAAAAATGAGTTAAGGCGTGAATGACCTTGTGTAAAACATGGTATTCAAGTTGGAGACAAGTTATGTTAGTCCATTAATAGAGAAATGATTAACCAATAAAATGAAAACTAAAAATTTGAGATATGGATCATTTTTTTATCTTAGATGTGATTGGAGAGAATTCATCTAGGATAGATATCACTCCCTACATGAAAATCTTATTTGAAATGAATTGTGAACATATCTAGATGTATGAACCTTATATGGTGAAAGAAAATGAATTGACAGTACCTTTGATGGAAGATTTTGTATACACTAAGGAAAAAAATATTTTTTTGAACATGTGGTTCTATAATTGAATCAAATTGAGACTGCAAAAAGGATTTTGTGATTCTTGGTAATGGGACTCAAATAACATATCATTAGCTTAAGCTCATTTGTAGTATTAAGAAATCATAGTATACTATTTATTCATATTATCTCCTAATAAGTAAGATATTAAGGGACTAAAATCATCTTGATGAAGGGAGGTATCATCCAAATGGGATTATAACATTCTTGGGATTTCTAAGAGCTTAGGTGTTAAAATAAAGAGACAATGGGAGATAATTGTTTGTACAAAAGTAACATTGTTGATTACAATATTAGTAAATATCATAATCGATGGTCATCAAAAATATTTGTGTTAGTCTATTATTGCATACCCTCCAAATAGTATTGGGAACATGAATTGGTATTTATTTTATTACTGTATAGATGCCAAGTGATATTATGAACATGAAGTGGAAGAAAAACTTATGAAGGTTTCTAAATCAGTCCTTCCTCTAGATGATGGTTAAAACTTAATTTTAATGGGGCAATTAGGATAATCCTTGAATTTTTATGGTGGATGTACAATAATATGTCATAATGAGAATTATCAGAGTTGTTATAAAAATATTTCTAATTGACACCAAAAATTATGAATCAAAACTATTCGCAAATAAATTCTAAACAAACTTTAAAAATGATCATCTACAATTTGAAAATCCTATCCCTCCTTAATGAATTGGAAAAATGTTCCATACTCAATTTATTTAGAGAGGATAACAAGGAGGTAAACCAATTGGAAAATGTTGTAACTAAAATAAGTACACTTGTGCATGGAAAAGGATTGCACTTAACCTATCTCCCATACTAATAATCATTTCGTGTAGCTTTACTCTTAATCTCATTCCATGATAGTGAACAAAATTTATGAGTATAATCATGAAAAAGTATTCCTATGCTATTATTCTTGGTTTCCGAAAAAAGGAAAATCATCAACCTATCTCTAATCAAAATCTTCAAAACCAGAGCTCCACACTATACAATCTTTTTGAAAAGAATACTCTTTATCCTCAAACCATTATTTTAAGGTGAATATACATATATCATCTATTATTGTTGTCATGATTGAACCCACCAAATCAAAATATAGCAACATTAACCAATGTAGAAACAAGCCCAAATGGGGCTAACATGGCTGGCAATCAATATTTCATACTCTCAGCTATGGATTTCATTTTTCATAATGTTTGTTGGGAATATGACAACCAATGTAGAAGAAAACCCAAATGAGGACTGACATTCCTTAAATTTACTCAAGTTGGACAAGCCATTGAAGAAAAATAGGACTGTGGATACATTTAATGGATATATCATAATATTATTAAAAAATATAGAGTATATGTATATTAAAAAGAAAATATAAAGATTTTTTTTTGTTATATTTCTTTCAATTATTTTTTTTCTTTCATTTTTTATTTTAGGTGTATGAGATCTTTGGAAAAATTCACTAATAAAAAACATTGATGAGGTTCAAAATATATCAACCCAATGATTTCATGAATAGGAGAGCATGCTATCATCTAATATACTATAGTTTTATGATGCTTAGTCAAAAAAGTAAGAGACTAAAAAATTTAAATTTTGAGATTCGTGATATTTGAGATACTCCAATTTGTAGGATTAAATCTTGAAAAGATGCAAAAGAAGAAGTAGAACATAGTTAATGGCTATTTAACATATTGGAGACATAATAAGCATTGGAAGTTGTAGATGTTAGATGAATTATTCAATGTATAGGAGAAACAAGGAAAATAGAACACTATAAACATTGTATCCACTCTTTGAATTTGTGTATTATTAATGTAGTATGATAGGATTATTTATAATATATTATAATTAATGTACATTATGATTGTATTAATTCCAATGCTATGTTTGACTCCTCTCAATTGACTATTAATTACATTTTCTAGTGAAGAGATCTCACAAAAGAATTAATATGGTTCATTACATAGAACTTAATTTTAAATGTTCATCAGGTACTCAATTTCTTATTGCTCTAGAATATATCATTATAATATTTACACTAAACAAGTATTATTTAACATTCATATTAGGTATTCAAAGTATGCATATTCCATCATGTTATTGAATATTCATATTAGGTATTGAGTATAAATACTCTATAATTTTATTGAATATGACTAATAGAATGTTAATCAATACATTGGAAGACATTATTATTCATTTAATATTTTGAACTTAAAGGATTATTAGTTTTACTTCAAATGTGGTAGCATCTTTTAATAGATTTAATATATTCTTTGGAAGGCTAGGGATTGATCAATATATATATTTTTCTTTTATTTTACATCAATGTGTGAAATTTGTACATAAAGGAAAATTAGTAATTATTTAAAGGAAACATTAGTAATTGATATTTGATGCTATTAATTTTACATTGGACACATTTATGAAGATGCCATAGTATGTACTTTATGAGAAACATAAAACTAAACATGATTTATACATGATAAATTTTGAGGAATTACAAAGAATTTAAAAAAATGATAATAAATATTTTTGAAAGCCTAATGAAACATCATTACACTAATATGAACAAGGAAATTGATATATAGATTCATTTTAATGATCCTTATGAGAAATAAATTACTCATGAAGTTGTGCTACACAAAATTCATATCATTCATTGATAACCACAAGCTAAGAAATGAAAAAATAATTTTAAAAAAGAGCATAATATTACACATGTCCAATATGTGTTACACCTTGTATGAAGCAATATTAAGAAGATACACATCATTGAAAAGGAAGTTAAGCATGAGAAAAAAAGAAAAAGAAAATGAAGATTAATTGAATTATTATTTTTAGCAAGATCAAGATAATATAATGGATGAGCCACAACCCATGATGTCAAAGCTTGAATATAGCATAATGTTTCATGCTAGGTGTTAGCATTAGAGTGTTTCCTAATGTTGCATATAGCACACATGCTTGGAATTTTATTTACTCCTTATTTAATGTGTTTTTCATATTTGTCTAATCTTTTATAATTGTTTATCCCTTCATCTCACCTCACCTTCATACTTATTTATGTTTCTCCTATATGGTAATATTTTTTTGTTTCAATTATATTTACCAATATGCCTATTATCTTCCATATCTTTTTTCTTATTTTCCTTTGTGTTTCACATGTTAGGTTATGTTTTAATCTCTTTTCACTTTATATGTACTCTTGATCTATATTTTTTTTTTCACTTACACTTCAAATCTCCTCTTATCATGTTTTCATTACAAGGTTTCCTTATTTATTTTCATTTCTTAGTATTTTCCTACTACCTATTGATTGGAAATTGATAAGTCATGCTTACCTAGAGCTTACATGTTGAAACCACATTGATACGTTACACTTTAACCCTAATCATTTATTGAGTTTACTTTAATATTCATTGAGATTGAATCAATATTCTTATTGAATCCTACTTACAAAACCTACATTGACATCACAATTTCAAAGTCTTTTATTCAGCCCGTGTTACTATATTATGCTTTTCAGAAAACCATTTGAACTCTTCTTTCCATATCATGTATTTAGTTGGAGTGCCTTCTATGGCTCTTTTCCCTTGTCTTTGAACTTTTGTACACATTTTAGCTAGGATTAATCTAGAACTTGTCTCCTTGCAATGAAACAATAGTGCTTCCAACACATTTCAAAATAGTATTAAGACACAAATCCACAAAAACAACAAAGCAAGCAAAGTTCAACTTGCAAAAAATATTCTACATTGCACAGGGTCTAATCTTACCTCAAAAATGAATTTGTGATTGTAAACTATCATTTTTATCATAAAACAACATATTCCTATCTACTTTTCTAAACTAATCTTTTTAAATCAGTAAACCTATTAATCCCCATTGTCATTAATCAATCTAAGCTAATTTAAACTTACGTAATACATATTATTAAATTAGCCTAAATTAACCATATGGAAAATTAGTCTTGATTAATATAAGAAATGTGAATTATTGACAAAAAATCTACTATCAATAAATATTATCATGTTTCATAAAAATGGTTTTAAATACCACTTGACAAATAAAATTATAAATTAATTTTTATTAATTATATTTAAATATTTTTCCAACATTTTTTAAATAACTACAAGATATAGAAAGCCCCAAAATTCTTTACACCATGGTAGAGAATCTCTAAAACTAGAAGTTGAACACATTTTTGTTCATGTAACGATGATTCGATAGGAGATGTGTTTTTTTCTAAAAAAAATGTTGGAAATATCTAGAGCAGGAAAAGAGATATTTTCCTTGCACACATTTTTTTCCTCGCAAAACACCTCCATTCAAAAAAAATTTCTCTGTGATGATAGGATATTATGATAATGCTATCAATATTCAAGTGTGTAGTTTTTTGAGTCAAACTCAATGACCCATGTTTCATGAGTAGTGGTTCACAAGAACCCATGTCTCATGAGAATGAATGGAACACTTAACACTCATTACATCTAGGTGATTCTCACAAAGGTGAAGTGTTGGAACTTCCTGAGTGGTCACCCCTCCTAGTACTACTCTAGCTCAAGCACACTTAACTACAGAGTTACCTTCATGATCAAGCCCACTCTACTTGAAAATCCACTTGCAAACCCTTCAAAAAGTGTTTTTCCTTATTAACCATTCATTAGAAATCCCCTTGAGTTCACCAATTCATAAGTAGGATATTCTTTCCGCAACAAGCCAAATTATGATATTGCTATTAGGATTCAACTATGTAGTGTTTTTATTCAAATTCATTGACCCATGTTTCATTAGTAGTGGTTCACAAGAACCCATCTCTCATGAGAATGAATGAAACACTTATCACTCATTACATCTAGGTGATTCTCATAGAGGTGAAGCACTAGGACTTCCCGAGAGGTCACCCATCCTAGTATTACTCCATATCGAGTATGCTTAACTACATCGTTTCCTCCATGGTTAAGCCCAATCTACTTGCAACCATGGGAAAACCCTCATTCCCACCACATAAAATCTCTAGAATGACCACCAATGTCATCTCGACTACCAAGGTGGGTCCAAACCAGGCTAAGAGATTTTGACTATGTTAAGAGATTTCACAACTCTAATCTTAAGAATTGTACTCGGTTAAAGGATTTATACATAAGATCTGTTAAGATCTGCTCGGTTAAGAGACTTATACAATTTTGATTAAATTTTAATTAGAAATACAAAATTTATGTCAAATGTGCATCAAAACATGCTTATCAGACTCTATGTGCTCAATATCTCATTACCTCATACTATGTAACCTTCACATAAACAATTTAGTACTCGGTAAATCTATTTTGTAGTACTTTGATACTCAGTGGCTTTCTCTCCTTATTCATCTTCTTCTCTATTCTTCTTTATACATGCAATCTTATTGTGTATTCATATCACCATAGCCACATTCTCCATCATCTTGATCTATACTTCTTTGGTCTATTTATACAACTCTTGAAGCAGTCCTATAACTTCTAGAATCTTCATCTTCAAGTGGTGCTAGCATTGTGTACACTTCCAATGCATATTTCATCCATTCTTCCCATTGGATGAACTCATCTTGGAATCATGTGCAATCATTAGATTTCAATCTCCAATGTCCTATTATTCGATCTCCTTGAGACTCGTAAACCAATTTCTAATCGGTGTCCATGTTCAATGTACTTAGATCTCATCTAGTGTCAGCCTACTTTTCTTGGTAATATGTTTTCTTTACCTTGGTAACTAACTTATCTTCTTGGTTAGGTGCTCGGTAGAACATGGTTATCAGTACTCAATTCTTTTCTTCTCTCGGTGTCTATACTTTCTTTCTTTAACCAAAATTCTTTGTCAACTTATTCCTTTTACCAACTCATCATTTCTTCCTTACTAAATGACTTTGACAAACATAATAACTTCCATATAACTAATGAAAACAAAATTGAATTTTAGGGGTATCAATCTCCCTCTTTGGAATTAGTTTGGTATGTTTGTTAAAAATTGTCAAAATCTTCAAAGTCACAAAACAAAATTTTGTCTTTGTCTATTTCTCTTCCTCGATAAAACTTATTACTCCCCCTAAAGTAATAATTCTAGTACATCTCCATACTATATACATAATCTTCTATTTATTCTCCCTTGTATATATCTATTCCCCTTTCACTTAAAAAAACCCTATAAGTAATGCCCCTTTTTAAACTTAGATGTATATTACCCCTTTTTTAACAAAAATGCCATAAAATGCTTACTTACTGTGTATCCGGTTTGGGGATCTTATCAAAAATACCTTTATATTTCTCATGCGCATCCTTCAATGATGCCTTGCAGGAGTCATGTAGTGTTTGCAACACTATTATTTGTTCACTGATATCTACAATTAGACTCACCATGTTGTCCTTGGCACTAACATCCGGTGTACTCACTAGATCTTTTATTTTTTGTATCTACCTCTGCAACGGTTCAATATTGGGGAGAAAAATTGTTTGGAGTTCTAAAAGCTCCATCCTTATTTGGCTCTCCTCCTTCCTTAGTTCAAATTTCACTTCCATTAAGTTCTTTCACTTCTCATAATAAGTTTTTATGGTTTTGGGCTTGGTGGAAATCTTTGATAGTAGCTCGATGAGCTCTTATTCCACATTTTCATCTTTATCCTTTAACTCCTTTGTAAATTTTGAAAATAAAAAAATCTTTAAAAATATAAAAATAATGGATCTCAACTCTTCTTATAATGTATTGATTAACTCAAATAGAGTTACCTTGTCTAATGCTACGTCTGATTGAATAACTTCTTCAATCACCTTAGTCTCCATGTCTTTCTTGTGAACCTTCTTTAGATATTCAATTGTGTTAGTTCCAGGCTGATTAATTTGATTGACAAGTTCTTTTAACTGACTATAAATGTCTACCTTCTCATTTATTGTAGGCTTTGGAATAATCTCATTTAAAATACTCTTTATTTGTTCTAATACATTAGTCTTCTACATTTTAGCTATAAGCTTATCTTGTGCAGCTTTCCTTTTCAACAAATCACCGAAATCTAAAAGTCCCTTAGGGCTCATAGTAGTATAGTCACCTTTGATATGACTATAAATTCATTGATATCTACCTCATTTTATATTTTCCTCTTTTTAGACTTACTCTTGGAACTTTATACCATCTTTTCAACTAATTGTGTCGAAGTTACTTCATTCTTGTCTTCCTTCTCTTTCTTTTTTTCCTCTTGTTTCTTATCTTTTATTTCTTCCTTCTTTTCTTTTTTGTCCTCTTTCTTTTCTTCTACCTTTTCTATTTCTATTGATTTTTATTTTTCCTTCTCTTTTTATTGTTGACCTATAGTTTTGGTGGGGGTCTGATGCAGGAGCATCCTAGGTTGCCTTGCTATCCTGCTCATTTTGTTCATTCTTCCAGTAAGTGTCGAGTTGTAATCATTGTCGAGCATTCTTGTGTGTTGAGTTGTCCAATGTTGGCCAAGTTTTCCCATATGTGTTGAGTTTTCCACTATTGGCTGAGCATTCCTTCCTATGTCAAGTGAACCTTATATTTGTTGATGCTCGGTTCTTCTTTGACTAAGTTTGTCTTTGTTTGGTTCTTAGTTAGATCCAACTTATGTATTTAATTTATGTTACAAATTTAATGTAGGGATCTTGTCTTGGGATGTGTGTAGACTATTTTGAGGTTGGCCTTCTATTTTGTAATGATATAGAATCTTGTGTAAGCCTTTTTGGCAAGTATAAATAGGGGTGTCTAGGTATAGAAAAGAGGAATGTGGTACGAAGGTAGAAGATAGAGTCTATATCTATATTTTCATAAATCTTGTTGGCCATAACTTGGATGGCCTCATAGTCGGGCATGTATGTGGATAATTGGATGAATCAATAAAGTGTTTTTTGTTCCTTCTCTCCTTGGTATTGTTCTTTGTGTTGTGTGCTTCCATTGTGTTTACTCTACAAGGTGTCTAGATAGTTAGGTGTGCCTTTGGCCCTAACTGTTCTTGTCTCTCCTTGTGCTAGGTGGTATCAGAGCATGGTTCATCCTTGAGGAGATTGGATCATGTATAACCCTAAATTAGATTTGGTTGTAGGGTGGAAGATCTATGGATTTGACCTATAACTTGTAGAGGGTTACGATCTTGGAGGAACCTATTTGTCAAGATGGTTCGAGGTAGAGGAAATATTGATAATGTTGTGATGGGCATGTTAAGAAAAATTGAATCCAGATTAGATATTATAGAGATAGCCTAAAGGAGAGGAGCACATCTTGATGATGTGATGATGATGATGAAGAAAAGGCACCAACCCCTAATCTGGAACCTGAGGAAGATCAAGATGAGGAAATATTGTTGAGAGTATTGTTTAGGGAATGTTAAAAGCCTATTGTTGAAGTTATTTCTTATGATGGAAAGCTGGATACTAATGTTGTGTTGGATTTGATCTCTGATATGGAAAAGTTCTTTGAGTTTGAAAGAACTCCTAAGAATAGGAAGGTGAAAATTGTAGTCACTAGGTTGAAAGGTCATGCCCCACTGTGGTGGGAGCATTTTCAAGATGATAGAAAAAGAAGAGGAATTGAAAATATCATAACCTGGTTGAAAATGGTGAACAAGGTGAAGATGAAGTTCCTCACTATTGATTACTAGGTTATCTTGTTAAGGAAGATGCAGAACCTAAAACAAAGGGACATGAATGTGAAGGAATACACTAAAGAATTCTATAGATTGGACATCAAATCTGGACATGTACTAGATGATGAGGTTGAGAAAGTTGCAAGGTACCTAAATGGATTGAGATCTATAATTCAAGATGAAATAATTTTTGTAAAATTAGATAGTGTGGAAGAAGCATATCAATATGCCTTGAAAGTTGAGGAGATTTTGACAAAGAAGCATGAGAAAAGACAAAGAGGTAGAGGTGGTAGATTCTAGAGAGGTAGAGGTAGATCCTATGGTGAAGGTAGAAGATCTAATAATTATACGCAAGATAAGGGAAATTCTAAGTCAAAAAATGAAGATAAAAGAAAGACCAAGTGGAAAGGTGGTAGTTCTTACCGAGGAGGTACTAGTTCATACCGAGGAAGAGGTAATTCTTAGTCTAGAAGTGGTTTTAGTGGTAGTTATTTTAGATGTGGAAAAGGACATAGGTCTTTTTGAGTGTAGACACTCTTATTGAAATGAAAAAAGTCATAGAAATTCTATGGTACAAAAGGATCTTGAGGGTTCATCAAGTAATCCTGAGAATGGAGAAAACTTGATGGTAAGGAGAACTTTGTGTAATAAAAGATTTGATGAAGAACATGTCTTGAGGAGAAGTCTTTTCAAGATCAGATGTAAGATGGTACGAAAATGTTTCAAAGTAATTATTGATAGTGGTAGTTCACCAAATTTGGTATCAAAGGAGCTGGTTAAAAATTTGCAATTGCAAAGGCTGAGACACCCTAAATATTATCATGTTTCATGGATCAAGGATGAGCATAAATTGCTAGTAAGTGAGCAATGTATTGTGAAATTCAAAATTGGAAGTTACTTTGATGAAGTTCCATGTGATATTATGCCTATGTATTGTTTTCATATTGTATTGGGTAGACCTTGGCAGTATGATAGACATGTTGTACATGATGGTAGATTAAATCAATATACTCTTTGGGTGAATGGTAGAAAGAAAAAATGTTGCCTTTGATTGAGATTCTAGATGAGATAAAATGTACTTCTGTGATAATTTGCATGGTTAATGGAAAGAAAATTGAGAAAGACATGAATAAGAATCAAGTTGGTTTTTCTATAATTCGGAAGAGGGAAATTTTTGGTAGTAATGGCCGAGTGACATAAAATAGTAATGACCGAGTGCCAACAAAAATTGAAAACTTTCTGAATGAATACAAGCGGATTGGTGCAGAGGATATTCCTAATGGTTTATCACTAGTAAGAAGTATAATTCATTATATGGATCTGATTCCTAGAGCTAGTTTTCCAAATAAAGCACCATACAGATTGACACCTACTAAGAATAATGAGCTTAACAGACAAGTGCAGGAGTTGTTACAGAAAGGTTTGATCAAAGAAAGCTTGAGTCCATGTGTTGTACCTATTGAGATAGCACCTAAGAAGAATGGAGAATGTGTAATGATTCCAGAGATATCAACAAGATAACATTGAAGTATAGATCTCCTATGCCGATGATGGATGACAATGGATTGTTTGAGTGAGAAAAGTATTTTACCAAGATTGATTTGAAAAGTGGTTATCATCAGAGTAGAATCAGAGAAGGTGATGAATGGAAGACTGGTTTCAAGACAAAATATGGTTTGTATGAGTGGTTGGTTATGACTTTTGGTTTGACTAATACACCTAGTACTTTCATGAGGTTGATGAATGAAGTTTTCAAGAGATTTTTGGGTAAGTTTTTTATTTTTTACTTGGATGATATTATGATATTTAGTAAAACTAAGGAAGAACACCTTGAGCATATTAGACAAGTGTTACAAAGATTGAAAGAGGAGAAGCTATTGATTAATTTGAAGAAGTGTTCCTTTACGCGAGAAGAGATTGTGTATTTAGGATTTGTAATTTTAGGAGGTGGTTTGAAAATGGATCTTGAGAAGGTTAAAGAAATTTTGGAGTGGCCTACACCTAAGAATGTGGATGAGGTAAGATCATTTCATGGTTTGGCTAGTTTCTATAGAAAGTTCATTAAGAATTTTAGTTCTATTTGTAATCCTATGACTAAGACTATGAGATGAGATAACAAGGATTTTAAGTGGACACATGGATCTGATAAGAGTTTTGAGACTGAGAAACAAAAGGTTTGTCAAGTTACCTATGTTAGCTCTACCTGATTTGAATAAGGTATTTCAAGTTGAGTGTGATACAAGTGGTACTGCAATAGGAGCTATGTTGAGTCAAGAAGGTAAACCTATTGCTTTCTTTAGTGAGAATTTGAATGATGCTAAAAATAAGTATTTTGTGTATGATCAATAAGTTTATGCTATTGTTCAAGCTTTGAAAAAGTGGAGACATTATTTGATTCCTAAGGAGTTTGTGTTGTATACTGATCATAAAGATTTATAGTATTTGGGAAGTCAACACAAGTTGAATCAGATACATATGAAGTGGGTTGAATATTTATAGAGTTTCACATTTGTGATCAAGCATAAGAGTGGAGTTACTAACCAAGTTGCAAATTCACTAAGCAGAAGATTTTCTTTGTTGACTGACATGAAGGTTGTAGTTCTTGGTTTTGATGAGATGAAGGAGTTGTATGACTCGCACCTTGATTTTTCTGAGGTGTGGAGAGAGTGCTGAGTACCAAATCTATCAGAATAGTCAAGTAAGTTTGAGGAATTTTCATTCAATAAGGTATGTTGTTTAAAGGAATTCAATTGTGTATACCAAGAAGTTCCATGAGAATTAATTTGATTAAGGAAAAGCATTGTGGTGGATTGGCTGGACATTTTGGAATTGATAAGACATTGAGTTTGCTTAAGGAAAAGTATTATTGGCCACATATGTATAAGGATGTTCAGAAGTTTGTAAGGAGTTGTGGAATTTTTCAAGTTTCAAAAGGAGTAAGTTAGAATACTGGATTGTAGACACCTATTTTTGTTCCTGAGAAACCTTAGAGTGACATTAATATGGATTCTTTTCTTGGATTACCTAAGATAGCAAGATGGTATGATTCCATATTTATTGTTGTGGATAGATTTTCTAAGATGGAACATTTTATACCATGTAAGAAGACATCAGATGCACTACATGTTGTTGAGATTTTCTTGAAAGAGATTGTTAGATTGCATGAATTACCAAGAAGTATTATCTATGAATGAGATAGAAGGTTTGTTGGTTATTTTTGGAGGACTTTGTGGAAGAAGATGGACATGGAGTTTAGGTTTAGTTCTACATTTCATCCACATATAGATGGACAAAAAAAGGTTGTGAATAGAAGTTTGGGTAATTTTTTGAGATGTTTAGTTGGAGATAAGCCGAGTAATTTGGATATGGTATTGGAACAAGCTAAGTTTTCATATAATAACTCTGTGAATAGGAGTACAATGAAAATACCTTTTGAGATTGTTATTGGAATGTAGCCTATAGGAGTATCATATTGGAGAGATATTGTTGGTGAAGAAAAGAAAAGTGTAGAATGAGAAGTATTTTCTGATTTTAAGTCTTTAAATGAGGAAGTGAAGTTGAAGTTGGAACAAAGTAATAAAAAATATAAGGAAAATGATGACAAGTCTAGGAGACATCATGTTTTTGAAATTGGTGATGAGGTGATGGTTCATTTGAAGAAGGGCATATTTCCTATCGGAACATACAGTAAGTTGAAAATGAATAAGTTTGGTCCTTGTAGAATTTTGAGGAAGTTTGGAAGTGGTAATGCTTATGAAGTTGAGTTACCTGATGACATGGATATATCTCCTATATTCAATATTTATTATTTTCATAAGTATCATGAGTTAGATGATGAATTTTTTATATCAAATGATTATCCTAAGAAATATCTTGAAGAGGTTGAACAGATATTGGATCAGAGGATTGGTTAAAGCACAAGAGGAAGAGATTACTATGAATATTTGGTGAAGTCAAAGAATAGACTAGTTGAAGATGCTTCATGGATTTCTAAATCTGATTTGGATTCATCTTGGGTTGTGACATCTCAATGATTTAGGAGAATCATTTCTTTCAACCCCAGTTGTTTGATGTACGAGAATCTTGGGTTTCCTTGGTATCCTTCTCATTTTGTTCATCATGCCAGTAAGTACTAAGTTGCAGTCATTGTCGAGCATTCCTTTGTGTCGAGTTGTCCAGTGTTGGCTATGTGTTTTTGTATGTGTCAAGTTGTCTAGTGTTGGCCGAGTGTTCCTTCCTATGCTGATTGAACCTATTATTTGTTGATGCTCGGTTCTTATTTGACTGATTTTTTTTGTATTTGGTTCTTAGTTTGAGCCAACTTATGTATTTAATTTATGTTATAAATGTAATGTAGGGATCTTGTCTTGGGATGTGTCTAGACCATTTTGAGGTCATCCTTTTGTTAGGTAATGATCTAGAATCTTCTGTAAGACATTTTGGAAAGTATAAATAGGGATGTGTAGGTATAGAAAAGAGGAATGTGGTATGAAGGTAGAAGATAGAGTCTACATCTGGATTTTTGTAAATCTTGTTGGTCGTAACCCGGAAGGTCTCATAGTCAGGTATGTATGTGGATAATTAGATGAATCAATAAAGTGTTTTGTGTTCCTTCTCTCCTTGGTTTTGTTCTCTTTGTTGTGTGCTTCCATTATGTTTACTATGTAAGGTGGCTTGATAGTTAGGTGTGCCTTTGGCCCTGGCCTTTCAGACCTCCTTGTGCCAGGGTCACGGACTCTATATTCTGACCTTGATTTGTCTCTATCTCTATGGTCTTCTCTTTGGTCTCTTGAGGTTCATTCTCTTTTGTTATCTTGGCAGGAGTCTCAACAACAATAGTCTCTCCACTTGTAATCTCCGAGATAGTTGTTTCTATCTCAGGAAAATCTATTTCTTGTGAAATTACTAGATCTTTTATCAGCAATCTTCCTATAGCCAAATCATCAATGTCCATAGCTTCTGACTCTATGGCCTTGGTAGCCATGATATCCTCATCTTCTTTCACTGAGTCATTAGGGTCTTTCTTGGTAATGTCTTCTATTATTACCTATGTCTGACTAGTTATCAATCCAACTAGCTTGGATTTATCTTCTTCTGTAGTTATACCTTTGGATTTTCAGTTGGTCAATGGAAAATATCTTCCTCCAAAGATCATTGGTATCCTTTTGAACTTCTTGCAATTGGCTAACCATTATGCTTAGTTCTCTTCCTTTCACCATAAATCTATCTGAGTATTCCTTAAGTGTATCTTTTATTCCTCTCTTTGTGAGGTCTAGTACTATGATTTCCAGTGATCTCTCTCTCATCCCCTTTTGAAAAGAAATATCATATTTCCATCTGGCATCAATTTCCTCATATAGTTCTCCTTCTAGATATTGTACCACTTTGATTGGTATCATCCTAAATTTATACAGTGTGGTAATAAAATTTTCTTCTATTTTATTCTTTTCTTCTTCATTCCTAGTGTCATATTTTAGTTTTTTGCATTACCTTAAGTTCACCATACTTTTCAAGCATCTTGAGAAGATCATCTAGACTCTTCAATTTATTACTTAGTGCAGCTTTGAATTGTGACAAGTCATTCTACTTAGTGTCACTCTCCTTTGCCAACTTAAATTTTCTTATTGGCCTCCTAGTGGCCTTATTTTTCCTAACATATGTCTTTGTCTTCACATGCTCTACTTTTGTTTTCTTCTTTCCTCTCAATATGGAGGTAGACTAGGTAGATGGTCTTACACCGACAAGACTAGGGGTTTCCTTCTTGATTCTTATTTTCTTCCCCTTTATTGTTGAAGGCTCAACAACATCTTCCTCAACTTCATCAATGCCAATAATACATAGTTTCTTTGTTAAATCACTAATCATTTTACCAATTTTTCTTATTGCCTTTGGTATCATCAGACTGGTTCTAATTTTATCCTTTACCTCTTCATAGGTGCCATACTGATTTGCAGTTCTATCTTTAGGCTTCTCTGAAAGTCCTTTTATTTATACAATGACTGCATCAATGTTCATTCCATAACCCATCGGGGGTAGCCACTTGGTTCTAGACTCTACTTCCTTATTATACACACATCAGTGTCCACTTCAAAACATAATTCATCCTTAAATTCTTCTACTAAGTGGGGTGGAATCCTATATCTCTTATGCATCCCAGCTTGAAATTTATTAAAGCAATCATCCATAATAACATTAAAGTTGTCACCCATCCTTTGAATAAAATCACTGATTTGATAAACTATCGATTTATCAACACTCCATGTGACTTCACCGATTGTTGGAAATGAATTCTAAAAGTAAAAGAATATACATACCAACAACTGACCAAACTTCATTTTGTTTGTCTTAGCCTTTCAAATTGTGTTCATGTTGTCATCGATTTGTTTTATTAGGATTTCACATTAGTCAATCTTCATATCCTTCTTCATCATCTTGTAAGCAATTTCCATATCTCCACAGGGTACATTGTCTACCCTAGATGATTGGAATATTGCATATGATATTATGTTCGATGCAAACTTTAGCTCGAGGTCTTCAACTGTAGAAAGTTTCAAGACTCTTCCATCCCATTTAGTCTTTTTCAGCTCATAGAGTTTGTTCTTTTCTATCTATTTGTAGGCTCTTAGTCTATCACTGACCACAAATCTAGTAACTATATGTAGAACATCTTTTGTTATCTTTACTGGCCCATCTAGCCACATGAACCTATCATGAACTCTTCTTAACACGATTCTAATCCACTTGTTCTTGAATACTATCAGAACATGAATTGCATGAACCAAACCCTTGGTTTGTAGGTGAATGTATTCATTTTTCAATTTATCATTTACACACAACTTATGGTACATTGCACCAATCTCTTCTTGACAAATATCCCTGATTTTGCAATTTATGAAGGTGTGAACTTCTTCAATCAAAATGACTCTTTGTGGGATTAGGGATAGGTCTCTAGTTTTGTCTATCTTTGCAGCAACAAAAATAGGTAGAAGTTTGTACTTCGGATTGACTAGGTCAATCTTCTCAACTAATTTTGGCTTTTGTATCTTCGATGCCATTTGATTCTAAAAAATATTTCAACAAGTTCCTAGGGTTCAAATGAAATAGAAGTATAATCTCTTTATCATCTCAGTGAACACTTTAAGTACCTCAAATGATCTTGAATGTTCTCGGAATGCTCGATTGAATGCTTAGAAATAGCTCTTTGATCTCATATATGTTACAACTCAAACGTGGTCACAAGAATGTAAAGTAAAAATGATGTATCTTTCCCTCTATTTATAGATTTTCTTTTAAGTTAGGGCTTCTAATGGCTATACATGTATTTAATGCTTCCTTACCTAACTTTATGTGACCATTTAACCGAACTCTACTTTACTTCAGCGATTGAAATAGAATAACTCTAACTCTTCACCAATCAACATATGAAATCATAACTTATCCAAATGCATCTAGATATGATGATATGGATCTTAGTACTAAATCAAGGAATCAATTTATGATAAACTTTAAGTTAGCAGCTCCTATTCATAACTTGACTAATTAAGTGAAGATAGGTGCACCTGATCCAGAGGATGTGGTGCCATCACTAGTTCCCAATTCTATTTCATTATCTTGTGACTTTCTTCTCCAAGTCTTATTCATCTATTCTCAAATTTCATCAACATTCATTGTAGTCCTTTTACTCAGTTGCTCCTCGATTGAATCCTTATTTCGGTACTTGTAGTCCTTCGCAAGGTGATCGACTCTATGGAAATAGAAACCAGTCATTCCAATGTTTCACCATGACTTCCTATTATTCATTCCATGCATCCTAAATAAATTTAAAGCAATGTGACTAAATCTTCCACATGTAGTACAAGAAATCCTTGTATTACAATCCCATGGTATTATAGGCCCTTGTCGGTTGTTGTCAATATTCTTCGAGTTAGGGAATAATTTCTCATTTTTCCTTTGTGACTTGCATTCTCCAAATTTCTTGCAATTTTTATAGTAACCATCTAATCTTGGTTTCCTTGGAGTGTTCACAACTCTTGATCTACACTCAAATGCCTTATGTCCATACTTATTGAAATTATAACAATGACTTTTGAGTTTAGGAGAATTTGGTGGATTACTTCTCTTTCTTCTGTAGATGTTAGTTGTATGTCATGGATTCCCACAATGATAACATGTAGGATTTGGTGGGGTAGCAACATTTTCTTGGTTGGTTTCTTGTTTGGAGGACTTGATGGGGAGGTTAGGATAGACTAGCTAGTCTATGCCTTTGATCCTCTACTAGGATCCTAGTGTTCTCTAAACACCTGCTATGGTCTATAGGACTCCTCTCTTATCAATAATCCCTTGACCTAACCTAACCTGACCACCAAGTGTAGCTTCTTCATGTTGCACCTTACCAAACAGTGCTTCCAAGCACCACCCCTTACATAGGCTTATAAGGGTCTTTTAGGGTTCAAACACCTTCCAAGATTTGATAGAGAAAATGATGAGTTTCAATGATTTTGTAAGGCATTTGGATCATCTCCATGGTGTTTATGAGGTTGGGTTGATGCCCAATTGCAGGGTTCCTTTGGAAATCAGGGCTACTAGAAGAGCCCCAATTAGGCCTATCTCCGGATTTGTAGGACTTTTAGTCCTCTTTCTGCACAATCAAAATTCCTATTCTAAAGGAAATTCATCAAAAATGCATAGCCCTAATATATTTTTGGGGTCTTGGGCCTCCATCTATCTGTACATCACTTTTACCAAAAGTGAGGGTTTTTAGGGCTTTTAGGCCTCTTGGGGTCACAAAGCTAGTTTGTCTGCAACAACATGTCTCTTGGATTGATAAGGCTCTCTCCTTCACACCATTTGACCTTCATATATTCCAATAGACTCCCTCCAAAGGGCTAGTCTTGAAACTCACTCCTCTGTCTGCTGGAGTTCTTTCTTTGTTGTCCACTCCTAGTCGGGCTCTGCTAAACTCATCTAGGGCTGGCTCAAACAATTGCTTGCACTTGCTAACTTGGGCCCTACTTACATATTTATATATGGTAGGGTCTTTACTTTTGGATTCCAAGGTTCCATGGGATTTCCATGGTGGAAACAAAAGTTACAGCCCTATATTCACATGTCTCTCCAAACTGGTAGAGAACTGTCTACAAACAAGAAATGAACAAAATATACTAACAAATCTTGAAAGATTCAAAATACACACATACACATGAAATATGAAACACTAATTACAACATTAAATTCAAAGATTCATTAGAGTTCTTCCTATTCACATTCAAACAAACCAAATAGCCTTGACTGTTACACAAAATTCACAGTTCAGACTGGTTTTTTCCATATAGAATCTTACCAAATGACATCCAACCTCTAAATTAGGGTTATTCAGGTCATAAATAACCTTCTCCTCAGGGTGAGTGTTTGGTTAGGGATTTTTAGCCACTTAGGTAGGAGTTAGAACTTCAAAGGAAAAGTTTCTAGCAACTTTTTAGCAACTTTTTGTTGCTTGAGCATCTTTTCTCTTACACTACCAAGACCATTTCTAGGTCTCTCCAAGGCACACTTGTGCTCACAACTTGACCAAACACATAACCTAAGACTTCTAACCACATAGAAAATCAATGATCTCAAGATGACAACATTCCCTGAGTCATTGTGCCACTTACAAGAAAAGACCAACTAAACTTCTAGGACCTAGCCTAGGCCTAGACAAATACACTGAGCCAAGCTCTTATTTTAATTACATGCTTCATTTAAGAAGTGCTTCACACAAATTTTTTTTATGGTGGGAGCCCTTGGAAGGGTGCTCCTACACCATACTCCCCCTTAGCACAAGCTAAGGCACTTTGGGGTTAAGAAGAGCTAGGTCAACTCCAAACTTCTTGAACTATCCTTCCTCAATCCAAGTGGCTTCAGATTTAGACTGATCCATCCATTTGATCAAATGCTCCATGTAAACTTGATGTCAAGTAGTCTTCTTCACCCTAGATTCTAAGATCTTCTCTACTTTGGTTAGCTTCTCCTTGGGCATTGCATTGGTGTCTATGTCTTGCAGCACCTTTGGTGGATCTTTACCTTGTTGTTTGATGTCTCCTTTGAACATAACTAGGTCTGCAACATTAAATACTAGTGAGATGGCTAAATCAGATGGCAAGTCCACCTTGTAGGAATTATCTCCATATTTGGCTATAATCTGACATGGGCCTACTCTCCTTATTTGTAGCTTGGTGGGCATGCCCTTTTACATCCTTGCTTTGTTAAGATGGACCATGACATAGTCCCCAATTTGAAACTGTACTTCTTTCCTCTTTTCATCCACTTTAGCTTTGAGTTTATAAGTGGACTCCATAATGGACTTCTTCACTTGCTCTTGAACCTCCTTGATGGTTTGAGTGAAATCTTCAGCTTGTCCACTCTTCAACTCCATAGAACCTAAGTCTCTTAACTCACACACTCCTCTAGGGTGTCTCCATATACTATCTCAAAAGGACTTCTTCCTAGGGTCATGTTTACACTGTTATTGTAAGCATATTCAACCTGAGATATAACAAGATCCCAAGTCTGTCTATACTCCTTTGTCAAACACCTTAGCAAGTTGCCAAGCACCATATTTATGACTTCAGTTTGACCATCAGTTTGAGGATGGTATGCCAAATTGAAAGAGAGATTAGTTCCTAACCTTTTTCCATAAGGTTTTCCAAAAGTGGCCCATGAACTTGCTATCCCTATCTGACACAATGCTCAAAGGGAGTCCATGGATCCTAACTATCTCTTTGAAGAAGAGATCTACTACATAGCTTGCATCATGAGTAGTTCTACATGGAATGAAATGACTCATTTTAGAGAACCTTTCTACTACAACATAGATTCTATCCATACCTGATTTGGTTTTAGGGAGTCCAACCACAAAATCCATGCTCACACACTCCCAAGGCCTATTTGGAATTGGTAAAGGTTGATAGAGTCCTACATTGCTTGAACCTCCTTTAGCTTTTTGACATACTCCACATTGCTCTACATATCTCCTCACATCCCTTGCTAGCTTAGGCCAAAAATAGTATCTTTGCACCAACTCCAATGTCTTATTTATGCCAAAATGTCCACTTAGGTTTCCATTATGCTTCTCTTGAATCAGATTTTCCCTCATGGATCCCCTAGGTACACATAGCTGATTACCTTTAAACAACAATCCATTTTGAAGGGTGTAATCTGCAAACTCACCATGAAAATGGTTCTCAAACTCTTTGCACACCTTTTAGGCTTGTGATAATTCTTGATCTTCCTCATATAAGTCTTTGAAACCTACTATCCAATGCTTTGTAGCTGTACTTCTTAAACAGTCAAAAGCTTTCTACTGAAGGCATTTGCTACCTTGTTGAACTGCCCTTTCTTGTGTTTAATTATGAAGGTAAAGGATTAGAGATACTCCATCCACTTCAAATGCCTATTGCTAAGCTTCTCTTGAGTATTTATATAGCTCAAAGCTTGATTATCAGTAAATACAATAAATTCTTTTGGCAAGAGGTAATGCCTCCACTTCTAGAGGGATTGTACCAATGCATACAACTCCAAGTCATAGGCTGAATACTTCTTCTTTGCCTCATTGAATTTTTTACTAAAGAATGCCACAGGCCTTCCTTCTTGACTCAATACACCCCCTACTACTACACCACTTGCATCACATTCAATGGTGAACAATTTGTCAATAGTAGGTAAGAGTAAGATAGGTTTGGTAGCTACCTCTTGCTTCAATGTTTGGAATGCTTTCTCAGCTACCTCAGTCCACTTGAACTTGGTTTTTAGTCCTCCTTTGATGGTGTCTAATACTGGTGCACAAATCCCACTGAAGTTTCTCACAAACTTTCTATAAAATTGGGCTAATCCATGAAAACTTCTAACTTCAGTCCCTATTTTGGGGGTAGGCCAATTCAAGATTGCCTCTACCTTGCTTGGGTCCATTTTCAAAGTAGCCTTGGACACCACAAATCCTAAGTAAACCAACTCTTGCTGCATGAACTCACACTTTTATAGGTTGATGGCTAAGTGCTCTTCATGGAGTCTCTTCATGACCAACTTTAAATGCTCAAGGTGCGCTACTTTTGTTTTGCTATAGATGAGTATATCATCTAGATACACCACTACAAATCTACCTATGAAGTCCTTCCAGACCTCATTCATTAACCTCATGAAGGTTCTTGGGGCATTGGTAAGCCCAAATGGCATCACCAACCATTCATACAATCCATCTGTGGTTTTAAAAGTGGTCTTCCACTCATCACCCTCCTTGATTCTAATTTGGTGATAACCACTTTTTAGATCCAACTTAGTGAAATGCATAGCACCTCCTAAGAAACCCATCAAATCTTCTCTTCTTGGAATTAGGAACCTATACCTGATAGTGATCCTATTGATAGCCCTTGAATCTATGCAAAGTCTCCATTTTCCTCCTTTCATGGATGCTAAGACCACTGGGGCTGCACATGGACTAATACTCTTCTTAATCAGTCCTTGATCCAATAGTTCTTGCACTTGTCTTTCCACTTCCTTATTGTGATTAGGGGTAAGCTTGTAGGTTGCTTTGTTAGGTAGGGATACACTAGGTACAAAGTCTATTTGATGACTTATGGCCCTTCTTGGAGGTAAGGTGGCAGGGGTTCCATCACTTACTACATCTCTAAATTCTTCCAGCATTTGCTTCACTTCTAATGGTGTTTCAACCTACAACTTCTTGTCATCCTCCTTTCTCTTCACCATGATAGCACATCCTATTGTCTCCTCATCATGTAGTGCATGTAGGAACTCCTTACCACTACTAAGAAACACACTAGGTGTTTTAGAAGTACCTTCTTCATTCTCAGTTATGGACTAAATCTTAAAAGTTCTCCCATCTTTCTTGAAAGAAATGGAGTTTTCTTCTCCATCATACATCACCTTCCTATCAAATTGCCAGGGTCTTCCCAATAGAAGATGGCATACATCTATGGGTAGGACATCACAAAGCACTTTATCCTTATAGCCTCCAATTGAAAACTCCACCCATGTCTGCTCATTTACTAGCACACTCTGCTCTTGATTCAACCAAGTCACCTTGTAGGGGTTTGCATGGGGAACCTTTGTGAGTTTGAGCTTCTTGGCTACTTCCTCTACTATGATGTTATCAGTGGACCCTGAATCCACTATAACTTTGCACACTTTTCCTTGTATCTTGCATCTGACTCTAAAAAGAGCCCTCCTCTGCTTGGGTTCACCTTGGTTATGTTGTCTTATTAGCACTCTCTTGAAGATCAAGTTCTCCCCCATCTCTGACTCTAGTTTTCTGACCTCATTGGTACATGAGCTGCTAGTATCTTCTTGGGTATAGGCTACCCTCTTTTCATTGCTTGATTTTGATGGCTTGTCAAGACACCTATAGGCAGGGTGTCCAAGCTGTCCACATTGATAGCATTTCATTGTGGCAAAGTAGGAGCTACTTCTTCTTGCTCCTCTTCCTCTATTTCCTTGAGAACCTCTTCCTCTACCAAAATATCCTCTTGTACTAATTTATGAACTTTGTTCCAAAATTTTGCTCTCCCCTTGGTTTCTTGAGTCACCACCTCTTCCACTAGAACCTCCTCTTTGACCCCCTCTAGAGTCTCTACCTCTTCCCCTGTTCTTTGCATTAGGTTCTTTCTTTCTTCTTTGTTTATCTTCAAGATTTTGTGCCATATACTGACATCCAAGTACTGTGGTGGGAGTGAACAAACTCATCTCCTCTGCTATGCTCCATTTCAAACCACTTAGGTACCTCACCACTTTGATACTTTCCTCTTCTTTGATCTTGGATCTTAAACTCAACTTGTGAAACTCTTCAGTGTAGGTGGCTACATCCATCTCCTTCTATCTGAGATTCAATCTCCTCCTATGCTACTGGATCTCATAATCAGTAGGTAGGTATGCTTCTTTCACTTTGTTGACCATTGCTTTCCAATTGGAGATTGGGTTCTTTCTCTCTTTCTCTCTTTCATCTTGCAAGTAGTTCCACCAGGTTAAAGCTTGACCCCTCAACCTAGACTTGGCCACTTTGACCTTCTGTACCTTTGAGATCTCTTCACATTTGAGGAGATTCTCCATGCCTTCAATCCATTGCATCACAAGCTCTGTATCCATCCTGCCTGTAAGTAATGGGACACCTTCAAGTGCCTTTTAGTGATAGCCTTCAAAGCTCTAAGAAATTGCTCATCTTGGGTTGGAGGATTAGGTGTGGGCACATCATCATCAATGGTCTTCTCTTTCTCTTTGGCATCCTACTCCTCCATCCTATCTTTTACCTTATTTTCCTTTGCTTGGACATCATCCAAGAGTTGTTCCATTTGCATCAATCTTTCCTGCAGGAGTCTATTAGCTTCCTCCTGATCTTCCACCTTCTTAGAAAGCTCTACATTAGTCACCATTTGTTACTTGTGTGATGTTCCAACTAACTCTTCTAAAGGTTGAAACATCCACTTTCCACTTCCCAAGCCTTAAGAGGCTCTGATACCAATCTGATGGGGAGGTTAGGATAGACTAGCTAGTCTATGCCTCTGATCCTCTACTAGGATCCTAGTGTTCTCCAAACACCTGATATGGTCTATAGGACTCCCCTCTTATGAAGAATCCCTTGACCTAACCTAACTTGACCACCAAGAGTAGCTTCTTCATATTGCACCTTACCAAACACTACTTCCAAGCACCATCCCTTACATAGGCTTATAAGGGTCTTTTAGGGTTCAAACACCTTCCGAGATTTGATAGAGAAAATGATGAGTTTCAAGGATTTTTTAAGGCATTTGGATCATCTCCATGGTGTTTATGAGGTTGGGTTGATACCTGATTGCAAGGTTTCTTTGGAAATCAGGGCTACTAGAAGAGCCCCAATTAGGCCTATCTTCAGATTTGTAGGAATTTTACTCCTCTTTCTTCACAATCAAAATTCCTATTCTAAAGGAACTTCATCAAAAATGCATAGCCCTCACAGATTTTTGGGGTCTTGGGCCTCCATCTATCTATACATCACTTTTACCAAAAGTGAGGGTTTTTAGGGCTTTTAGGCCTCTTAGGGTCACAGAGCTATCTTTTCTACAATAGCACCTCTCCTAGATTGCTAAGGCTCTCTCCTTCACACCATTTGACCTTCATACATTCCACTAGACTCCCTCCAAAGGGCTAGTCTTGAAACCCACTCCTCTGTTTGTTGGAGTTCTTTCTTTGCTGTCCACTCCTAGCCGGGCTCGGCTAAACTCGCCTAAGGCTAGCTCAAACAATTGCTTGCACCTACTAACTTGGGGCCTGCTTGCATATTTATATAGGGTATAGTCTTTACTTTTGGATTCCAAGGTTCCATGGGATTGCCACGGTGGAAACAAAAGTTACAACCCTATATTCACATGTCTCTCCAAACTGGCAGAGAACTGTCTACAAATAAGAAATGAACAAAATATACTAACAAAGCTTAAAAGATTCAAACTACACACATACACATGAAAGATGAAACACTAATTACAACATTCAATGAAAAGATTCATCAGAGTTCTTCCTATTCACATTCAAACAAGCCAAATAGCCTTGACTGTTACACAAAATTCACAGTTCAGACTGGTTTTTTCCATATAGAATCATACCAAATGACATCCAACCTCTAAATTAGGGTTAGTCAAGTCATAAATAACCTTCTCCTTAGGGTGAGTGTTTGGTTAGGGATTTTTAGCCACTTAGGTAAGAGTTAGAACTTCAAAGGAAAAGTTGCTAGTAACTTTTTAGCAACTTTTTGTTGCTTGAGCATCTTTGCTCTTACACTACCAAGACCATTTCTAGGTCTCTCCAAGGCACACTTGTGCTCACAAATTGACCAAACACATAACCTAAGACTTCTAACCACATAGCAAATCAATGATCTCAAGATGACAACATTCCCTGAGTCATTGTGCCACTTACAAGAAAAGACCAACTAAACTTCTAGGACCTAGCCTAGGCCTAGACAAACACACTCAGCCAAGTGTTAGGAATAAGGTGTCTCAACCTTGGATAATTCCTATTCTTATTATTTGTTTTGTAAATGTATTTTTTGCAAATAATATAATTAAGTGTGAGTGTACATGTCTAGTTGGCATGTTGATGTGTCACTCCACTTGATGTGTCAGCATCTTGTGCGTAAGGAGATCATGATTGAAATGGTCATGATGGACTCCTATGATGTGTAAGAACTATTTAAGGAATGTGCTATGATAGGTGTAAGAGCATCTTATGACTTGGGCCTATTTGGGTGCCCAAGAAGAAGTGGTTGGTGTTTGTAAGAGAATATGCCAAAAATAGGTTGGTATGACAGATTCTCTTACACTTCTCTTGTGACTGTTATTTTTGGTGGATTCTATGACAAGCTATCATAGTCTATTCTAGGGATGGAAGCCTATTCTTGGGATTGCATGTAACAACTATGTACATGTGGCTTTGTGCATGGGTCTTGGTGGTTGTGCCTATTTTTGGGTCCAGAGGAGTCTATATATATGATGCTACTCCTATGGGAGAGATATAACAGAAGTTTAAGTCTTGTTGGCTTTGTCTCTCATTTCCTAAAAGAACTTGCATTGCAAGTGTATTGTAATCTTTTTGTTGAAGATAATACATTGTGCAGGTTTTGGAGTGTTGGGGTTTTTTATCGAAAGGTTTCCCCAGGGTATATCATTGTGTCATTCTCTATTTTTATGTATGTATGGTGTGTGGTTGCAATATCTTTGTTAAAGTAGTTAACGAATCTGAAATTGTAAGGATTTATAAGAATTTGCACAATACTCTCCTATAGAGATTAGCGTAGGAAGCTATTTCCGCACCTGAGTTTCCTTACACCAAGCTCTTATTTTAATTACATGCTTCATTTAATAAGTGCTTCACACAACAAAATTGAATGGTGGGAGCCCTTGGAAGGGTGCTCTTGCACCAAGACTCACCATTCTTGGTAGTACAATTTGCATTGTAATTGAGTCTAGAGGTGTCATTTGGTTGTCTTTGATTTCTCAGTTGTTCATCTAGAATCTTCCATGATTCTTCATTTCTTTTCAACATTTCATTAGCATCTCTCTCAAATTTCAGATCATTCTTCAAATGTTCATTCTCATATCTCAATTCTACAATCTCACCGACTTTCCTAGCAACATCCTGATTTGCCATAACAAGTTGATCTGTCAAGTTGTAGTATGTTTGTGTCAACCTCATGATTTAGCTATCTTTCTCATCCAATCTTGTATTCATTTTCCATCTTTCTTCTTCGGCAATTATTTTTTCATCCTCATCTTTTCCTTTTTGTTCCATGATGTCACACATCCTTAATGACTATGCTTCTTGTTCTCTTTTGAGTTTTTGACCTAATCAACTAGATTCTTATTCTTTTCAAATAGTTCTGATACGAGTTCATCAGATTCATCAGACATGCATCCCTCAGATTGTTCTTCAAGTTCCTCAACATGATCTTGAGTTTCCTTCAATAGTAATGCAAGCTCTTTCCTTTTGTTGATTGAATGTTTTAACTTTTTGTTCAATTCTTCAATTTTCTCATTAGCCATCTTCAGCTCTATTTCTATACTGTCAATTATTATTTTGTAATTTAAGTTTTCCATCCTTCCAGATATTTCCTCTCAAGTGACTAAACTCCTTAATAAGGGACTTTTCTCTGATTCCAATTGTTGGAATCAAGTGTGCAAAGGTAAGTACTGAGAGGGGAGGGGTGAATCGGTACTTCAAATCACTTTTAAACTTTTATGAACTTCCTTTGCATTTATTTATTGATTACTTAACCATTTCATTCATCACATGAAAATAAAATAAAACATATAATAAACATCACATAACACAATGATTTTGGTATCACAAAAATCCTTGTTAGAGGATAAAAACTGCAGTGGGGATGACACCCACAACACTTCACTACTGCAGGAATAAAGTTGCTCGGTTAGAGATACAATGCTTCATTAATTCTAATAACTTACCCTATTAAAGGTATTAACCTAGTTAAGAGTTCTAAGACTGCTAAGTCTACTTTGTTAAGAGATTTCACAACTCTAATCTTAAGAATTATACCCAGTTAAGGGATTTATACATAAGATATGTTAAGATCCACTCGGTTAAGAGATTTATACAATTCTGATTAACTTTTAATCAACAATACAAAATGTCTGTCAAATGTGCATCAACAAATTCTTTTCAGACTCTATGTGTTCAATATCTCATTACCTCATACTATGTAACCTTCACATAAACAATTTAGTACTCGATAAATTTGTTCTGCAATACTCTGATACTCAGTGGCTTTCTCTACTTATTCACCTTCTACTCTATTATGCTTTATACATGCAATATTATCATGTATTCATATCACCATATCCACATTCTCCATCATCATGATCTATACTTCTCTGGTCTATTTATACAACTCTTGAAGTGGTGCTAGAACTTCTAGAATCTTCATCTTTTTTAATAGCTTACCACCCCCAATCTTCCTTAGTGTGTCAATCTTTATTAATAGCTTACCACCCCCAACAACTAAGTTTAAATACCTTTTAAATATTAAATATTTCTTGATGAATTAAAATGTATATTAAATATTATATAAATAACTATATTTAAATATAATTAACATTTTTATAACTCCAAGTTTCTTGCACATTTTTAGAAAAAACTCTATAACAAACAAATAAGTGGGCAACTTTTTAAAAAAAAATTTAGCTAATTTTTTAGCTAATTTTTAGAGAATCTTTTATACAAAAATTTTAATTTTAAGTATATAATTTAATGTAAAATGTATATATTTATTTTTATTTAAATTTTGAAATAGACAAAAAAATAATAGAATACAAATTATAAAATTTAATATAAAATTAAGTTTATTATTAAATGTGAATTACTACTTATGAAACATAAGTCAATGAGTTTGGTTCACTATTGAACATTAAAAATTGTACAAAATAAGTCCATCAAAGATCAAGTTGTGATGAGTGCAAAAGCTTTGACACCAAGGCTTAGACACCATAAGGGATGAGACCCCAAGCCGAAAACCTTATAAAAAAAAAAAAAAAAAAAGGAAAAAAATATTTTTAAGAAAATTTCCAAATTGGGGAAATCATGAAAGCTTAAAATATATGACCCATAATGTGGAGAACTAAAAATATTGCACTTTTAACTTAGTTAAAAAATAAAAGGTTACCTTCAAAGCATGAAAGAGACATTTGCATCATTGCAATAAAATTTCCACGCTTAAATTTTATCTTCTTTAGCCCAAATAAGAAATGGATCATGTGATATATATGCTTTCGTCAACCTTACATCGAAAACCTTCTTCATATAGGAAACTTTGAAAGCAACTTTGATAAATATAAAAAAATTCTTGATTTTAATTTCCAAGTGGTTTAGAGTATTCAAATTTAAAGAATAAGGAATATATTATTATTGTCTTGTCCTTTTTTCTTCATTCTAATTTTGTGTGCCAATGGTTGGAGGTAACGTAGTTTAGTTTATATTACAAAATAAGGGAATAGATCCATATAGTGCACATTAGTTGTCATAATATCACACATGTTGATCTTAGTTAAATATATTAAAAAAATAAATTTAACAGTTGAGGAATAATATATTAATGAAATTTTAATAGGAAATTGACAATATATACAAACACAATCTTTAAATAAACTTAGTACTCTTTTTAACCAATTATAGTGAGACAACCTACATGGATGCTCATCCTATTTTATGGGTTGGATCACTAAAAAGTTTTTTGATTTTTAAAGAGGTCATTATATTTAATAATTGAATTACTTCAATTCAAACATCTTATCAATTAAGTCATGTGATATTTAATTAGTCTTCTTCTTGAGTTGTTATCTTCATTATAATGTTGTATATGTTTTGGATCAAAATAAAAGTTAATAGTTGAGTGTGTGTATGTGTGTATGTATGTATGTAGTTTTTAAATAAACTTTAAAGTTATCTTTTTATTAATTATAGTGAGACATCTTAGATAGATGCTTATTCTATTTGATGAGTTGAATGATTGAAAAAATAATATGTATTTTTTAAAGTTGATTGTACAAATAATGCTTGAATTAGTAATACTTTAAGGTTTATTTTAATTCAAATATATTTGTCTATTAAGTTGTGTGGTATTATTACAAAAAAATTGTTAATTAAAGTTTAACTATTTTTTATTGGTAAATAGTAGTGTGGCAGTGGATAGAAAGTCTAAGTCAATATTTTTTTTAAGGCCTAGCCATTATTCTTTACGCCTTATGCCTTTATTCATTTTTAGGCCTTCATTCTTGGTCTATGTGACATTCTTTCATTCTTTATTTTCAAGGTGTAGTGGAGGGCACCATGTAGTGGAACGACATAAGTTCTTAAAGGTCACAGGTTCCTTACTCATCTGGGTTGTGTGAGCATGCCCCTTTGACGCAACACAAGCAAGGAGGATCCAATTAAGGACTGTCCAAACTTGCAAGCCAAACACCAACAATGCAGAATAACAAAACAAGACAATGTTTCAACAGTATTTCCATTAACATTCCCGGCTATAAGGCCTTCCGGGTTAGGGCCAAATACAATCATAAAGTATTTCTACAATCTCCTAGCTAGTCCAATTTTGAAACAAACGAGAAACTGATGGAAACCCTAAGGCAGATCTGAATTTGAGCTCGCAAGCCTCCAAGCAATCTCCTTGTCTCCAAGCATGCAAACCACTAGCTTTACTATTACAACTATCAGATAACAATCTGATCTTCAAGATATCGCAAGATCCAATGCTATCCTTCTATCTGCCACTGACTTACTCACTGACCGACTCCCCTAAACATCTACCCAAACACTCCTTAAATACATTTCCTCAACCACAACTAAGCTAGAAGAAATAATTAAATCCTAAGCCAAGTCGACTTATATTACAAACAAATATTAAATGCAACAACAGTCGGTTCACAAATAGCCTTACAAACAATTAATTCTCTATATTGGCCTCTAGATCTACATAGGAGAATACAACAAAAGCTACCAACAATAAATGCACCAAGTCGGCCAACCAAAACATAAAGAACTCCAGTCGGTAAACCAGAACTACCGAGCATCAGAGAAACAACTGAGCACCAGTGAAACAACCAAGCACGCCAAGCATCACCGAGAAACATAGGCATCACTAAGAAAGCACGTTGACTGAGCACCATAGGAATCGTTGAGTACAAGTTCCACTGAGCACTAGAGGTTTCACCGAGTTCCTTCAGTGACCGAGCTCCCTTCAATAACCAAGACTGTCGGTTAAAGCTGCAACCGAGTAACACATAACCAATTCAACACACCACCATGCAGATTTTTTGAGTACCCTAGAATGCCCCTGCATCACCCTTAGCAAGTTTTGACAATAGTTTTCTAAACACAACAAACCCAATCTTCTCTTCGTAACTATGTACTTGCCATGTGTCGGCCTGATGCATCTTCCTTGAGCATTCAAAAATGAAGTTGCATAATAATGTGCAAGAGCATCACATGGCTAACTATAATGTAATAAAACAAGACAATGAATTTTAATGTTTAAAAGAAGAGGAGGTAGAAAAAAGAACCATGTGCCTTCATTGTGCACTGTAAAATGACTCTAAATCCCAAAATATCATAAAGGTTCATGAATGGTTTGTTTCAAAAGCCAATATGGTCTTTGCATGCACCACATGTCCAACTTGGAAGATGCAAGGCAAATACAATTTCAAGATCCACTCTAAGGCAATGTCATCATAGGTAGTAAGCCTTCTAGGTGGTAACAACACCATGTAGGAAGGGGCAAAAATGATGACTGATTTCATGTGAGTAGTTTTAACAACCTTCATGATGGAAATTTGCAAGTAGGAAAGGTGGAATCTTTTCAATTGTTTTCATTACTTTCATAAAAGGGGGAAAATGATATATAAAAATAGAGCTTTTCTATGTCTTAAGTGTTCACAAATTTTTCACAAATAACACTTAGAAGAATTAGTAGTTACAACTTAATTTTCAGACCTTAGCATTATATGGAAATCCATTAACAAAGATATAACATATCGAGTTGTGTCGAGTTTGCCTCTATTGCTTGTTTATTTTTGTTTCATAGTTAAATCTAATGTTCTACTCTATGTCATTTAAATGAATGTAGTTATTGAATGTTATAATTTCCAGCTTATGTGGTTTTAGCATGAAGGTGCAAGTCATTGAACTATGTTTTATGCTCTTTCATTATCAATGAATGACAATTCAAAGTGTTGTAAAATATTTGGTGCATTACCTCAGAGTATTTTTTTTTATGTTTAGCCCTTTTCCTAAACCCAAAATAAAGAGACAATTTATCCCAAAGGTCATGCTGTGAAGTGTAATTTGCCCCCCATTCACAAATTTTCCCATAAGGTTGTTTCTCTAAGCATAAGAAAGTTAAGGATTGGCAAATAGAAAAGGAGCTACATCCTAAATATTGATTGAGAGTTTTTAGATCTACAACAAAATAACATTAATTAGTTAAACACATGTTGGCCTATAAATCCAACCCCTATAAATTATCCACATTGGCATATGCTATAAAAATGTTTGTATATTAACAAGTGATAGACTCCGCCTAGACTAGTATCCCAAATACAAAATGGATATTAAATAAACTACATAATAAGACATAAGGAAAAACTAAAAATAAATTACATGCATTGTATAAGTGCTAACACTAGGTGTCGAGCTTCATCTCCCAACTTTTGGCAAGTTTTATTTCTATATCTTTCCTTTCATTGGATAATAAGGGCCACACAAACTATGACCCTCCTCTTCCCATGGATTCTTAGTCGATGTAGTCTCACTAGCTATTTCTTCTCCTATCACTATGTCCTCCAAGTCACCCTCAAAAACTTTGTCTCCTAACTATACCAAACCATTTCCCTTTAAATAATATTGTAGCAACTTCGATCCACCATCTCGAGTCAATTCAAGCATTTTTTTCAATATTTGCATACTCTTTACTACTTATCTCCTCCTAGGAAGTAGAGATAGGTTGGTAGAGAGTACCAGTGGAGCTTTGTCAACTTATTGATCCCTACACTTCACATAGTAATCCATCAACAATAGAATACCTACTCTAGGGAACTCATTCTCTATGGCATCCTCTAAATTCCATAGGAAACAAATCCATATTAGTTTCTTGCATAGTTTCCCTACAATGTCCTTTGACTCCACTACATCTAACATTATGGAAAGAAACATGGAAGAGACATATGTGTTTACCCTTTTACTATGGCCAAAAAACATGAACTCATCTCCTAAAAAAATGTTCACTACATGGATTATGAGGTTGTGGTTGAACTTTAAAAAATGTATTTTAGCCTTGTGTTAGTCACCTCACTTGAAATCCATTTGGCATTGCTTTTTAGTTATCTTGAAATCTAAAATCACAAGAAGACCTAAAATATACTACCTACATTTTATTTTCATCCCTATTTATTGAGAGTCTCATTATTGCATTCATTTTCTATAAAATCTTGTCACCTCAATATATCATATCTTAAGAAGAAATAATGATGTCTGCCTCATTAAATAGAGAGTCCAAAATAACCCAAGTTGATGAGATGACTAAGTGGTTGCATCCTACCTTGCCACCAATTTGGCTAGGTTATTGGTCATTTCATTTCTCTCTCAAAATACATGGGTTGATTTAAATTCCTCAAAATTTCTTATCAAATCCCAAATCAATTTTAGCCATTTATTTAATTTTCAATTTGGAGTCCTTTTTTCTCAAATCACATTGGTAGTAAAGAGAGAATCACCTTTGAGATCCAGCTATTTAGCATTCAGATCTGAGTTGCATTTCAATCCTAGGAGGGTCACACAAAATTCAACATCATTGTTTTTCATTATTCCCAAGAACTATTTTTTTGTGCTCAAAATTATACCATTATGGTCCCTTTCAAAACACCCAACTCCATTATCCACAAGGTTTTCCTTTGAGACACCATCAAAATTAAATTTAATCCAACCTTACTCTAGCAGTGACCAATCTACTCCAAACCTCAAGTTCAAAGGAAGGCCAACCTTTCTATCCCCATGAATGGTGGGAACTAAATTTTAACTATTTTTTTCTTGATTGTTGATAGTACTTTTTGACTAGAGATTTGAATTAGTGGGGTCACAACATGGGACCCCATCCTAGAGAAACAATTGAGGCATTAACAACCATGGGGAAACCATCCTTCCCACCACATACAATGTCTAGAATGACCACCAATGTCATCCCCGCCAAAAACTACCTACACGGCCACCAAGGTGGGCCCAAACTAGCATTAACACTTGTATTTTGGCCAGGCAGGGATCTGAACCTCAGTTGCACCATTAATAGTGCAACCCAGTCACCACTACACTACAAGGTGATCTCCAAGAATTCAAATTTAACTATTAAATTAGTATAATATGTGGACTTGTTTTAATTAGGATCTTCTTTATGATTTATTTATTTATTGCCTTCATTGTTATGTTTTATATATTTTGGGTCTTCATTTTATATTTTTTTGTGTGCATGTATGTGTGTCATTAATGCATAGTCCCAACATGTGATTTTACTTATTTGGTGATCTCATTAACATTAACCTCGAATTGACTTTCAAAAATAGAATCTAACATTTAGACAATTCCAAAATCTCAAATAATTAGTTTTGTAATTAGATCCAAAATTATAATTATAATTATAGCTTAGATTAGATCTACATGTGTAAATCATACCACATGTTTAAAATTTAAACTTAATCATATGTTTTTTGATTCATTTTCACCGAGTAACCGATATCAATTTTGATGTCAAAATACTTGAAAATGAGCTTCTATGATATGTATAAAAGGATGCCACCTCTAGGTCAATATTAATATCCACCATCATAAGAGATTGTCCCTATAATGTCACAATATAAATATTTTAAGAAAATATAATTATTAATATTTAAAAATACAATATTTATGATAATAATATTTGGAATTTAATATTCAAATAAGATCTTAAATAAATTAAGTGTAATTTACCATCTACACATCAATAATATCATCACATTTTCAAATAATAAATGACATATATAACTCTTTATCTTACTATTACAATGAAATTGACAAAAAAGATGTAATTCCTTCATCTCTTTATTATTATTCTAATGATTATATTATGTTCAACTATTTTGCAATATCTCCAAATATAACAATAATAAGCTCCCATATTTATACCAACAACAAAATCAAATCACACCAATTTAATGCAGCTATAATTTACATCTAATAAAGCTCAAATGTGAATTCTTAATTAGAGAATGCTTTGAAATTAATAGGGTTTTCATCCTATGGTCTCCTCTTTTAAACATTCACACTCAAAATGATTTCTAAAAGGGGATTTTTATAAAGTGTAAATAAGGATACATTCACTCTTTTATACACATCAAAATAAAAACAAGTCAATACCGACAACTTCAAATTTGAGAAAATATTATTGGATCCTACTTTTAAAAGTTATGGTAACAATAATAGACCATTAATGATATTATACAAAATTTTGGAAATTTGGGGAGATAATGAAAATAAAGGAAAGAATATCCAAATTAGGGATTAAGGATACCACAAGACTCATATTATAGGTGTACAATAAGAGAAGGTAAGCAAGGTAGATTGCTCCTCCTTTCCCTAATGCACAATTAGAAGGAAGATGACCCAATAGGATCAAGTAGGACCTGACTATTGAATGAGTTAGTGATCCTTTGAAACAATATATTAATTGACATGATTTAGAGGAAAATGATATCATGATGTAATATAGGAGGCTAAATAAGAAAATATTGGCAGTTTTAGAAAACACAGACTGACGTAAAATAGACATGAATCCATAGTGACTTGAAATGGAGACCTGAGAGCTATACTAACCTGTAAACTAAATTTAAAGTGGATTTTCAAGGTACAAAATAGCTTATTCATTTTGTTCCTGGGAAAAAGAAGCCTGGGTCATTTTGTTCCTAGGGATTTTGCCTGATTCTAGTTGCAGACCTCCATGTAGATCATATATTTTCTAGATCAAGTCCTAAAAAGTGCACCACTTATACCTACACATAGAGAAAAGAAGGAATAAGGTTAGATAGAGTGGTTTTCCTTAGCCAAACCCTTATGTTAAATCAACCTTAAAATGAAATGAAATAAATGAAAGTGTGATGTCATATAGCAGAGGCTAGATTTGAAAAATGGAATATGTCATACCTCATCAATGTAAATGCTTCTTTGAATGTGATCAAATATGTTGATGTAACATCTTTGAATTAACACAAAAACCCAAAAGGAAATGTTGAAAAAAAAACCCTTGATATGATGGATGTTTTAGTTTTCCACGATGCATGATTAAGAAGAGAGAAGACTTGGATAAATGTAGATGCATCTCCTTCCTTGATAAACAACTCCTTTTCTAGGCCTTGATTACTTGGACTTGATTTATTGATTTTGACTGTAAATTCTTGATAATCTTGATCATGGATACTAAAATGAGGAGATATAGAGTGTTTTTATACCTCTCTCAACATCTCATGGGTTAAAACTCAAGCAGACCAATTGTAAATCCTAGTATCGTACTAAATCACCGAGATGGGACCTCGGTTCCAATTTTACCCCAAACCTCAAGGATAAAAACACCTTGGACATTTTGTTCTTGGGAACAAGAAGCCTTAGGAATTTTTTACCTGGGAGAGTGAGGTGGAATTGAAATGGGAGGTTAGGGAGATAGAGTAAATGATAGAATAAGAGGCACAATTGATTTTGAGTTCAGACAGATGAAAAAGGCAACAAATGGTAACATAGGGCCTAGGTGATGAAATAAATTATGTGATTAGAGGAAAAATAGAGAACACTTATAAATAAGAGCTTACCTCAATTTTAAACAAAATTAGAAGGATAAAATACCTATATTTGAATTTAGGTGTCCATTAAATGCCATATGAAGACCTACTATAAAAATACACTAAGGTGGGTGCTAAATAATCATGAAATTATACACTAATTAGGAGCTTACAATTTACAATGATACAATTAAACCCCAATTTACTCAGATTATGAGACAACCTCACGCTCATGGTAAAGGAAATGGGAGAGAAGAGAAAGAAGAGAAAATTGATGATGGGGAAATTAAAAAAAGATAAGACAAAACTAAGTTTAAGGATGCAAGCCCCCCCCAAAAATGATCTTAGTTCGTACATCCACGTACAAGGATACATAAAAGAAAAAGAAAAACCTAAAGTTTACTATGATTGAAATTCAACTAATTGAAGGTACCTTGATGAACCAAATGTCTCAACCGCTAGTATCACACTTTGAAATCTATTACAAGAGCATAGATTAACACATAGAAAGGGAAAGATAATATAAAAAGGACAAACAACACTTCATAATCTAACCCAATATAAAAGCTATGAGATTGTAAAAAGAAGAGAGATGAACCATAAATCTAACAATCTGGAAAGTTGTGTTATGCTAGGTGACCCATGAGAGAGGAAGAGGAGGAGAGAATAGAAAGGATAACAAGCTATGTTATGCTAGTTCTACTCATCCTAGAGAGAGAGAGAGAGGATAATTAATTTTCTAGAAAGTTGATTTATGAAAATAAATTATACCTTGGAGAATTTTTGCATAGGGAAGCTTTGAAATTTTGCACAACATAAAAATTACAAAACCTTTGCACACAGGACAACTTACTAGATCAGTCTTATAGAAAGCGTAGTCTCTATGTGGATCAATAAAAGTGGTCGATCAAAGGACTAATAATTTTTTTATAATTTACAAGTAGGAAGTATGTATGCCCCCTCCTTATGATGGCCACAAAAAAATATGGTGGCATCATAAGGAAAAGAGAACAATGATACCTACATCCAACAACAAGAAGATATCCTTAAGATAAAAATGTATGCCAAAAACTTAGCAAGGAGTGAAAAATCTTATTAGACAAGGGATAGATAGTTGTGAAAGGATATCCACAAGTGGTAAGATACCCTTGAAAGGAAGAGATCTTGGTTAGACAACATCTACCTTCAAAAGGAGTTCTTGAAAAAAGATAACATCTTCAAGACAAAGAGCGGGAGGAGAACAAGAACACACCCTTTTTAATCCCCTTATTTCTAGGTGAAAAATGGATTCTTGACAAAGAATAACACACTCTAAGCCCCCAAGTAAGGCTATTTGTTTAGGATAGACATGCACTTCACAAGGAAGGAAAAGGTTGTAACTCAGGATGTAAATCTCCTACAAAAGAGAAGATCCTTATGTAAACAAACAATCTCCATGAAAGAAATGATATCATGTGACAAATAAATACCACATAACTAAGAGAAAGTGAATCCTTAGAAAGGAATAAGAGAATAGGAAATGAAACCTTTCCATCCAAGGATGAATTCAAGGGAAAATATAACCCATTATATATCCTAAGTGATAGATCTCTTATAATAGATATGTGCTTTCAAGAAAGCATAAAGTTGTAACTCATAATGTAAATCTCCTAAAAAAGAAAAGGTCCTTACATAAAACAAAGTGTTAGAATAACAATTTTCTAATCAACTGAGGGGGGGGGGGGGGGGTTGTAAATAATTTGATGCAAATAAAGGATACTTTAAACTTATTATTGAAAATAAAATACTGAACTGGAAAGTAAATGTAGCAATAACACACATACATATGAACACCAAGATTTATTCTTGAGGAAAACCCTATTAAGGGAAAAAGCTCGGTGGGGATGGTACCCACAAATATCTACACTATGAGTTTAATAACCCTGTTAAGAGTTTTAAACCTGTTAGGAGATAAGTATTACAATAGGAAGGTCCTAGTTAAAGGATATACCCTATAAGGAGTCTTTTACAATGTGATCCATGTTAAGGAATCGACCCTGGCTAAGAGTCCAAGCCTGCTAGAGGAAATAACCCTATTAGGGGTGCCCAATAGATCAACCTAATCAAGATATTTGAGAGTTAAAGCCACCCTCAGGTTCTCCAAACCTCACAACTTCAAGATTAAGAAATTTTTAATCTGAAACTGCTTCCAACACTCAACCACTACTAAGAAAGCTCCGTCTTGTGCCCAAATGCACAACTATTGTTCTCCAAACAACAACCAATGTAGCCTCAATCTTGCATTCACCTCTGCAATTTTCATATCTACTTTTTTAACAATATTTTTCTTACATATTTTCCAAGGATATCAATCCTTATATACAACTTACAACAATTAAATATGGGTAAACCTAAATAGGATAAATCCTATTTTTTTTTTAAAAAAAAAAACCCATGCTAAGATGCACATGACATCTCTTACAATGTTACAACATAACACTTACATCAATTAATCATCCAAATCCATAAATCAAGCTCGCTCATCAAATTACTTGAAACATGTTCCGAGTCATCCTCTAAATAGGTCTTCACCAATACACATGCCATAGCTGTCATCACCTATACAATCAAAACTCTATATTATCATAATAAGCTCTCCAACAAGTGCACAACATGAACCTATTTTCTCTCATCATGCCTGTTGGGTAATTTTCCAGTCATAGCAAAATCTTTTGAAAATGACCTCTTCCCTGCAAGTTTTGTAAAAGTTGTCTCTACCCGACCTGTAATCATAGTTTTAATGTGCGAAGAAAATCCACAATATTTCATAGCTTGCGCTCTTAGCCCCATGCTCTTTAATGTATCACCTTGCTCCAGTTCAGATCGCATGAGCTAAATCACAAAACCCAGGAAGATATTCAAGTTTCAAGGTCTGCAGGAAATAATCTCAGAATATGCGTTAGTGTCAAAAACCCACAATGTTTTTGAAAACCCATGATGTTTTCGGTCTCCCTACTACCTTTTGGTCTGCATGAAAACCCTAGATGTTTTCGATCTCTCACTGAAAACCCTGTGTGTTTTTGACCTCGCACTTTTTCCTCTTTATCAGCGTTTCCTATCTGCGCAGCTGTGACCTATTGGTGGGCTCGAGTTTTCAGAAGTTTTAAATTGATTGGTTGTCGCATGATCGCATGTCAGAGTTTTCTAACATGCAACCATGTGACCAACTATTTCTTGTGTGGGGCCCAATCCTTGCTCGGTTGTGTCACCGATTCTCCAAATATTCTGGTGCTTGCATCTTTTATTCAGACATCACGTGACTGTGTAGTCGCGTAATCTCTGAATGTTTGGAGGTCTTTTGACCTTGTCGCATGATCACAAGGGCCATTTTCATGGCTTGTGACCATGCGACAAGGTTCCTTCCTTGCGCATGGGGCCCGTTGGTGGGAAGGCAGTGGTCCCATTAGTGGTGATGTGGCATTTTCTGATTGGTTGTGCTCGGTGGTGATAATGGAAGTCCTCAGTAGTGTGTGTTGGTGGTTTGTCACATGTTTGCATGAGTCATTTTCTGGCTATGCGATCATGCGAAAAATGTTGAGAGGTGTCGGTGATGTGAATTTTTATGATGGGTCCATGATGTCAGTGTTGTGAATGTGCTTGGTTCTGGTTGCTTGTAGTGTGCTGATGTGGCTAAGTTTTCTTGTGAAGGGTTTGTGATCGCAAGGGTGAGTAGGGTGTCATGCGATCATGTGCTAGGCTAACACGTGGTAGCTGGTCAGTGAGGTGGCACCCAGGTCTATGATGCAGGAGAATTAGGTGTTGATTGGATGCCGGTGACACATGTCATGAGTTCATGAATTCACCAGAAGATCAAGTAGTTAGCATCAGATGCCTGTGATTCAGTGACTAGCTGTTAGTTAACCTTGTTCACCAATTCTCTAAATTTCTAGTGGTTAGCATGAATAACTTGGAGATTCAACGAACACATAGTCACCCATTCACTGAATAGTTGGCGGTCAGCATAAAACATCTAGCAAATGTGAGAATAGCTTCATGGTCTCCTAGTCACTAGATGAGGTGGTAGTGGTGAGGTGGCAGGCCAGCCAATCTGAGCCTACCACATGTCAGATAACAAGGGTTATATACTACCAGAAAGGTGAGAGAACAAGGAATCCATTTCTAAGGTCAGATTTGATGCAGGTCGTGTTGATTTTTAGTTATCTACAGTTGAACAAATCAGGGGGATCAGGAAGATATTTTGAAAATATCTATTTTGTTCAATTCGGTGATTCATAGTTTGTTTGAGCAGAGGACAAGTGCTTTCAGGAGGGAATGATGCAAATCAGATTTTTAGTTCTGAGCAATGATTCATCAACAAGAGGTTTAGAGGATAACAAGTGTCAGTTTGTGGATGAATTTTGAGTTTTCTCCTCTCCTTCTTATTCTGATTTGAATTCTTTGTAAAGGGTTCCAATCTTTTTGCATGAGAAGAGCTCTGCAAGTTTGAGTTCAATGAATGCAAGTTTTTAGTTTCATTTCAGATTTTTGATTTTGAATTTTCTATGATTTGAATGTATAGTTTCAGAATAATTCAATGAAGTACAATGAAAATCCTTTCTCATGTTTGTATGATGTCTCTTTGTGTCTTTGTCAAATTGTTGTATACTGATTTGTAAGGCATCTCTGTGTACCTATTTACAAGGTAAATGGTGTAATGATTTTCGATTTTCTTTCAAGGAGAGTGTAATATCTTGAAGATTGTTACTGATAGTATGATGTTTCATAAGGATTTGATGTCTAGATAGGGGAAAGAAAGAATGGTGTACAAGGTACATTGTTTGATTTCTAGTTGTATAAGATTTTAAGTTTCCTATTGATATGCATCTCATGACTCCATGCCCAAGATTAGGCACTGGTTGGACTAAGCTTGTAATCCAATCTTTTAAATCAACTTTCCCTTTCTGTTGATGAGTTTGAAAGATAGATTGCGCATGTGGGTAGGCTTCCCATAATAGAGATTCATCTTAGTTATGAATCCTATTGTAGGACATATTTATTCTATTTAATCCATTAGTGAATCTTCTTATTAGGTGTTTGTATTAGTTCATATTAGTTTCCATAAGTAGAGAAGTAAGGTACACCCGCTTGGGTCTATGGAGCCCGAAGTAGAAGAAGGACTTGGTCCTTATCAATTAGCCTTTTCCCTATAAGAATCTAGAATTGGGAACTTGAGAGTCAAGCTTAATAGCTAAATTGGTGATTCTACATGAAAAAGAGCTAACAAAATGGTGACTCTATTGGGGAAGAAATAAATGACAGCAAGTTAAGATGTCTAATTCCTTGCTTTGTTTAATCATCCTAGGGTCTGGTCCAGTTTGGTTATAGAGTCTAGTTCTTTTCAAAATTGTTATATTCTCTCATTGAATGAGAGGGGCGACTCTGAATCTTTGTTTGATCAATGTTTTGTAATTTGAAGTTGTGATGTATTATGTGATCCTGACAAATAGAAATCCTGTGAAGTTGTTTTGTGTTTGCTGATAAAGATGGTCCAAATTTGAGAGAAGGTTCTCAGCTGGTTCCAATTTTGTCCTTTGAAAAGAGGTGGTGGCTCTACAAAGATTTTAAAGGTGATTTGAGGAAGGTTTCAGATCATTATTTTACACTAGCAACAACACTTCCAGATAATCTTTTATCAAAGTACAAATAGTCCCTAAATAGGTGAACTAGTCACTAAAGAAAAGGGAAATTAGTTTCAAAGTTTGTCATACTTTCTAGTTGAAGTTTCAGTTTCAAGAAATCAAAAATATGCTATGCTTATGTGAAGTTAGTGGTTGCATGAAATTGGACAAAAATATTGTCATGAGAATAAGCTTTACTATTTTTTCAGTGTGTTAGAATGGAGTTCCTAGCTTTGATAAGTCCAGATGATTCTAGATCTGAAAGTTTTCAGTCAGATTTAGAGAGTTATAATGATGAACTCCATTGGATAAATAAAAAGATTCAGCATAATTGTATACTAATGTTAAGATGTGCAATAGGAGAAAGAAATGAAGAGTCTACATTGTCTTATTAAAAGAAGTTTCTTATTGCATGTAGTGAGCTTCCTGTGGGTTTACATTTTCATGAATCCCAGTATACTGAGATGTTCTTAGAACTTTCAATACCTGAATCAGTCAGTTGGACTGCATCCTTAAAAAATGAAGCACTAGAAAATCTCAAGGAATGGATAGACTCTTTTACAAATGTTAAATTCAATCATGCCGAGTCTAGTTCATTTGGGGATGCTAAGTCCTGTGATGGTTATAGTGATGGTTATTGTGCCGATGATGAAGTTCATGAGTGTCAAGGAGTGGAAAATGAATCTTTAGTTGATAATGATTTCCTTGAGCCTGTAGATTTCCCCTTTTCTTAGCATGATGCTAATTTTTCCTTGTTTCAGCTTAATGGTGTTTTGTGTGAACATGAAGAACATGGATATTATGTAGATGATAGTTCCTACAGTGGTTACTTCACACAGGGTAATCTGAGACAAACAAGTTCAGTCCCGGTTTTAGATGGAGAAGAGATTTGCAACATCAACAATAAGAATGAGGAGATGAAATGTGATGTTCAGTGCTTGCTAAATTATGAGCATATTTCAAATCTCTTGGATGCTGATTTTCAGAGGTATGGTACTAAGTTTGTTTCCAGAATTCCATGCCCAGTGAGTATAAATTTTGATGAAAGTGATTCAAACAATGGCATGATGAGTGAAACAAATTTTGATGTCTTTTCTCCCATTGTAAATCAACAAGACTCAAGTGCATTTCATTGTGATGAATTTGATAATGTTATATTTGATGAGTATGATGATGAGTGTACTAGTGCATGTTCAGATTTGCATGAGCTTGCTGACTGTGTTTTTTGTACACATTTTGATGCTGAAGAAAGTGGTGAATCTAAAAGTGTATCCTCAAATTTGCCAATGACTAATAAGTCACTCACTGACGAAGCTTGTTCTCTTCTAAATGATGTTGATGTAGTTTGTGGTCAGCAAGATGTTCCCAAATTTATGCAATCAGATTTTTTTTTTGAAAGGTTATGTGTTAGTCTGCAAAGTAATGAGACAAAAAAGGTTTATTCTATTCTGCAAACTAATGATTAGAAAATTAATGTTTCTAGCCGTGATGCTGAGTTACAATGTTTCACTTTTCAGCGTGGTAGTGATAATGAAGAGTGTGACGGTTTAATGTCATGCAATGATCAGTACTCATGGCATCCTGATAGCTTTCCCATACCGGATAATGGTGAGTTTGCTGACCATGTTTTGTATGTTGAACTGATGAAGAATGTGAGTATTGCTAATCAAGCAGATGTGAATGATACTTACAGCTTGCCTGAGTGGGATGGAAATGAAAATCATGTATTTGACCAGGGTAAGCATTGATTTTAGTTGAAAGTTTTGTAAATACTTGTATAGTTGCTTTGCTTTGTGTCATGTGTTTTCTTTGAATAAAGGAGCCTTAGAACCAAGTAATGGATTGGAGGAATAAGAAGATGAAGTTGTTTTTGGAGTGATAAGGATAAGCTAGTTTTTGGGGTGGTCTACTCTTCCAAGAGATTCTGAGATTCTTGTGCTAATCTTACGCTCAACCATCCTTAGATAGAGCCATTGTTGGGTCATTTTCCAATCATAGAAAAATCTTTTAAAATGACCTCTTCCCTGCAAGTTTTGTAAAAGTTGTCTCTACCCGACCTGTAATCACAGTTTTAATGTGTGAAGAAAATCCACAATATTTCATAGCTTGCACTCTTAGCCCCATGCTCTTTAATGTATCACCTTGCTCCAGTTCAGATCTCATGAGCTAAATTGCAAAACCTAGGGAGATATTCAAGTTTCAATGTCTATAGAAAATAATCTTAGAATATGCGTTAGTGTCAAAAACCCACAATGTTTTTGAAAACCCATGATGTTTTCAGTCTCCCTGCTACCTTTTGGTCTGCATGAAAACCCTGGATGTTTTTGATCTCTCACCAAAACCCCTATGTGTTTTTGACCTCACACTTTTTCCTCTTTATCAACATTTCCTATCTGCGTAGCTGCGACCTGTTGGTGGGCCTAGGTTTTCAAAAGTTTTAAATTGATTGGTTGTCACATGATCACATGTTAGAGTTTTTTGACATGTGACCATGTGACCAGCTATTTCTTGTGTGGGGCCCAATCCTTGCTCAGTTGTGTCGTCGATTCTCCAAATCTTCTGGCGGTTGCATCTTTTATTCGAACATCATGCGACTGTGTAGTCGTGTAATCTTTGAATGTTTGGAAATCTTTTGACCTTGTCGCATGATTGCAAGGGCCATTTTCATAGCTTGTGACCATGTGACAAGGTTCCTTCCTTGCACATGGGGCCCGTTGGTGGGAAGGCAGTGGTCTCATTGGTGGTGATGTGGTATTTTCTGATTGGTTGTGCTCAGCGGTGACAATGGAAGTCCTCGGTAGTGTGTGCTGGTGGTTTGTCACATGTTCACATGAGTCATTTTCTGGCTATGTGATCATGTGACAAATGTTGAGAGGTGTTGGTGATGTGAAGTTTTATGATGGGTCCACGATGTCAGTGTTGTGAACGTCCTTGGTTCTGGTTGGTTGTAGTGTGCTGATGTGGCTGAGTTTTCTTGCAAAGGGTTTGTGATCACAACTGCATGGCTAAGTGGTTGCGGTGGCATGATTGCAAGGGTGAGTAGGGTGTCATGTGATCATGTGCTAGGCTGACATGTGGTAGCTGGTCAGTGAGGTGGCACCTAGGTTCGCAATGCAGGAGAATTAGATGCTGACTAGATACCGGTGACACATGTCACAAGTTTGTGAATTTGCTAGAAGATCGAGCAGTTGGCATCAGATGCCCATGATTTAGTGACTAGCTGTTAGTTAACCTTGTTTGTCAATTCTCTAAATTTCTAGTGGTTAGCATGAATAACTTGGAGATTCAGCGAATGCATAGTCGCCCATTCACCGAATAGTTGGCGGTCAGCATAAAACATCTAGTGAATGTGAGAATAGCTTCATGGTCACCTAGTCACTAGATGAGGTGGCAGTGGTGAGGTGGTAGGCCGGCCAATCTGAGCTTGCCACGTGTCAGATAGCAAGTGTTATATACTGCCGAAAAGGTGAGAGAACAAGGAATCCATTTTTGAGGTCAGATTTGATGCAGGTCATGTTGAGGTCAGATTTGATGCAATTCATGTTGGTTTCAAGTTATCTACAGTTGAATGAATTAGGGGGGCCGGGAAGATATTTTGAAAATATCTATTTTGTTCAATTCAGTGATTCATAGTTTGTTTGAGCAGAGGACAGGTGCTTTTAGGAGGGAATGATGCAGATCAGATTTTCAATTCTCAGCAATGATTCATCAGCAGGAGGTTTAGAGGATAACAAGTGTCAGTTTGTGGATGAATTTTGAGTTTTCTCCTCTCCTTATTCTGATTTGAATTCTTTGTAAAGGGTTCCAATCTTTTTGCATGAGCAGAGCTCTACAAGTTTGAGTTCCATGAATGCAAGTTTTTAGTTTCATTTCAGAGTTTTGATTCTAAGTTTGTTGTGATTTGAATGTATAGTTTCAGAATGATTCAATGAAGTACAATGAAAATCTTTTCTCATGTTTGTCTGATGTCTCTTTGTGTCTTTGTCAAATTTTTGTATACTGATTTGTAAGGCATCTCTGTGTACCTGTTTACAAGGTAAATGGTGTAATGATTTTTGAGTTTCTTTCAAGGAGAGTGTAATATCTTGAAGATTGTTACTGATAGTATGATGTTTCATAAGGATTTGATGTCCAGATAGGGGAAAGAAAGAATGGTGTGCAAAGTTCATTGTTTGATTTCCAGTTGTATAAGCTTTGAAGTTTCCTGTTGGTATGCATCTCATGACTCCATGCCCAGGATTAGGCACTGGTTGGACTAAGCTTGTAATCCAATCTTTTAAATCAACTTTCCCTTTCTGTTGATGAGTTTGAAAGATAGATTGAGCATGTGGGTAGGCTTCCCATAACAGAGATTCATCTCAGTTATGAATCCTGTTGCAGGACATATTTATTCTATTTAATCTATTAGTAAATCTTCTTATTAGGTGTTTGTATTAATTCATATTAGTTTTCTTAAGCAGAGAAGTAAGGTACACCCACCTAGGTCTGTGGAGCCCAAAGTAGAAGAAGGACTTGGTCCTTATCAATTAGCCTTTTCCCTATAAGAATCTAGAATTGGGAACCTGAGAGTCAAGCTTAATAGCTAAATTGGTGATTCTACATGAAAAAGAGCTAACAATGCCTTAAACAACCATGAGTTCTATCCAAAAAGTTTTGCAATCAATTCTATGAAAATCATAGTTTCCATCTCCTAAAAAATATTCATCAGTAAATCAACCATAACTCTATTAGATTAATTCAAAAGCATTGTGATCACAACTAGTGACCCAAGACATCATGTAGATTCTCCATCTAAGTTTGCACGTGCTAATTCATAGTATTGTGTCTGTACAATTCTCTACAACCTATCCACAAGCTTCTTTGAATAACCAGTCAGTGACATATGTTGACATCAATGACAAAAAAATGAGTGTGAGAATCCAGATAGTCTTCCAAAAATCTCCCAAACATATTGGAATGCAACAATTCCAATCCAATTTCCAACAATCTCTCCCTTTGGCATTGATGAAAACATATGAGAAAAACCATCAACACAAATGTCCAAGGTGCATAATCTACCTACTTCCTATGTTTTTCCTTCTTAATATGACCTTCTCAATAGTCTCTTTAAAAGCTAGAGGGTTGTTACATCTCTCCCCCATACAAACTGAAGGGTTTTTCTTAGTATATCTCTCCCCAGTTGACATCAATGGCAAAGGGCATCATAGTGTGTCCTCAAAGTAGTGCAATAGGCTCCAAACCACCTAGATATCTTTTGTGTTCTCAAATATTTACTCCCCCATAGGAGTAAATCAATACATTTAGTCCTAAAAATAATAATGTGAATACATGAGGACTAATGCATCTCTGCATTTCCTTTAGTTGTCATCAGGAGGGTCTCTGACCCAAAGTCTACCTTTGAGATACTCAAAGATCTCTTTGTTTAGTGGCATGGTGAAGATTCTTGCAATCTTCTCCTTAGTATTCACATACTCTAATTTCACTTCTTTCTTTGCTACCTTATCTCTCAAGAAATGATACTTTATTCCTATGTGTTTTGTCTTAGAATGCATAACAAGATTGTTTGACATATTTACCATGCTATTATTGTCATAATGGATAGTAACTGAATCCTGAATACATACTCCAATGTCCTTCAACATTTTCTTCATCCATATGATATGTGTACAATTGATTGTTATTACAACATACTATGATTATGTTGTAGACTGAGAAATATAGTCATTCTTCTTGCTAAGACAAGAAATCAACCTTTTACCAAGGGAGAATGCTCCTCCACTTGTACTCTTTCTATCATCTACATTCCCTTCCCAATCAGCATCAATGAAAGCATGAAATGTAATTCCTTTGATCTATCATACCATAGAACAAACTCAACTTTACCCTTTAGATATATGAATATGCTTTTCACTATCATAAATTGAGACTCTTTAGGATCTTCTTGAAATCTTGCAACAATTCCAACTGCATTAGCAATATTAGGCCTAGTATGTGTTAGATACTGAAGACCTCCAATCATTGATCTATAATTTTTGTGGTACATTATTTTCTTCATCCTCTAAAGATAACTTATTCCTAATTACCATAGGAGTTCCAACAGGTTTATTGTCATCCATGCCAAACTTTTTCAATAGTTCTTTAAGATATTTGGTCTCAGAAATGAATATCCCTTTCTTACTTTGACTGATCTGTAATCTAAGGAAGAATTTCATCTCCCCAATCATAGACATTTCAAATTCAGTTTTCATCTCATCTACAAACTTATTACTCATTGCATCATTTCCTCTAAAGATACTATCATCAACAAAAAATTCAACAATCAAGATACTTTCTCCATTTCTCCTTAAGTATAGATTGTTGTCAGCATTACCTTTCTTGAATCCCAAATGAATTAGATAATTATCCAATCTTTTATACCAAGCTCTTGGTGCATGTTTCAAACCATACAAAGCCTTCTTCAATCTACAAACTAGATCTTTATTTATTGATAAAGGAAATCCATTAGGTTTCTCAATGTATACTTCCTCTTCCAAGTCTACATTAAGAAAAGCCAATTTCACATCCATCTAATATACTTTGAAATTCTTATAAGAAGAATAAGCTAAGAATAACCCTACTACCTTAATCTTAGAAACAGGTGCAAAGGTTTCTTCAAAATAAATTCACTCTTTCTATGAATACCCTTACACACCAATCTGGCTTTATTTCTAAAAATAACTCCTTATTCATTCATCTTGTTTCTGAATACCCACTTAGTACCAATCACATTTTTGTCTTTAGGCCTTGGAACTAACTCCCAAGTGTTTTTCTTCTAAATTTTCTCTGGTTCTTCCTTCATGGATTTGATCCATGATTCATCTCTAAATGCCTCATCTGTGGACTATGGTAATACTTGCGAGATCAAGAAAATGGAATTTGTAGTTTGTAACCTCTCCTCTCTATTATGTGATCTTGTTCTAGTTCCCTACTTACTATTGTCACCAATGATCTGATCCTTAGGATGATATCTCTGAACATATTTGGGTGTGGTCTTCTCCTTCAACTCCACACTTATGCCAGTTCAATCATCAAAACATCATGAGATACTTCATTTTCCTCATTTTCATTATCATTCTCTATTATCTACACATTATTTTGATTTGCATTCACATTTTCAAATGTAATCTCATAGGGGTTAAAGTTACAATACCTTTCTCTAACTTGAAACCTTTCATCAACTCTCACATTATCACTTTCAATCGGCTTCCTAGTTCGTAGATTGTAACATCTATAAGCTTTTCTTCTAGTAGAATAGCCAAGGAATATACCTTCATCACTTCTAGCATCAAATTTTCCTATGAATTCATCTCTCTTAATGTAGCATTTACTTCCAAATATTCTGAAAGAACTAACAATAGGTGTCTTACCATACCATATCTCAAAGGTTGTCTTGCATGTAACTTCTTTGATTTGTACTCTATTTATTGTGTATATTGTCATATTGACCACTTCTCTCCAATGTATATGTGGAACTTTTCCTTCTATCAACATGGTTCTTTCCACATCAAGAACTATTTTGTTTCTTCTTTCAGAAATTCTATTTTGATCTGGTGTCCTAGGTGTAGAATTATTCCTCATATTACCATTCTTCTCACAAAAGGTATTGAGTTCATGTGAAGTGAACTCTCCACCTATGTCTGAACTCAAACACTTTATCTTCAAGCCTGTCTCATTCTCAACTTTTTCCTTATAAAACTTAAAAGTATCAAATTATTCTGATTTTTCTCTAAGAAAACCAACCCACATCATTCTAGAGTAATCATAAGTGAATATGATAAAGTACATGTCTCCAAAGTATGACCTAGTCTGAGTAGGTCCACAAAGATCTGTATGAACCATATCCAACTTTTTTCTTGTTGAATATCCTTTTCTTGTAAAACTACTTCTTGTTTGATTTCCCAAAACACATTCTCTAAATGTAGTGTTAGCAGCTTTCACAATCTTAGGTAGATCTTTGATATCATTATTGTTAGATGCCTTTACCATGTTATCAAAATTGATATGACAAAATACATTACCCCTGGTCTTATTACCAGATGCGATCAACTCTCCATTAGCTCCTCTAATAGAGAAATGACCATCCTTGAATTCCAAATGATAAGGTCATTACCCATAAGTTCTCCAACACTCAACAAGTTATGCTTTAAACCATCCATAAATAGTACATCATACGTGCTAGGCCTTCCATCCAAAGTAATTGATCCTTTACCAATAATCATCCTAGGAGTATTATCACCAAACCTTACAACTCCACCATCAAACTTCTTTAGCTGAATAAATCTATCGTTGTCACCAATCATATGGTGTGAACATCCACTATCAATTATCTAATCAATTTTCCTATCAATATGAGAAACTAAAGATTTTTCTTCATGGACACAATCCTCTTCTTTGATAGAAACAAAACCCAAAACATCATTGAATTCATCATAAAAATCTTCAGATCCATTACTAGCATAGTAGCATTTGTTATCATTCTTGTACTTTCCATGTTTAGGCTTATGCTTAGGTACCCTAGTTGGACATCTAGATGCAAAATGACTAACTTATTGCAATTAAAACATTTCCAAGGCAATTTCTCTTCAAACTTACATTTACCTTTCTTTCCTTTCCTAGTGATCATGGCCATGATTTTCTCATCCACTTGGTTGTCTAGCCTTTGAATCTCTTCCCATTCTTCAGCATATTCTCCAAGATCTTCATGTTGTAAATTTGGCTAAGTAGGATATCATGATGTTGTCATTATGGAAACATATATTTAGTGTTAAGGCAACATGGTCTAAGGAGGAAGTTCTGGATGAGAACTTATGAAAATTGTCTAAGTATAACAATGTTTATCTATCTACACAGAGACTGTTTTGATCAGAGAAGTTCATAGGAGTACTTTTAGTGCATGGGTGCATGAACACATTTTATATGAGGTATAATGCAGCTACACCTAAGATCACAAGATTGTACGATATGTACGGATAGAGTAATCAATGTTTTACAAAGATAGTTTTGAGTCGACCAGAATAGAGAAATGATCAGTAATTGACTATATTTAGTTAATGGATTTTTTTTTTGATCAAAATAATGACTTGACTAATTAGGGATGACATCCTATATGTTAACCCTGAGGAAGAAAGAAGTCATTTTATGTTTTGGGAAGCATGTAATGAATTGAAAGCCAACATTAAGGTTATTTTGTAATAAGCTTGTACATAAGAAATAAACTTGTAATGTGAAGATGTATGTATGAAAGTATGTATGTAATGTGAATGTATATTGATTTTATATGTGAAATCTAATATATGATCATATTAGCATGAGTTGATAATAAGTTTTGTGAAGATAATACAAAGGTAGATTATAATATTAAAGATATTCAGCAACAGTAAAAGGTTTTTGTATTCTACATTTTGTATTAGAGATTATCATTGTATATTTCATGTTTGGGAAGTGAGCTCATCTTGGATACATTCATGTTTTGTAATATAAACTCCTAATAGGGTTGAGGCTTCTAACAAGGCCTAAAGTCCTTTAACCATGACAGATACACTATACAGATGTAATAGACTCCTAATAGGGTCAATATCTTTAACCAAATACTTTTGATTAGTGAATCATTTGTGGTTATCATCCCCACTAGGGTTTTCCCTTGGCCAGGGTTTCCTCAAGAAAAATTATGGTGTTGTGAGCTCTTTCATTTTATGGTTGTGGTTATTATTCAGTTTATTTAGTTTAGTTTCTTATGCAAGCTATAATTTAATTTCATATATCCATAAGTGGGAAAAAGTAAAATTTTGTGAACTACTAATTCACCCCCCCTCTTAGTATTTCCTATTTATAGAAATTGGTATCAAAACACAGTTACTTAGAGAAGGCTTAACAACTTGAGAAAGATCTATATGGATATGGATCAATTGTAAAAAATACCTAGATGAAGCTCTTGAACAAATTGATATTTTTACTAAAGAAAGAGATACTCTGAAGGACAAATATGATAATGCAAAAGAATACATTCAGAAACTAAAAGAAAAGATAGAAGATCTGAAATCAAATAAAGAACCTACAAATCAAATCAAGGATGGTGATGAAGTTTCAAAATTGAAAAAGGAAAATGAGATCTTGAAGCATGAACTAAAGATAGTAGATCTAAAACTAAGTCTGAAAGATGATAACAACAAAGTTGAATCAAAACTAAAGTCTAAAAATGTAGATCTGAGATCTAAAGTTACAAAAGTAACATCTGAATTTGAGATTACAAAATTACAGTATGCCAAACTTGAGAAATACAACACAATTGTGAAAGGAGAACTAACTCAATCCAAACAACATCTTGAGAAACTGTATTCTAGTAGTGAGAAAATTGATGAACATATTTCTTATTAGAAACCCTCTTATGATAATACTGGTCTTGGATACTTTGAAGAAAAATTCTCAAAGAAGATTGAAGAATGTAAAGAATCAGATCCAAAAATTCAACAACTCGAGAACAAAGAAGGAGAAAAACAAATCAAAGATGAGTCTAACCAATTTGAAGATGTACCTAATTAGCCTAAGAAAAATGAATCACCTAAAGAAATGCAAAGTGAAATCAAAGGTAGATGTTTTTTAAGCAATTCATTTGGACACATGAAAAGAGATTGTACAAGTAAGCAATTCAAACCTATCTCTGGTTATTGTTATAATTATCATGGTTTTGGACATAGAGCTATTGATTGTAAGAAACCTAGATCTAATGATAAAAATAATAGTAAAATGTTTAGAAATACTAACCATGCAAATAAAAGACCTATTGGAGCAACAAACAATATAAGAAATGGAGTTGTGTGTTATAGATGCAACAATGTTGGACACATTTCCAAAAATTGTAGATCACAAATTAGTTAGTCAGGACCAAGATATGGAAACAATGTTATAGTTTGTCATATTTGTAATAACATGGGTCACACAATGAGATATTGCAGAATGAACAACATGAGGAATCCTAATCCTAGAATAAATGTGAATTACACTAGAAGGAATATGGATACTAAGAACAGTTAGAAGGGAAACAATAGTACCATAGAAGAAGTTATATTTGTTAAAGCTATAGATCAAGAAAGTGCATCCAAAATATCAGGAAGTCATTCATGTGAAGTGTTTGAGAGTAATTTTGAGTTAATTCTAAACCCATCTCAAACTGATTAAGCATCAAATTTCATGAATTATGTACTAGAATAAGCATAAAAATAGCATAGAGTTTAGAAAAAGATGAATCAAGCCTTGTGAAGTTAATATAAGCTAGTAAGTTCAATATAAGGAAGCTATGGTTAAGAGCGCATGAATTTATGAGCATGTATGTGGCTACATGAAAAGAAATAAGTTTTGTAGGTAACCAAGAATGACTTTTTGCAATGTATACACTTGTGCAATTAATGCGATGACAATGTCTTGAAGGATTTGATTGATAAAAATGGATTATTGACATTATTTGATCATTCAAGAATTCACAAGAGTCTTAGAGAGTTATCCAATGAACATTGAATGTAGTTTACAAGATTTGGAGATAGATTTCTATTAGATCTACGCGGAAGCCCTAAATCATGATTCTGAGGTATTTCATTTAGTATTTGTTGTTAAAATAGTTTTTTAAATTTGCAACCATGGATGTATCCTTAGTTCATAACACCAAGGACACACCTAAACCTAAGGTGAGAAAGGAATTAGAAGAACCCTCTAAAGAAGACCCTAGTTTAGCTTTATTAGATATACCACACAACGCCTTGTATTTGGAAGATGTAAGAGGATATTTGAAATGTAAATTTGAGATTTTAGGAGACAATAGTATGACTAGGGAGTATAATAAGATATGCAAACAAGATATAACCTAAAAGGAAGGATGTGAATATTTAGGTCAATTGGACATCATTAAGTACATGTTTCACTATGAATTCCAGAATGAAGAATGGAAAAAGATCATTTTAAGTAGAATTCATAATGGGAAGTTTTGGTTGGATGATAGAGTAATAGACATTACAATAGATTTAATGCATGAGGTAAAAGGTCTATCTAACAAAGGTACAATCCCTCTAAATGAAAAATATGTAAAGAAAATGGTGCTAGACAACACAAAATCTTCATACAATGGAAGAGGCATTGTAATTAGTAAGATTGAGTAGAATGATGTGAGGTATGTGTGCTTTCTTTTGACTACAAAGTTTTGTGCCAGCTCTAGGGAAGATGACATGGCAGCAAGTATGGTGCAAGCAGCCTATCTTATGTGTATTAACAAAATTGAAGTAGACATGAGTGATATTATAAGAATTCAATTGATTGAGAATATTAAAAAGATTAAGAAAATAAAGAACTCCCAATTTAGATTTTTATCTCTAATCACCTACATGTTTTTCCATCTTTTAAGAAGATTTCATTACACTATAGGAGTTGATTGGAATGATGATAGCAATTCAATGGATAGAATAAAAATGGTGTATCTCAGACACCCAATTGACAAAGTAAATGAGATTTCTACACTTTTAGTCAGAATATTTTAGAATGCGATGAAGAAAAGGTCAATAATTCCACCTACAATAGTTGAGAAGTAGATGAATGAGATATGTTTCTTAGTTGACACAGATTTTACATATGTTGAAGCAGTAGAGCCAAGAATTGAATTCATAGATCCTCTAGAATATGAAATATCTTAAGAGGAAGATGAAGGATATGTAAGTAGGATACTAAAGTGCATACTAGATTCTAAAAGTCCTAGATTTAGGACATTTGAAGATATTTTGAGTACAACACAAAAATTACATGTGTAGAAATTAGAAAAGAAAAGAGTTGACAATAAAATAAAGAAGATACTAAAAGATACATGTATGACTGAGCATGAATTCAACATTAAAAAATAGACTGCAACAATAATAAGAGATATTGGACAGAAAGAGGTGTTGACAATTCCACCTTTGGCATCTAAAGGAATCTCTATTGAAGATGTTCAAGATATTGATGATGACATCATTGAACCTACTGAGTTGAGTGTGTCATTGGACAAACCAAAATTTGTAAGAAAACCTACTAGATCCACCTCCACTACACCAGCAAAGAGAGTAAAAGAGATGACTAGTGGACCAGGTAAAAGGAAGAAGAATATCTTTTCTCTAGTAGAAAGGATAAGGACACAAGAAGAAGAATTACCACCTAGAAATAAAATGAGAGGTCAAGTTTCTATTCAATCTCTAGGAGAAGAAGAGGAAGGTAGCAGAAAAAAGAAACAATGGAAGCCCAAAATTGAGAAAGTGAACCCTTTGATCATCAATGCAGGAGACTTCACTAAGCTAAACAAGTATTATCACATGTATAATAACTTTGAGAAATTGAATCTTGAAAATGCAATTGTCAGGCATATGATTCTTGCTGACAAGAAATTTGAAAACATCAAAGATAAGATACCAAATGATCTATATCAGAAATTGGTTAACATGAATAAGAGAGAAATAGAGGAATACAAAGGAATTAGAGAAAGATTTGAAAGAAAATTATGTGTAATAAAAGATGAAGATCATTTTAAAGAAATTATGAAGAGTCTTAGCACCCATTTGAGAAGAAAAAGAAGGATAGTTCTAATCATGGGAGGAAATTATGAGGAAGTAAATAAGGAAACTAAGGAAGCAGTTGTAAAGGTAATGACTTCTAGACTAGGTGAAATAGTGAGTGAATTAGAATAGGACACTCAAACAGTAGAAGAAAAATCACAAGTAAAAGAGACACCAGTTTCACCACCCACCATTTATATTGATGATGAATCAATGCATGTTAAAGGCACCCACATTACTATTGATAGAGAAGAAAATCCTTTTGAAGATCAAGGAGAGGCTGTTGGAAATTTGGAAGGAATGGTTAATGAAAAATAAGATGAGACAAAAAATAAGGAAGATGATGCAGAAGATGAAAAATGAGAACAAAAGAAAGAAGAAATTAAGGAAACAAAGGATACACAAGCAAAAATCACCTAGAAAGAAGTACAAGAGGAAAAAGATATAGGTAAAGAGGTAAATCCTACAGAGACTATACCCTAGAAAATACAAACATTTACACCACAAAAGGTCATAGCAACAAGCCCATTAAAACCACCAATTGAGTTAGTATTAGCTAACTTGGGAGCTGAAGTTGATGCTGATGATCAAATAGAGTTGATCTCATCTTTGAATAAAATAATTGGAAAGAATAAGAAAGTAAAGAGTCTAGAAGTATTACTACTTGAGGTAAAAAAAAATCTTCAAGGAGTTATAACTACTCAAGTTAGTGAAGTTTTTCTGCAAGTAAAAGCAATATAGGTAATAAAAGTTTTTGATAGTGATTTTACAACTTTATCTGACATTGCATCAATGAAAGCACAAACACTTCATGATGCACAATTATTCCAAACCACTTGTCAAAATTTCAAGAATGACTTAGAAAACCTTGATATTTTCATTAAGGAATTAAGGAGATGTTTAGAGAGAGGAAGAGAATTATACAGTTAGTGTGCCTTGTCACATAAACACATCTTAGACATTTCAAAAAAGTTGAAGAGAAAAGAAGTAGAATTGCAAGTTGTAGTGAATGAGCTACAAAATCCTAGCATGAGAATCATTGATACTGAGAAGAAAGTGAGAAAAATTATTGATGAAATAAGACTTCTGGAAAATGAGAAGGAAAGAAAATTGAAGAGGTTTGCATTACTCAGAGAGCACCTAACCCTGAAGATCTATAATGTGCAGAATCAACTAGAAGAATATCTTTCATCAAAGACATCATTTGGTAAATTTGCATACTCGAATCTTAAAGTAGTTGAGATAGCATCTTATGGGCTATGTGCACTACTTAGCGTATCTGATTCTATAAACAAGACATGGGACAAGGAAATTGAAAACTTGGAGGCAAATTTAATATATTGCATTTCAAGTCTTCCAACTTTGCAGTATTGAAAATAGAATGTATATCAAAATTATGACTTGTATATACATATATTTGACACCTTTGTCATTGTTGTTAAAGGGGGAGTAGTATAATATGAGAAAATTGTTTATATGTATAAGATAAAGATATGAAAATTATTATGGAGTATAATCAAAGGGGGAGTATCCCTATGGATAAATAAGTAGACATATATGATCCACATATCCTTGAAAATCTTGTAATGGCCATGTAACACAATGTTAGAATTTTTTTCTTTTGAAATTTTGTTATAACTTTTTGGGACTTACCCAATTTTCCCATATGTTGCCACAAATGAAAAAGGGGGAGATTGTTGGAAATTTGGCTAAGTAGGATATCTTGATGTTTTCATTATCCCAACATATATTCAGTGTTAAGACAACATGGTCTAAGGAGGAAGTTTTGGATGAGAACTTATGAAAATTGTCAAAGTATAATAGTGTTTATCTGTCTACATAGAGACTGTTTTGATCGGCGAAGTTCACAGGAGTAATTTTAGTTCATGTGAACTTGAACACAATTTATATGTGGTATATTGAAGCTACACCTAAGATCAAAATATTGTACAGAATGTATAGACAGAGTTATCAATGTTTTACAGACACAGCGTTGAGTTGACCAGAATAGAGCAGTGATTAGTAATTGACTATATTAAATTAAGGGATTATTTTTTTTATAAAAATAATGAAATGATTAATTAGGGATGGCATCCTAGATGTTAACCCTAAGGTAGAAAGAAGTGATTTTATGTTTTGGGAAGTGTGTAATTAATTGAAAGCAGACAGTAAGGCTATTTTGTAATAAGCTTGTATATAAGAAAGAAACTTGTAATGCGAAGATGTATGTATGAAAGTATGTATGTAATGTGAAGTTGTATTGATATAATATGAGAAATATGATATATGATCAGATTAGTGCAAGTTGATAATAATTTTTGTGAACAAACTACAAAGCTATATTAGAATATTGAAGATATTCAACAACAGTAAAAGGTTTTTGTATTCTACCTTTTGTATTAGAGATTATCATTGTATATTGCATGTTTGGGTAGTGATATTATCTTGCATACATTCATGTTTTGTAATACCAAATCCTAATAGGGTTGAGGCTTCTAACAGGGCCTAAAGTCATTTACGGAAAGATACACTATACGGATGTAATAGACTCCTAACAGGGTCAATATCTTTAACCAAATACTTTTGATTAGTGGATCATTTATGGGTATCATCCCCACCTAGGTTTTCCCTCATCCAAGGTTTCCTCAAGAACAATTATGGTGTTATGAGTTATTTCATTTTATGGTTGTTCTTATTATTTAGTTTAGTTTCTTATGCAAGCTATAAGTTAATTTCATATATCCATAAGTGGGCAAAATTAAAAGTTTGTGAAATACTAATTCACCCCCGCTCTCATTATTTCCTATTTCTAACACTACATTGTTCTTGTTAACTCTAATATATCCATCACCAATAGATTTAGTTCTCTAAATAGTATCCTTAAATGTTGTCTCCACCTTGGGTAGTGCATCCTTTATCTCTGCAGTCTCAAATGAAGTCAACTTAGCTACTAACATTTCTCTAGTGAAATCCTTTTATTGTGGTATTGTCTCCTCCAAAGAAAGAACTGATAGGGAGGTCTCTTGACAACAAGTCCTAACCCTTTATGACCACTCCTAGGTCTTTCTCTTGACCTATCTAGGGTTTTATCAAGACCCTACACTAGAGAAATTATTTCCTCAATCTCCCCTCAAACCAAGACCTCACTACCAAGTGCAAACCCATTTCTACCTCCATTTACTCTCCATTAACTCAACTCTATAAGTCCATCTTCATACACCACCAAAATTTATTCCTTTATAGACTAGATGGAAGGCTTCCTAATTGTTCACTTTAATTGGTTTTGAGATGATTTTGTTCCAAATATTCTAGGGTTATGAGTTGACCTCTTCAAATTTAGCCAAAAAGGGCTAGTAGCCTTTTTAGGCCTAATTAGGTCTCCTTACACACCTTCTGGGAAATAAATCTGCAACTTCCCAATTAGGACCCCCAAAAAAATTAGGTTATAGATACCTTTTTTGAAGACCTTGAATATTTTAGGGTTTCCAAGCCTCACTATGTTTGTACATCTCCTTTCTATATTTAGGCCTATTTTTAAGGGCTCTAAGATTTTCCTGGTTATAGTGACAAATTGATCTCAAAAATACCTTCTAATTATTTACCAACTCTTCTCCTCCATTATCCTGGCTCTTTGACCTTTTTTCTTCACTACGTTAAACTTGGATTGTGTTTACCAATCCTAAAAACCTTCCATCTCTTATTTGCAACTATCAAGCCTCCTAGCCATGTTCATTGTGACCCACCTAGGACTTGATTCCAAAATTAGGTAACCTACAAATCTATATACAAAACTCCATATTTAAATAATATATACATTTCCCTAGCATATCCCAAAAGGCCATATAGAACCCACTGGTGGAACTCATGCTAGAGCCATTTTTGGCCTATCAACCCTATATAGACCAGTGAACTTGTCACAGAGGAAAGATTTATTCACAAATAGTAAAATAAAGACTATAACCTAAAATTTCACACCATAATTAACTATAAAAATAAAAACTAATAAAACATTAAAATATCTTTCTCAGATCAATCCATGGTTCACTTGGATGATCGAGTTCTTCTCATTGTTCCTGATTGTAGAGAATACTAGTGTATTAAACTTTGTGTAAAAGACTATACAATGATGCCAACCTTTAGCACTGGTCAAAAATGGACTTAAATAGTTCCATGATTTGAGAAAAAATCCCCAAATGAACCCCTAACTAATTCTTCATGCCTTAGGACAACCTAGTTGATTCTTGTCATGATAACTTTTAAAAGTTGCAAAGTTGTCATTGACAACCTTGACAACTTTTGTTGTCAACTTCCTTTAGATCAGTCTAATGAGTTCAAATTGATCACAAAGGAATAACTAACCCTATTTGACCTTTTTATTTCTTTATTCCCATATATTGGGAGGTCAACTTTTCTTTTGACCACTTAGAGATTAAGTTAGCAACTTTTACAAAGAAGACCAAAAACTAGAAAAGTCCTAAGAAGACCTTGGAAAACACTTGTCCACACTTCCTAAGGACTTCCTAAGACATCAAACACACTTGGGACTCTTATTCAGTCCTTATTAAATAGTGACTTGGCCAAGGTCACTTACAAGCCAAAATTGAGATTAGGGATGCCTAAAGACCCTAGGTGCTCCTACACCATTCTCCCCTATAGCAAGGAAGTCAAGTTACACCAGGAGTTATGAGATCCAAACTAATCCCCATATTTTTGAAGTTGTTTTTTGTTAGCCAAGTAGCTTTATATTCTATTTTTTATTTCTACTTCATGAGGTGTTCCATGTAGAAACCATGCCTTGTTTTCTTCTTGACCCTTAAGTCTAGGATTATTTTAGCTTATGGTTTCAATTGTACAAGGATCTGGAGTTATTTTACATCAACATTCACATTAGTATTGTGTTCTTTCTCTGTTATGTTAGGGCCTTTGTATTTAACAAGATCTTGTACATTTAAAATAAGAGATATGGCTAGCTCCTTAGGTAAACCTATCTTATAAGCATTGTGCCCATATTTAGCAAGGACTTTACATGGTCCTACTCTCCTCATTTACAACTTACTAGGAATACCCTTTTTGAGTCTAGCTTTGTTGAGGTGTTCCATCACCTAATCTCCAACTCCAAAATGCAAGTCCTTTCTTCTCTCATCCACTTTAGCCTTGAGCTTTTGATTAGCTTCCTCTAGAGTCCTCTTGACTTGTTTATGTACTTCTTACATTGATTGATAAAAATCTTCAGCATGTCCATGAACTTCTCCATGGGTGCCTAACTCTCTGAATTCACATACTCCCCTTGGGTGGATGCCATAAACTATCTCAAATGGGCTCTTATCGATAGGCCTATTGGAACTGTCATTATAAGAAAATTTAGATTAAGGAAACACTTGGTCCCACATGTGTCCATACTCCTTTGTGAGACACCTCAAAAGTTTCCCAAGAACTCTATTAATCACCTATGTTTGACCATCTATTTGTGGATGATATGTTGAACCAAGTGCAAGATTTGTGCCCAATCTTTTCCATAAAGGTTTCCAAAAGTGCCCCATAAATTTCACATCCCTATATGACACAATATTGATTGGTAAGCCATGAATCATGACTACCTCTTTGAAGAAGAGATGAGCAATATAGTTGGCATCATGAGTTTTTTTACAAGGTATAAAATGGCTCATTTTTCTAAATTTGTCTACTACTACAAAAACATTGTCAAAGCCAGTAGTTTTCCTTGGTAAGCCCACTATAAAATCCATACTAAGGAACTACCATGGCCTAGTTATAATAGGTAAAGGATGGTACATCCCTGCATTAGAGGATGTTCCCTTATCTTTTTGACAAACTACACATTTCTCCACATACATTCTTACATCCCTTGGCATCTTTGTCCAATGATAGAATCTTTGCACCAGGTCTAATGTATTATTCAAACCAAAATTCCCACTAAGGGTTTCATTATGCTTCTCTTGTATGGGGTTTTCCCTCATAGACCCCTTGGGTACACATAACTAATTACCCTTAAAAAATAAACCATTTTGTAAAGTATAGTCATAAAATTGACTATGAAAGTGATTCTTAAAGTTAACACATACCTTATATGCCTTTAAAAATTCTTCATCATCCTTATAGAGATATTTGAACCCTTCTATGTCAATACTTTACAACTAAATCTCTTGAATAGTGAGCAACCTTTGGCTAAGCACATTTGTAACTTTATTGTTTAGGTCCTTCTTATGTTTGATAGTGAAGGTATAGGCTTGGAGAAACTCCATCCACTTGACATGCCTATGAATTAACTTCTATTGAGTGTTTATGTAGCTTAAAGCTTGATTATCAATGTAGAATACAAACTCCTTGGGAAAAACTTAGTGCCTCCACTTCCTAATGGCTTGAATCAATGCATAAAGCTCTAAATCATAAGATGAGTACCCTTATTTAGCTTCATTCAACCTTTCACTAAAAAATGCCACCGGCCTCCCTTATTGGTTAAGGACTTCTCCCACAGCTATGTTACTTGCATCACATTCCATAATAAACAACTTATCAAAACTTGGCAATACTAGGATGGGTTGTGTAGCCACATTTTGTTTCACCTTCTCAAATCCTTCATTAGCCTCCTTTGTTAATTTAAACTTGGTTTTGACTCCACCATTTATGGTATCCAGTAGAGGTGCACATATCTCGCTAAATTCTCTAATAAACTTCCTATAAAATTAAGCCAACCCATGAAAAATCCTTACATCAGTCCTTTTTTTGGGATTGGGCCAATTAAGGATAGCTTCTACCTTACCTAGATCCATTTTTAAGAACCCTGGGAGACTACAAAACCTAGGAAAACTAGTTCTTGTTTCAATAACTCACTCTTTTCTAGGTTAATGGCTAGCTTCTCTTCATGCAACCTTTTTAAGATAACTTCTAGATGTTTCATGTGTTCTTCTTTTGTCTTGCTAAAGATGAGGATATCATCTAAGTATAGCACTACAAACCTTCCTATATAATCCTTCAAGACTTCATTCATTAGTCTCATAAATGTACTAGGTGCATTTGTAATCCCAAAGGACATAACTAACCATTCATAAAGACCCTATGTGGTTGTAAAAGATGACTTCCATTAATCCCCCGCTTTCATCCTAATTTGATGGTACCCACTCTTAAGATCAATTTTAGTGAAGTACCTAGACCTAGACAATCCATGAGATTTTCTATTCTAGGGATGGGAAATCTATACCTAATTTTTATCTTATTTATTTCCATAGAATTAGTACATAATATCCACTTACCCCCTTTCTTGGGTGCCAATACCACTAGAACAAAACATGGACTTATGCTCTTTCTGATTAGCCCTTGATCAAGTAACTCTTGAACTTTTCTTGCTATCTCCTTATTTTGGTCTGGTGTCATCTTCTAGGCTACTTTGTTAGGAAAGGATGCCCCTAGTATGAATTATATTTGGTGACTAATTTCTCTTTGAGGAGGTGAAGTGGCTGGTGTTCCATCACTAATGATGTCTTTGAACTGCTCCAATAGCTACCTCACTTCCATAGGTACAAGTGCTCGTTGAGGTTTATCTTCCTCCTTAGTCTTGACAGTAATGGATACTCCAACACCTTCTTCTTCTTTGAGTTCATGAAATAACTCCTTACCACTCATGAGAAGTACATTAGTAACCCTTGAATTTTTTTCTCCTTCTTCAACAAGTGTATCTTATAGGTAACCTCATTCCTCTTGAAGGTATATAATTTTTTCTTCCCATGATGGACTACATCTCAATCATATTGCCATGGTCTACCTAACAATAGATGGAAAGAATCCATTAGCAAGATATCACATAACATCTTGTCTTGATATTCTCCTAAGACAAATTCAACCCACACTTGTTCATTCACTAAGACATTCTGCCCTTTATTAAGCCAAGTAGGTTTATAAGGAGATTATGAGGTATCCTAGTGAGTTTCAACTTTTGAATTGTCTCTTATAAGATAATATTATTTTTAGAGCCTGAGTCTATGATGCCTTTTCAAACCTTTCCAAGAATCTTGAACTTGATCCTAAATAGTGCCCTTCTTTGTTTGGGTTCCTCCTTGACCAGTTCCTTGAGAAAGACTCTTCTAAACATGAGATTCTCTCCATTTTATAAATCAAGACTCACTTCTGAAGCTTTAACACTTCCAACTTCCTCTTGAGCATAGGCTATCTTCTTCTCTCGTTGTGAACTTGATGCTTTATCAAGGTATCTATAGGAAGGGTGGCCTAATTGTCCACAATTGTAGCATTTCATGCTTGCAAAGTGAGAACCTCTACCCAAACCTCCAAATTTGTCTCTTCCACCACTATTGAATCCTCTTTCTCTACTGAAATTACCCCTACTACTTGACTGACTATATTATTTAGTCAGCTTGGCTTCACCTTGATTCTTTGGCTCATTGCCTCTACCACTATAATTTCCTCTATGACTCCCTCTTGAGTCTCTTCCTCTTCCTCTACCTCTTGAATTAGTTTCTTGTTTCTTTTTAAATTTTTCTTCCACTTTCATGGCCAACTGATAGCACCTATGGATAGTAGTGGGGCTTAATATGTTGATCTCCTATTGGATACTCCACCTAAGTCCATTCAAATAGTGATCTATCTTGACACTTTCTTCTTCTTGGATCTTGGATCTCAAGCATATATTTTGTAATTCTTTAGTATAGGATGCAACATACAATTCCCTTTGTCTAAGGTTTTCCCTCTTCTTATGAAATTGGATTTGAAACTCTTATGGAAATTATTTGTCCTTGATCTTGGTTACCATAGCCTTCCAAGTAGCTATGGGGTTCTTTTCTACCTTTTCCCTTTTAGTTTGAAGGAACTTCCACCAAGTTAATGCCGGTCCCCTCATCCTAGATTTGGACACCTTCACCTTTTCAGTCTCACTAACTCCTTCACACTCAAAATGGTTTTCCATCCTCTCCATCAATTCCATCACCAATTAAGGGTCCATCTTCCCACTAAACAAAGGTACCCCTTCAAGATATTTCCCTCCAATGGCTTTGATGGCTTTGAGAAATGGATCTTCTTGCATAGGTGGATCAGGTTCAGGGACTTCATCATCTTCATATGTTGCCTTACCCTTGTCTCCATCTTCTTTCAATTTCTCACTTACCAATTTGGTCTTTTCTTCCACCATCCTAGCTTATCTCTAAGAGCTTCTAATTCTTCTCAAAGAATCCTATTCTCTTCTTTCTTCTCTATTTCTTCCCTAGCAACTTCTACATTTATCACCATGGTTGACTCACCCACTGATTTTGACATATACCTCTAGCCCAAACCTTGTTAGGCTCTAATACCAATTTGATAGGGAGGTCTCTTGACAAAAAGTCCTAATCCTTTAGGACCACTCCTAGGTCTCTCTCTTGACCTATCTAGGATTCTATCAAGACCCTACACTATATGAATTCTTTCCTCAATCTCCCCTCACACCAAGACCTCACTACCAAGTGCAAACCCAATTCTACCTCCATTTACTCTCCATCAACTCAACTCTATAAGTCCATCTTCATACACCACCAAAATTGATTCCTTTCCAAACTAGATGGAAGGCTTCCTAATTATTCACTTTCATTGGTTTTTAGATTATTTTGTTCCCAATCTTATAGGGTTATGAGTCGATCTCTTCAAATTTAGCCAAAAAGGGCTAGTAGCCTTTTTAGGCCTAATTAGGTCTCCTTACACACCTTCTGGGAAATAAATCTACAACTTTCCAAGTATGTACCCAAAAAAATATGGGTTTTGGATACCCTTTTTGAAGACCTTGAAGATTTTTAGGTTTTCCAAGACTTAATGTGTCTGTACATCTCCTTTCTATATTTAGGCCTATTTTTAAGGGCTACAAGATTTTCCTAGTTACAGTGACAAATTGATCTCAAAAATCCCTTCAAAATATTTACCAACACTTCCCCTTCATTATCCTAACTCTTTGACCTATTTTATTCACTACCTTAAACTTGGATTATGTTTACCAATCCTAAAACCTTCCATCTCCTATCTACAACTATGAAGCCTCCTAGTCAAGTTCACTGTGACTCACCCAGGGCTTGATGCCAAAATTAGGTATCCTTTAAATCTATAGAAAAGAATGCATATTTACATAATATATACATTTCCCTATCATATCCCACAAGTCTTTACAGAAACCAGTGATGGAGCTCATGCTAGAGCCATTTTTGGTCTCTCAACCCTGTATAGACTAGTGAACTAGTCATAGAGGAAAGATTTATTTACAAATAGTAAAATAAATACTATAACCTAAAATTTCACGCAAAAATGAACTATAAAAAAAACACTAATAAAACATGCAAATATCTTTCTCAAATCAATCCATGGTTCACTTGGATGATTGAGTTCTTCTCACTGTTCCTAGTTTGCAGAGAATACTAGTGTATTAAACTTTGTGTAAAAGACTATACAATGATGCCAACCTTTATCCCTAGTTTTAAATGGACTTAAATAGTTCCATGCTTTGATAAAAACTTTCCAAAAGAAACCCTAACTGATTCTTCATTCCTTAGGACAACCTAGTCGATTATTGTCATGACAACTTTTGTTGTCAACTTCCTTTAGATCACTCTAATGAGTTAAAATTGATCACAAAGGAATAACTAACCATATGTTACCTTTTTCTTTCTTCATTACCACATATTAGTATGTCAACTTGTCCTTTGACCACTTAGAGATTAAGTTAGCAACTTTTACAAAGAAGACCAAAAACTAGAAAAGTCCTAAAAAGACCTTGGCAAACACTTGCCCACACTTCCTAAGGACTTTCTAAGACATAAAACACACTTGGGACTCTTATTAAATACTTATTAAATAGTGTCTTGTCCAAGGTCACTTACAAGCCAAAATTGAGATTAGGGTAGCCTAAAGACCCTAGGTGCTCCTGCACAAACAACTTTGGGTTTGTAGGCAAGATTCATAGATCTCAAAATATTTTCTATGAATTCATCTTTTGTATAAGTAACTCCATTATTTTTTATTCCAATAACACATACATATACTCTATGAACATACATCCTTACTATTTCATCATCCCTCATCTACATTGTCTCCATCTTTGTTCTCCAATTCTACAACTTTTCTCTCTTAGTGTATTCATCTCCATCATAAAGTGCAATTAGTCTTTTCTAGATCTCACTTGCCTTTGTTAGATCTCTGATCTCTATAAATTTACCATCAAATAATTCATTAACCAAAGCTTCATTTGCAACAAAATTACACACAAACCTTTTCTTTCTTCTTTAATAGTAGCATTTGTCTCAATGTCTTCCTCCTTTATGGTAGGCACATCTTTCCAAGTAATGAGCCAATATTCTAATCCTATGCACATTAGATGATTCTTCATCTTATCCTTCCATGTGTCAAAATTATCTACATCAAACTTAGGACTCTCCTTCTTGAATAAAACCATCCTAATCTTTACCTGAAGTTGTTAAGCTTTCTAACTAAGGACCAAAAGCTCTAATACCAATTGTTAGAATAACAATGTCCTAACAAACTAAGAGAGGGGGGGGGGGGTGAATCAGTTGATGCAAATAAAGGATACTTTAAAATTTAACTTCAAACTTATTGGTGGAAAAAAATACTAAACTGAAAAGTAAATGCAAAAATAACACAAATACACATGAACACCAAGATTTTTTCTCGAGGAAAACCTTGTTAAGGGAAAAATCCATGATGGGGATGGCACCCAAAAATATCTACACTATGAGTATAATAAAAAAATTTAAGAGTTTTGATCCTGTTAGGAGCCCAGTATTACAATAGGAAGGTCTTGGTTAAAGGATAGACCCTATTAGGAGTCTTTTACAATGTAATCCTTGTTAAGGAATCAACGTTGCTAAGAGTCCAACCATACTAGAGGAAATAACCCTATTAGAGGTGCACAATAGATCAACTTGATCAAGAGATTTGAGAGTTAAAGCCACCCTCGAGTTCTCCAAGCCTCACAACTTCAAGGGTAAGACAATTTTGATTTCAAACTTCTTCCAACACTCAACCACTACCAAGAAAGTTCCATCTTGTGCCCAAATGCACAACTATTGTTCTCCAAACAACAACCAATGCAACCTCAAGCTTGCATTCACCTCTGCAATTTTCATATCCAATGTTTTTACAATATTTTACTTACATATTTTCCAAGGATCTCAAACCTTATATACAAGTTACAATAATTAAATCTGGGTCATCCTACATAGGATAAGTTTATTATTTAAAAAATACAAATAGACCAATGATAAGATGCACATGGAACCTCTTACAATGTTACAACATAACACTTACATCAATTAATCATCTACATCTGTAATTCAAGCTTGCTCATCAAATTACTTGAAACGTGTTCCAAGTCATCCTCCAAATAGGTCTTCGTCAATACACACACCATAGCTAATGTCACATGTACAATCAAAACTCCATATGATTGCAATAATCTCTCTAGTCTATGTCCAACATGAACCTATGTTCACTCATCATGACTTAAACAACCATGAGTGTTATCCACAAAGTTCTGTAATCAACTCTATGAAATCATAGTTTCTCTCTCTTAAAAAATATTCATCACTAAATCAATCATAACTTTGTCAGATCAATTCATAAGCATGTGTGATCACAGCTAGTGACCCAAGACATCATGTAGATTCTCCATCTAAGTTTTCACGTGCTAATTCACTGTAGTGTATATGTACAATTCTCTACAAGCTTCTCTAAATAACCAGTCAATAACACATGTTGACATCAATGACAAACAATGAGTGACAACATCCAGACAGTCTTCCACCAATATCCCAAACATATTGGAATGAAAAAATTCCAATCCAACTTCCAATAGAAAGGACATCATATTATAAAAGAAACAAGTCAAAAAATGGATATTGGATCTTTCGAAAAGAAAGATAAAATAATGAAGGATGATAAAGTATACACACCTTCTCTATTGCTAGGTAACGGAATACTTGGCAAAGGATAACACATTATACACCCCAAGTGAAAGATCATTTATAATAGACATGCTCTTTCAATAAAATAAAAGGTTGTAAACTCAGGATGTAAATATCCTGAAAAAGAGAAGATCTTTATGTAGACAAATAATTATATGCAAGAAAGGATATCATTTTATAAAAAGACACAAATCAACAAAGGGATAAAATAGGTCCTTGGGATAGAATATTGCAATAGTACCCTTTCCCCCCAATTTTGTATATAAGGAATAATAAGGACTACTAATTTTCTCACAAAGTATGATAGAAACTTAAATTGCACCACCATCAATGACAATGAGCCCCAAAAGGATAGACTAGCAATGTCACATAGTGAGGAGAAACATAATAGGAACTTAGATGTTATTTACAATGATGATGAAAAAGGTTCCATTAATTTTTAAATATTATTTTAATCATACCACAATCAATAAATTTTTGAATTTTACATTTCAAATTATAACATTCATTAGTTTTATGGCTAAGAATTTGATGATACATACAAATGGAAGAATTTTCTTGTTTATGTTTGTTATTTTTTCATTTGTTTTTCGAAGGAAAAGTAATTGAGTTGGCATTAAAAAGATAAAAAAATAATTCTCTTGTTTTGATGATAAATTAGGAGAAGAATTTAAAGACTTTTTGGACAAATGAAAATATTGGAGACCCATAGTTTCTTTGGAAAAATTTAATGTAAATTTCTCATGGATTTAAATGCTTTGTTGCATGTGTCCTATATCATGTCTATCTTCAAGGTTTGGAATGTTAGAAAGATAAGGATCTCTTTTGGGTGGTAATGGATTGAAATGTAAAGAGGCTCATTCAATATCCATACATGTGTCAAAATAAGGGCTTTGAGTCTTGAATTCAAGGATTTTTTTAATGCAGAAGGTTGGTGAGAAGTCTAAAGTTCCCCAATCATCATCTTGAAGAGTTTATGGTGTGAATGTTTTGTATTGGAAAAATTATTAAATAAGGATGTGGAGATTGCATATGAATAGTGCTGACTTGATTAGGATCCTTATGTGTTAAGGTTTCATTTGTAGAAGGGATTACATCAAGGATAGTATCTTCTTGAGGATTGTTGTTATATGTGAGTGGTATTGCATGATAATTGGGTTGTATAGGACCTTTTAAAATAATCATTGGTTTATTTTGAGGGATATCTTGAATGGTATTGACCTGATTAGGTTCTTTATTCTCAAAATATTTATTTTTAAAAAGAGAGAGCATCAAGGATATCATCCTTTAATTCTAAGGTATTTTCATGAAAAAATCTAGAAGGAAAAACACAACTCATTAATGCTTCATCTCTAGAGCTAATATTATTGAAATGGATAGGAGGAGAAGTGTCATTTAGGGAATTGGGATATATATCACCCTCTTCCTCCATAATATCATCATTTTCATAGAAGGACTCTCATGGGGGAGGTACATATCAAGAGAATAATCAACATAATTCTCCAATGGTTCATCCCAAAGAGGGAGATCATTTAGGGAATTGTTAAAATTATGTTATTGCATTAATATGTCCTCATGAGGTAGAGAAGCTTTGGGAGAGGAATAATTGAGAGGTTCATTAAAGGGATTTTTTTATACCCTAAATCCTTCAATCACATTAATAATTTTTTTGCAAAAAGATAGTTTAGTTGGTTGAGAGGAAGGATTAGTAGAGATTAAATCATCAAAGGAATTCATCTATCATATCAAAGTCTTGACTACCTAATGGATCATCAAGGTAGTAAATATTTGTACAAGGAAATCAAAAATTTTACAATGCAATAAGCTAATGTAATGAAACAAAGCATAAAAGGGACTTATATAAAGACACATAAAAATGCATGAAAATAAATATTTTTGGATCTTTATTTATTTTAACATGCAAATGCAATGAGAAAATGAACTATATCTATGGAACCAATATGAAATTTTTATTATAGTCATGTAGTTTCCACAGTCCATCATGATAGATTCAAGCATTTCTAGATTAAACTTTGTGTAATTTCTCATCATAAACATTTCAGACCATACTACATGATGTTGGAGATTTGCCAGCAAGCCAGTACTGACTGTATGTTTGTCATTGATGACAACATATGGAAAGTAGCATGCATGGAAGTCTTATGTAGTAAGATTTCAGTATATGTAGCATGGACATGATATCAACATGATATCATGGGTGCAGAGGTTAACTGTTAGTACAAATAGTTATATAGTAGCTAGTGTCAGCAGTGTTCATGACAGAGTAACAGACAATGTTCTATGTATGGTTGTCCGTATAGTTATCATGGAGCCTTACGCACTTGGATTTATGTTGAAGATATGTTATTGATGTTTCAATTATGGATGCATAGTTTTTTGATGAGTAGAAGTAAAGTTATGCAGTCGCTAAAAGCCAATAGTAGTTTCCTATGTTTGTTCAGAAGAGCCGACAGAGATTTTATTGGTTCTTGAGTTGTGCCTATCTTTAGAGTATGTGCCCTTGGAGTTAAGCTTGGAGAAGTATTATTGATGTTTGGTTAAGAGTGCATGAGTTAATTCAACTTATAGAGAAAGTTCCAATTGTTTTTGTAGAGTTGACAGTGTGTAGCGTGCGTCTACAATTATCTTATTGAACAGGTCCCATAATGTGTTGCGTGCATAGTAGAGCTAATAGAATGTTTATTAGAGTTTGTTTATGGTTTCTCTAATATGATTTCAAGGTGATTATAATAGGCATGGGTGGGTAGAGCTGAGGATGATGCAGGATATCTATGATGCTTTGAAGTGGATTCAGTGAAAGGTATGTTTTAATGATTTACGGTGGGGTTGGTGTTTTTGAGGACTGAGTGTAGAGTACGGTGTTGTTTGGGAGCATATGAAGTTTTCCTAAAAAAGGTACAATGCAGGCCTCGATTGTGTTTTCCAGGTTGAATGTGATAGGTGAAGAATGGAGCCTACCTTCACCTTCAAAATGGGCCTGTAATAGAAAGCACTATATGGCCCAGTGGCGGATTTAAGGTTGAACCATCTGCTCAAATGTCTGTCAAATGGGGTGATCAGGGCAGTTCGATGCACATTGGGGCCACTCTTTCAGGATGCTTAGCATCATTGAAAGATAAATGCAGACATAGCAGTAATGATCTTGGCATGGGGCTTGGATTTGGATAGTGAGGAGGATTTGGTTAAATGGGTAATGACTTCTTTATTTCCTGCAGAGTTGGTGGTTGGTCTAGATTCTCTACTAGAATGGGCATTTATTGGGTTTGGTTTCAACTTCAATGAATGCTTTGCAGACCCTGTAGAAGGATGGGTGAAAGAGGTTTTCTCCTTTTTATGGTGGCCATCAGAGGTGGATAGAGAGGAGTATAAATGAAATATTGCAATGGAATGGGCACTTTTAAAGGAAGAGATCAATAGTTATGAACAATCTGGCTAACACAAGGTGCTTGGTTTTCTAGTCAATCATCCTTGCAAGCACTGTTCTATTTTCCTGCATCGTAGGGGCCGAGTCGTGCGACTGGTATGGGCTTAAGAAAGCTTTTTTGTAGGTGTTTTTTGGCATATTTTGAATGGGTCTGGCATGGGCTTTGGCTATTATAGATGATGTTGGAAACTAAATTGAAACAATTGTTGTATTGTCATTGATGTCAAACCTTAATTGGTAAGACTGTTGCTACTTAGGAAAGTACTATATCTATTTGAGTGTTGCTAAGGGGCTAAGAAAGGTTGGTAACAATAGCACCTAAGGAAAGGTTGATTTATCTTGTTACTACAAAGTGTACTTGACTATGTTGCACTATGATGAGATAATGTAATGTTTATCTTAGTAAGACTGAAGACTAAATTGGTAGGCTTAACCGAGCAAAGAATGGAAAAATCATGTTGAAGCTAAGTGATGTTAGTGTCGACCGAGCACTAGTAAATTGCCGAGGAAGATAGTGCAAGCCAAGGAGATAGTTTTAGTATTGACTGAGCGTTCTACATGGAGACTGAGTGAACAATCATAGTATTGATCGAGCATCGACAATTTTATATTTGAAGAGAATTTAATTTTGGAGCTGACATTGTTGACTTCTTGGATTATATAAAATGTGTTGACTTTATTTATTGATTGTTTGGAAGCATTAAATGCTTTGTAAAATGTTTTATTGTAAATCTTTAAGAGATTTGAGATGATTCTAGAAAAGGAGCCGAAGAACATAAAGTGGGTAGATTCAATGAATCTGACCTAACCCTAAGATCTACGAATGAGATTGAGCGGCAAAAGATGAGTTAACCTAATTGAGGAAAATATAAGAGAACCTAAACATTGTGATATGTTTGCACATGGTGAACAGAGAATGATGGAAGAGGAAAGTTTTATTGACTGAATAAGTAGAAAAGGCTGAAGGAGAATGGTGGTGATTTCTTGAAGAAAAGTTCTGAGTAGATTAGAGATGGAAATGGAAAAGTTTCAAAGTCAGTAAACCAACATTAGTGTATGGAATTAGATCTGATATTTGCAAAGTGAGTTGTATATTTTTTAGATAATACTACTGCTACTTTCTAACCATTGTAATAGTTAAAATCCTTTTAACAAGGTTGACCTGACAGTCATATGTTAAATCCTTTAAACAAGGTTTCATTCTAATGGAGTGTATGTAAGTCCTATGACTAGGCTCACTTTTAATAGGGTGATTGAAATCCTTTAACTGGGTCACATTTGATAGTGTGTATTGTAACCTTTGAAAGGGTTGGCTTTTTACCGAGCTCACTTCAGAAGAGTGAAAATAATAGTAGCATGTTACAAAGTGGTTTTTCCCAAATTGGGTTTCCACTATAAAACCTGGTGTTTATACTTGTGTGAATGTTTAGATCTGAACATTACTATGTTTTACAAGTTAAGTTATAGCTAGGTAGTGGATTGCATTGTTAGATGTTTCTATTATTGAATCAGTGATGATCGAGTTTGTTTTGGTTTTGGATCTGATTTAAGGATAAGTTTATGAGATTGTTTTATACATCAGGACCTAAGAACAACTGATTCACCCCCCCCTCTTTGTTGTTCTAAATCATATTACCAATTGGTATCAGAGCTTAGTTTCTTATTATTAGTGTTGATAGATATCAAGTTTAAAGGGGCTTGAAGCAAATGATCAGGATGTATAAGAAGGAGGTACCGAAGTTGAACAGAGAAAATTTCCCTACGTGGAAAAGCTTGATGAAGCTACATCTAGCTGATATTGGTGACTCTGAAAAGTACTACATTGAGAACAACTATGTATCACCTATTGCACCTTTGACTACCGAAGAAATGAGAGCTAAGCAAGAACATAATCAGGCAATGCTGGAAATTGCATCTACCCTAAGCTATCTAGAATTTGAGGACATTAAGGACTGCACAACTGCAAAGGATGTGTGGGACACTCTTGCAAGGATCTATGGTGGTGACTTGAATGTGCTGAAAGCAAAGGCCGAGAGTCTTAGAGGTAAGTTTGATGAAATGAGAATGCAAGAAGGTGAAAACATTGCACAATATTGTAGTAGAATAAAATAAGTTGTGAATGCTATTAGAGGAGCTAATGGGACTATTGATGATGAAACTATAATTGGAAAAGTATTAAGAACCCTACATCCTATATATGCTATTATGATCTTAGCTATATAGGAATCTAGATGTAACTCTACTAATGTGCTTACTTTGGAAAGTTTGGTTGGTAAGCTGATTGCTTTTGAACTCTCTAATTATGATAATTTCACTGTTGGAAGTATTGGAAATGTTGAATCTACTTTTAAGTCACAACTAGTTCTGAACAATCCAAAGAAAGAAAAAGAAAGATGCATCAGTGAAAGTGATAGTGAAAGTGACAGTGACACTTCTGATGAAGACCTAGAAGATCTAGAAGCTCTTATGGCTAGAAGACTGAGAAGGGGAAAAGGAAAGTATAAAGGTAAACTCCCTATTCTATGTTTTGCATGTAATAAAGTTGGTCATATAGCTACTAGATGTCTTGATATGAAGGATAAAGATGATGAAAGGAAAAGTAAACATAAAGATATAAAAGATGACAAAAGCTACCGATGGAACAGAGACTATAAGGGAAAAGGAAAGAAATCTTATTACATTGCTGAAAAAGAGTCTGACACTGATAGTGATGATTTTGAAATTGAGGTAGTTTATGTGGCAATGAAAGATGAATCTAATGAGGATGAGAAAATTGCATTGATATCCGACGTGAACAAGAATGATAAATGGATTATTGATAGTGGTTGTTCAAATCACATGATTGGTGACAAAAATAAGTTTGAGACTTTACATCATTACAGAGGTAAAAGTGTAAAATTTGGTAATGATGCACCATGTCTTGTTAGAGGAAAAGGTTTGATTAAACTAACTGATAAGATATCTTGTGAAAATGCATATTGGGTTGAAGGTCTTAATTAAAATTTGCTAAGTGTTTCTCAGCTTAACAAAATTGGTTACCGATTGGAATTTCATCACAAGCAAGCTAAAATATTTAATGCCACTGGGGAACTGATTGGAAGTGGAGATCAGACTAGAGGTAATTTGTTCTATCTTGACCTATCTGAAGAAACATGCTTGATTGCACAACTTGATGATATTTGGTTATGGCATAAAAGGTTGTGTCATGTTAACTTTGACAATCTAGTAGAGATAAGTAAGAAGAAAAAGGTAAGAGGTCTACCTAGATTGAAGAAACCAGAGAATGTGATGTGCAAGGAATGTCAGTTAGGAAAAATGACAAAGTCAAGTTTCAAGAGAAAATCCTTTACTTTTGAAAACATTTTAGATTTGGTTCATACTAACCTTTGTGGACCTATGGGTGTACAAAGTTATTGTGGTGCTAGATACTTTATCTTATTGTTGATGATCATACTAGGATGATGCATGTGATGTTTCTAAAAGAAAAATCTAAAGCTTTTCAATATTTTATGTGGTATTTGGCTAAGGTTGAAAAGGAGACAGGTAGGAACCTGAAATGTCTTAGATCTGACCGAGGTGGAGAATTTACATCAAATGAATTTAATCTATTTTGCAATGATAGAGGAATTAAAAGATAGATGTTTGCACCTAGAAAACCTCCACAGAATGGTATAGCAGAAAGGAGAAACAGATCTATCTTAGATTGTGCAAGGACATTGATGATTGAAAAGAATGTGGCATAGAGGTATTGGAAAGAATCTATAAGCACTATTGTCTACACTCTTAACTGAGTATAGATCAAGAAAGGTACAAATCTGACACCTTATAAATTATGGCATGGACATGCACCGAGTGTTAAATACTTTAGAATCTTTGGAAGTAAGTGCTATATATTAAAAGACACTAGGAATGGAAAGTTTGATGTTAAGAGTGATGAAGGCATATTCCTAGGGTATTCCACAAAAAGTAAAGATTATAAGTGTTTGAACTCTAACACTAACAAAATTGTGGAAAGTGCGAATGTCAAAATTGATGAGTATGTAGAAAGAAATGAAGCTGATAGTAAAAGACAACCAGAAGATTATAGATCTTTTGTGTACATTAAAGAAGAAGAAGAGGCAAGTAATCGACTTGCACCTGATGCTGAGTCTCGAGTAAGAAATGGTGAGCGATAGACCGAAGCTATCGAGCATCAGGAAAATAGTGCCAAGAGAGAATAAGAACAAGCCGAGCTATAAGAAAATGTTGTTGAGTATCAGGAAGAATTTTCCGAGCATTCTAAAGTTGAATCTGACAATCTTATTGAGGAACATGATGAAATAGATGAGAGAACAGTTGAACCTATTTTGGCAAAATATGTGAGAAGACACCATAAGCTTGAATAGATAATTGGAGACAAAGATTCTGGAATCCAGACCTAAAGTAAGACTAAGGATCCAACATGTCTACTATGTGAATTTGAACTGAAGACAACTAGAGAAGCATTGGAGAATGAAGACTAGATACAAGCACTGAATGAAGAAATTGACCAGATTGAGAAGAATGATACTTGGACTCTGGTGCTGAGACCTAAAAATAAGAATGTTATAGGAACAAAGTGGATATTTCAGAATAAGATGAATGAAAATGGTGAAATCACTAGGAACAAAGATAGGCTAGTATGAAAAGGCTACGCACAAGAAGAAGGAATAGATTATGGGGAGAGATTTTCCCCTATAGCTAGATTGGAAGGAGTAAGAACTCTGCTTCCATATGCTGCTTATAAAGATTTCAAGGTATATCAAATGGATGTCAAGTCTGCATTTTTGAATGGTATACTGGAAGAAGAAGTTTACATAGAACAACCAGAAGGTTTTATTGATCCAAATAGAAGACACATGGCATGCAAAATGGACAAAGCATTATATGGATTGAAGCAAGCACCTAGAGCATGGTATAAGAGGTTGCACAACTACTTGATATAGATTGGATTTTCAAGAACAAATGACACAAGAAATCTATACATGAAGGATGAAGAAGGTAAAGGTATCTTGTTGGCAAAAAAATTTGTTGATGACATTATTTTTGGTGGACAAGATGCATTATGCAAATGTTTCTCAAATGAAATGCAAACTAAATTTGAAATGAGTATATTTGGTGAGATCAAATTCTTTGTTGGTTTACAAGTATATCAGAGGAAGAATGGAATTTTCATTACACAGTCTAAGTATGTTAATGAAATATTGAAAATTTTTGGGATGGAAGATACTAAACCAGTAGGAACTCCTATGGTTACTAGACAAAAGTTATCTAAGAATGATGATGTTGCAGAAGTTAATTAGACTCTATACAGATCTATGATTGGAAAATTGCAGTATGTTGTACATAACAGACCAGATGTTGCATTAGCTATTGGGATTGTGGTAATATTCTCTGCGAATCCTACGGAAACACATATGATGGTTGTGAAAAGAATTATGAGATACTTGAAAGGAACTACTGACTATGGTCTATATTATAAGAAGGATGACAGATTTCAACTCTGAGTTTATACAGATGTTGATTGGGTAGGAAATGTAGATGACAAAAAGAGTACAAGTGGTGGAACTTTCTTTCTTGGATAGAGATTAGTCTTCTAGACAAGCAAGAAACAAAATTGCATTTCCCAATCTACTGCCAAGGCCAAGTATGTTGCTGCTGCAGTGAACTATTCAAACTTGGTATGGATAAAATAATTTTTGATAGGCATGAAAGAAGAAATCACTAAACCTATTGTTATTTTCTATGACAACACAAGTGCTATCAATATTTCTAAGAATCCAGTGATGCACACTAAGACCAAACACATTGCAATCAAGTATCACTACTTGAGAGAATTAGTACAAGACAAAGAAGTTTGAATGGAATATGTGAATACAAAAGAACAACTAGCAGACATATTCACTAAAGCTTTACCTAGAGAAGCTCATGAGTATTTAAGAAGTCAATTAGGGGTTCTTCCCCAAACTAAGGCTGCCTAGACAAGCTAGGAGCACTGCATCAAATGTGCTACAACAGAACATTTGACAAATTGATGTAGAAGATTGTCACACTTTAGGGCTGGCCTAGAGTTGTGAAGAGAAGCAAAGACAAGGAATCAGTCATAAGAAAGATGATAGAGGGGGAAACATAGAGCTACACAGATATTATCTACATCTGATGGATGTAAGTTTTAGTTATTGCTTTGGCATTTTTGTCAAAGAGGGAGAATGTACTAATATGATAACACATGAGATATGATAACATGTGATACTAAAAACTAAGAGTTGATGAGCTGATGGAACTAAAAGAAAAGAGGATGATGAACTGAAATGAAGAATTAGGATAGAGGGAGATCTGAATAGGAGTGAGGCTTATAGGATTCTGAATTAGAATGAAGCTAAGGATATTATAAATAAGTTTCTGATGGACAGATAATATTTTGGATTGGTTGGTAATCCATGTGTTATTCAGGTGATATCATATGGTGTTGCCATCAATGCCAAAGAGGGAGATTGTTGGAAACTGAATTGAAACAATTGTTGTATTGTCATTGATGTCAAACCTTAATTGGTAAGACTGTTGCTACTTAGGAAAGTACTATATCTATTTGAGTGTTGCTAAGGGGCTAAGCAAGGTTGGTAACAATAGCACCTAAGGAAAGGTTGAGTTATCTTGTTACTACAAAGTGTACTTGACTATGTTGCACTATGATGAGATAATGTATTGTTTATCTTAGTAAGACTGAAGACTAAACTAGTAGGCTTAACCTAGAAAAGAATAGAAAAATCATGTTTAAGCTGTGTGATGTTAGTGTCGACCAAGTTAGTATATGCCGAGAAAAATTATAGTGTCGACTGAGCACTAGTAAATTGCTGAGGAAGACAATGCAAGCTGAGGAGACAATTTTAGTATTAACCGAGCGTTCTACATGGAGACTGAGTGAACAATCATAGTATTGACTGAGCATCAACAATTTTATATTTGAAGAGAATTAATTTTGGAGCTAACATTGTTGAATTCTTGGATTATGTAAAACATGTTGACTTTATTTATTGATTGTTTGGAAGCATTAAATGCTTTGTAAAATGTTTTATTGTAAATCTTTAAGAGATTTGAGATGATTCTAGAAAAGGAGCTGAAGAACATAAAGCAGGTAGATTCAATGAATTTGACCTAACCCTAAGATCTATGAATGAGATTGAGCAGCAAAAGATGAGTTAACCTAATTGAGGAAAATATAAGGGAACCTGAACATTGTGATATGTATGCACATGGTGAACAGAGAATGCTGGAAGAGGAAAGTTTTATTGACTGAATAAGAAGAAAAGGTTAAAGGAGAATGGTGGTGATTGCTTGAAGAAAAGTTCCAAGCAGATCAGAGATGGAAATGGAAAAGTTTCAAAGTCAGTAAACCAGCATTAGTGTATGGAATTGGATCTAATATTTGCAAAGTGAGTTGTATATTTTTTAGATAATACTACTGCTACTTTCTAACCATTGTAACAGTTAAAATCCTTTTAACAAAGGTTGACCTAACAGTCATATGTTAAATCCTTTGAACAAGGTTGCATTCTAATGGAGTGTATGTAAGTCCTATGACTAGACTCACTTTTAACAAGGTGATTGAAATCCTTTAACTAGGTCACATTTGATAGTGTTTATTGTAACCTTTGACAGGGTTGGCTTTTTACTGAGCTCACTTCAGAAGAGTGAAAATAATAGTAGCATGTTACAAAGTGGTTTTTCCTAAATTGGGTTTCCACTATAAAACTTGGTGTTTATACTTGTGTGAATGTTTAGATCTGAACATTACTATGTTTTACAAGTTAAGTTACAGCTAGGTAGTGGACTGCATTGTTAGATGTTTCTATTATTGAATCAGTGATGATCGAGTTTGTTTTGGTTTTGGATCTGATTTAAGGATAAGTTTATGAGATTTTTTTATACATCAGGACCTGAGAACAACTGATTCACCCCCCCTCTCTATTGTTCTAAATCATATTAACAGATGAAATACCCTGTAACTATCATAATGGCTCCTTTTTGAATGTCATGGGTCTGTAGATGGTTTTGATTTCTAGTTTCAATGGCTTTGTAAGGGTCTATAAATATCGATCCTATAATATGTTTTTGGCTTCTGAATGGAAGGTCTGAACTGGAAGGACACTCAGGTATATTGTATATTTCCTTTTAATTAATAAAATACTATTATTACCGAGGAAAAAAAAAGGTGGTTCTAACAGGCTGACTTGATTATATCACTTGGAGGAAAGATATTTATAGGTAGTCATTTGTGATTGTTGGAGTGTGGTTCATGGTTGATTAAGTAGAGCAGAGTAGAGTGTGCGAAGTGTTGAGCCATCAGAAGAAGGTTTATGTGACCAAGTAAAGTATTTGTGGTATTCATTGGAACTGATCCAGACAGCAGGTCAAAGTGCAGTTCACCAAGATTGTCATGCCCATAATTTTTTTATTTTTTTTGAAAGGTTAAAATTTTTTTATGTTTAGAGGTTAACAGTGGACTAAAGTTTGTACAGATCAAATTTACATTCATCTTAAGGTGATGATAACTAGATTTCTTAGGTTGTCTACCACGTGGGTTTACCATACTTGAAAGGGTTTGGTTCCTTATCTTATCATTATTAGAGACGTAGGTTACCTTAATGTACTAAGATGCTAGTGAGTAAACCGAATACTATTCCTAGCAAGGCATCTTGATTAAAAATAAATACCAAATCAAAATGAATTTTGATTATACTAATACCTTTAATTAGGCCTAACGTCGATGTTATACAACATTAGGTCATTAAGATTTATTTATTAAAGCATTGTGACAATATATCAAGGGAATCTAATTTAGCTAAATAATAGCTATATGAATTTCATTAATTGTAAAATTAAGTTACAATTTAACTTAAAATTTCCTATAATTTATTCCATAATTCTTGTCCATTAGATACATATGTTCAACCCTTTAATGACTTAAATAAAAACATAATTGTTGAATAATAATTATATTAATTATTAGTATTTAATAATTAATATAATTATTACATAACAAGATAAATTAATAAATTATTAAATAATAAAATTAATTAATTAAAAATATTAATTAATATAGAATATTAATTATTATTAATCAATAAATTAATTTTTTAATAATTAATATATATTATTTAATATTAATATATTATTAAATAATATATATTAATTATTAGTGAATTAACTATTAATATTTTTATTAATAATAAAAATTAAATAAAATAATAAAAAAACAAACTTTAATAAAAGTTTCAGGGCGCATTTATATATCCGCTAAGTCCCATGGGACCGCGCGGGTCCACCCTACTATGACAGGGTGGGACGCCTGTAGCGCAAGGCCCATACTTGCCACGGTAGGTAGGTACTTGCACTGTAGGTATCTCAAGCCCCCCCTCACGCAAGCTATGGGGAATGGGGTTGTGGGCCCCATGGCCCCCCTCATAATTTTTTTTTATTTTTATTTTTATAATATATATATATATATATATATATATATATATATATATATATATATATATATATATGCCTTTAATATGGCAACTTGTGATTTGACAAGTTGGTTTCTTTTATATATATATATACATTTCTTTTTGATGTAGAAAGTATATGTATATACTATATATTTTTTTTAAAGGCATTTGAGTGCCTTTTTGGGGTGGCCACCCAGGTGGGTCCCCTAAAATGACTTGGCTTCCATTAGGCCAAGAAAAATGTTAATTTATTCACTATGGCATTGGAAAATGTATGGGAATTTTTCCCATACATTTTCTAGAGATCCGTAGGCCTCTATTTGACAACTTTCTTAGTTTTTTCACTTGCTCTTTTATTTTGTTGATTTCTTTCTACTCTTTTTTTTTAAAATTTTCTTACTCTACACATAGTTTCAAAAATGTTTGTCTCATCCACTAAAAGAGATATAGTTCAGATCAATTAAAAGAGTAATTCCTAAGCCCAAATTTACATATAAAAGATCAAGAATAACTTGACTAACAAAACTTAACCAAGTTCTTTTTTTTTTTTTAAACACTATTGAATCTCAACATAGATTTACTATCAAACTAACATAGAACTTGCATTGAATGAATTGAGAGTGAATGTTTTAAAAAAATCATTTCTTTCACACTACTATCATTTTGATCAAATGAAATCTTTACAATAGAACTATAAAGATACTACAAATTCTTCTCTTTCTTACAATTTTTCAACTTGAATACATAAAATTTATCATTGAGAGATACACAACTACTCACACAAACTAATCCAATATGAACTTTTTCCTTCAAAAGAAATAATTACATTGCCCATTGTCTATTGAAACTAACATGAGTACACTAAAACCTTCCTTGAGCATAAATCATTAATTTCATAAGAACATGAATCTTTCAAAAGGTAAATACAACTATACATTTCTTCAAAAAAATTTATGCAACATCACCATGATACAAACATAATTTTTGGGAGTGAACTCCATTACAACAAAATACTTTGAGCTCAAGGGATCCTTAAGATTCCCATACACTACAATAACCATGAAACCAATAGGATCCAAATCAACTCTTGAGATCATTCTCAACTATCTCCAAAAACACAACTTCAAAACATGAAGTCTTCAATGGCTTCCAAACCTACAAATAAACAAATATAGTCCATGGAGTGCTCACCTCCCAACCTTGGCTTCTATGAAGCCACCCCCGAGCTTGGGGAACCATCACATAGACAAGGTTTCACTCTCCAACAAAACACAATCACAATAACATAATATTCACATTTAGACTCCCATCCAAGCCTAAAACAAGAGTCTCCAAACAACTCATAAGATTGGGGTGAAGGTGGAACCAAAATCAAGGGGAGAAAGTACATTTCATAGAAATACAAGAAAAGCCTACTCTTGGCTTTCTCAACACACATTTTGCCACAAAATCTCAAACCAACAAAAACTCCTTATGACCCCCAAGGCTTCAAGCCACAAAATCCCTTATGACCCCCAAAAGAAATGGCTACATGGAGCCCATACATCCATGTTTCTTCCCTCTCCATAACAAGGAGAGACTCTACACCCATGGTTGTCCCAAATTCCCTTCACCCCCAAGGCTACTCTTCCCTTCCAAGGGTGAGTGTGGCCTTGAGAATACTCCCTTAACAAAACAATACAAACAAGAACTCACAAGAACAACAAGCTTCACATTTACAAAACAATAAGCTTGCACAAAAACAAGCACAAGAATTCACCTAAACATATACTACACATCATAACGAGATTCACAAACACAAATACATAATAACACAAAACTAGTTTCTTCATACAAGAATGAAAATTTTCTTGAGAGCTCATTCACATGAAAACATAACAAGTAGAAAGATGAATGCCACCAACCTAGAATCCAAGCTTAAGGAATAAATTTGATGAAGAGCCTCCTCTAAGCCTTTCCTTCTCCAAACTAGCAAAGTCTCCCAATCTAGAGAGTGGGTGTCAACCCAAATCTTCCACCAAAATTCCTACTAAAAGATGTCCCCCACCAAACCCCAAACTAACCCTCATTAATAGGCATGGCTCATGGAGATTTTCCATCCATCCTTGTCTTCCCTCATAAATGATATGGAGACCAAGAATGGGGAAAGAGGAATGGGCTTGTCCTCATTTGCCAACCCTCTATTTTCGAAATTTCACTAGAGAGGTACTTTTGAAGGACCATAAATGAGTTATGGGCTCTATATTAACTAAAATTTAACACCCAAATCAAGGTACATCAAGTGGGGTGGCTAAAAAAGACCCTAACTACACCCTAGGGGCTCATTTAACCTCCCTAAAATTCACTTGAAGTTTGAATTCGGGTTCAACATGGTTTGACTTACTCTAAGGCTTCCTAACCAAAGGTTTACATGGATATCCTAAAGGGGTACCATCCTAGGTTGATGGGCATCCAATCCCCAAGTGGACATGTCATGGCCTTAAGTACACTCACATGTGTCAAGTGACACAAACAAAAATGACACATCACAAGCCATGTGGCATATCCACTTGGACCTTCTCACATAAATCATGTTTACAATTAACATATAAATCAAATACATTCATGCACCATAATTTTATGAATTAAATACAATACAACAAGGTTTTTTGCTTCTCACTAGAAGCAACCTTGGCTCAAATTGATTTACACATGAGTCTATGTTCTATTTCCCCGAATTTACCATGGTCTAATTCCCTGCACACTAAAGTCAAACATCAGTAGTCCAAGGAAATAAAACATGTAAATTCATAACATTAATAATCAAGATAATTCATATGACATTTCATTATTCACATGACAATAATCATTCATCTATAACATACATACAACTCATAATGAAATACATAATTCATCACTAAATTAAACTTATAACATAATCATTGTATATATAATTAAATTGCAATTAAACATCATCATGACATCATATACATTCATAAAATCCACTTAATCTCACATAAAGGTTCCAAATATATATCACAGTTTCATCAAAATAACATAACTAAATGTGCAACTAAACTCTAAGGTGATAAAACCATAACATAAAGTATCAATAAATCCATGGAGAATCAAAATATGATCATCAAATATGTCTATCTCGAATGCAGAACTAAATGGCTATGACAAGCTCGGGGTGAGGCCTCACATAGATCTAGATATAGTGTGTATTTGTTATTCAGAAGGTTGTAGCCTTCACCCCTTTGAGCTATGTGCTCTCAGATAGTGCGTCCTCTCCCCTAATAGGGATAATTGTAAAAGAATCCTAACAGGGTCTAACCCTTAACAAGGTCTACTATACTTAATATATTGTAAAGCTACTCCTAATAGGGTAAAGGATCTTCTAACAAGGATCATTATACACTAGTACAGAATATTAGTGGGTATCAAGTCCCACTAGGGTTTTTACCTATTTGGGTTTCCCTATAACCAAAAGATTGGTGTTGTGTTCTTTTGTTCTTTCATTGTGTTTATGTTTTATGTTTAAGTATACTTAATTGGATAAAGAATTGAATCTTTTAGATAATTGATTCACACCCCCCCCCCCCCCCAACTCAGTTATCTCTTGGGACTATTCCTAACAATTGGTATCAGAGCCAAGTGCCTTAGAGAGAAAGTTTAACAGCTTGATGTTGATCAGATGGCGTACTTCAGGAAAGAAATTCCTAAGTTTGATGAAGAGAATTATCTTGATTGGAAGAACAAGATGGTGACTCATTTGCAGTGCATTGCTTTTGAAGTTTTTAATGTAACTATCAAAGTAGCCAAGATTCCTACTTTAGAAGACCTTGCAAAAGATGATGCTACTGACATACAAAAGGAATTGTTTCATCATAATGCTATTGCTAAAGAAGCCCCTATCAGTGCCCTATCTGATGGTGAATTTTCAGAAGTAAAAAATGTAGATACAGCCCATAAAATATGGAAGCACCTAGAAGACATATTTAAAGGAGACAAACAAGCAAAGGATGCATGTAGAAAGACATGGAAGAAAAGATAAAATGCATTAGAGATGCTGCCTGAAGAAAATATTAGAGCTTACAATTAGAGGATTAATGAAGTAGTTGTCGAAATCAGGTACAATGGTGGAGAGATTTCAGAGGAGGACATTATGGATAAATTGATGACTACTCTTACTCTTGAATATGAAAGAAAGATCAACATCCTTAATGAGACCATGCAAATTACATCTAATTTCAAGAGAGAAACCTTGATCAGCAAGATCTCATCTTTTGAGATTTCAAGATTGAAGATAGAACCTAAGAGTGAGACAATGTTGGTTAACAGTTTTTCCTCTCTTAAGATTTTCAATCTTTGACTCTCTATATACCAAAGGTGAGAGAACAAAAGGATGTCCACCAAAAAATGGGTCAGTGTAAGTCTTTTCGATTGCTTCTTAATCATCTTGCATCAGGAAGTTCTCAGAAAATTGAATCTAAACAAACTCATTTCCAAAATCTCATCATTGAACCTTGCTCAAAAGATTTCAAATGATCTTAAATGCAATTCAATTCATGACTGTCCAAACTTTTCTTTTGAAAGTTGAATCAACCAATAGATACCATATTGGCATATGCATTCATTTAGTATAAGAAAAGGCTTCAAAAACTGAATGCACACACTATTACAAGGAATAAAATATGAGTCTTTCAATGCCAATTTCAGTCAATGTATCACAAGAAAACTTTCTTCTGATCCCTTCCAAGTGCCATGAAGATCATGGTCCACAATCACCATTTCACTTGAGAAAGATTACCAATCAAAACATCTTATCCTTGCCAGGTTGGGGTCTATCACCTGCCCATGATGACAAGATTTTCAAAGCAACCCACCTGGCTTGAAGCAAGAAGGCAAGGAACCCTAGCAAGAATAGCCTATCTTAGAAAAGCTAGACCTAGACACCAGACTTGACAAGACCACATGACTCCAACATTTCCAAAAAAATGGGTGAGTGAAAGTCAGGCAACAGACAGCTTTCAAGGCAATAGCCCATGGTAAGAAATCTACAAACACTTCTAGTAATTTTGATGATGATGATGAAGATAAAACATTAGATGATTTTATTTCTATGATTTCCAAAAGAGAAAATAAAGGAAAAGGAAAATATGAAGGTCAATTACCATTTAAGTTCTTTTCATGTAATAAGATAGGTCACTTTGCATCTAAGTGTCCTACTAGAGCTAGAAAGTTCAAAAAGGATTACAAGCCTAAGTATTCTAACGAATGCTACTATGCTGGAGATGGAGTATCAGATGATGAATTTGGTGAAGAAGAAATTGGATTCATTGTGATTATAGATAAGATGAATAATAAGATAGCCCATGAAGATAATAAAGGAAATCAAGAGCTTGCATTGATTCCACAAACTGACATAAGGACACTGGATTATAGATAGTGGTTGTTCACATCACATGATAGGTGGTAAAGGTAGGTTTGTTCATTTGGACAAATACAATGGAGGTATGGTCAGATTTCAAGACAACACTCCTAAACCAATAGTTGGTAGAGGAGCCATCATTTTGGATGGAAAGAATAGTACTGATGATGTTCTTTATGTTGAGGATTTGAAACATAACCTTCTCAGTGTTGGACAATTACTTGGAAAAGGCTATTAGTTGCAATTAAAAGATGACAAATGCATCATTAACAACAAAGATGGTGTTATGATTGCATCAGGCTCAAAGACAAGACATAATATTTTTCAACTCAATTCAGAAGAAAGTTGTTTTGTTGCTAAAGTTGATGACAGTTGGTTGTGGCATAAGAGAATATGTCATATCAATTTTGATAACATAGTAAAGATAAGAAATGTTAAGGCAGTAAGAGATCTACCTAGCATAACAAAGCCAGTTGATACTATATGCAGGGAATGTGTGATGGGAAAGCATGTGAGAAATTCTTTTAGGAGCAAGCAGAATTTAGCAGAGAACAAGTTGGATCTGATTCATACAGACCTATGTGGTCCAACTCAAACAAGATCATACTATGGTGAAAGGTATTTCATTTTGTTTGTTGATGATTATACTAGGATGATGTGGGTTGTGTTCTTGAAAGATAAGTCAGAAGCTTTTGAGAAATTCAAAATATTCAAAGCTAAGGTTGAGAATGAATCTGGACTAAAGATAAAATGTTTGAGGTTGGATAGAAGAGGAGAATTAACCTTTGATAGATTCTATGAGTACTACAATGAACATGGCATAAAGAGATAGTTAAGTGCACCTAGAACCCCTCAACAGAATGGAATTGCAGAAAGAAGGAATAGGATCATTCTTGATACAGCATGCACCATTATGATAGAAGGAAAAGTTGCACACACCTATTGGAGAGATGTGGTCAATACAACAGTCTATACCATCAATAGAATTCAATTCAAGCTAGGCACTAACAAAAATCCTTATGAGCTATGGTTTGGTAATGTTCCCATAGTAAAATACTTCAAAATCTTTGGAAGCAAGTGCTACATCAAGAGGGATGAAGCAGTAGGCAAGTTTGATGTAAGAAGTGATGAAGGTATTTTTCTTGGTTACTCTACTAAAAGTAAAACTTATAGATTTTTCAATTTAAGATTGAAAAATATCATTGAAAGTGCCCATGTAAAGATTGATGAAAAGTTTATGATTCAATAAAAATATCATGATTACTCACCCATGATTGAAGAACATAGACCCTCCACTAGTGAGACAGTTATTGAATAAATGTTTGATAATATTGATGTGTTATTCAATGACCTCGAGACAAGTGAAGAAGAAACTCCTAAGGCTAATAAGTTAGCATCACCTAAAGTTCCAAAGTTTACATCAAGAAATCATTCCAAGACAAACATCATTGGAGATTAGAGCACAAAAGTCTTAACAAGGTCCCAAGAAAAGAACTCAACTAGCAATGAAGTGGTATGTTTACTATCTTAGATTGAACCTTTAAGTGTTGAAGATGCTTGTAATGATTCATATCAGCATGATGCTATGAAAGAAGAACTTGATCAGATTTTTAAGAATGACACTTGGGAACTAGTCCCAAGACCTAGTGATAAGAATGTGATTGGAACAAAATGGATATTTAGAAATAAGATGAATGAAGATGGTACAGTAGTAAGAAATAAAGCAAGATTAGTATGTAAACAATATGCACAAAGAGAAGGTATTGATTATTCTAACACATTTGCACCTATGAGTAGATTAGAAGCTATTAAGTTGTTTCTAGCTTATGCTATAGTCAAAAACTTCAAAGTTTATCAGAACGATGTCAAGTCAGCATTTCTAAATGGAGATTTGAAAGAAGTATACATTGAGCATCCAGAAGGATTCACCTCATCAAACATACCTGATATGGTATGCAGATTGAAGAAGGCCCTCTATGGACTTAAGAAAGCCCCTAGAGCATGGTATGAGAGACTAGATGGATACTTAACAAAGATTGGATTCAAGAAAGGAGCAGCAAATTGTAATCTATTCATCATAGAGACATCTAAAGGTTTACTACTTGTAGCTATATTTTTTGATGACATTATCTTTGGAGGTAATGAAAAGCTCAGTGTAGAATTTTTCAAAGAAATGCATAATGAATTTGAGATGAGTATGATTGGTCCTATCAAATACTTTTTGGGACTAAATGTGCAGTAGACAGAAAAAGGTATTTTTATCAATCAGTCAAAATATGTGATAGAGATACTGAAGAAATTCAAGATGGATGATTGCAAGCCAGTAGGAACCCCTATGATCACTAGATGAAAGCTTACAAAAGAAGATGACTCACCAGCAGTAGATATAACATTGTATAAGTCTATGATTGGTAAACTTATAGATCTTACTCAAACTAGACCTGATATTTCCAATGCAGTTGGCATAGTTGGAAGATTTGCAGCATAACCTAAACAAAGTCACCTCATGGTAGTAAAAAGAATATTTAGATACTTGTAGGGCACTATAGATTATGGTCTATGGTATCCTAATTTAGAAAATGTTGAGCTTCATGTGTACACTAATGCAGATTGGGCATGATGCGTTGATGACAGAAAGAGTACTTTAGGTGGAGCAGTGTTTCTTGGTGATAGACTTGTCACTTGGACAAGCAAGAAACAAAATTGTATTTCTCAATCAACAACAGAAGTGGAGTATGTTGTAGCAGCCTTGAATTATTCTACAATTGTTTGGATCATGTAGATGATAAAGGATTTTGGAATTTAGATTGATTATCCTATTTTTATTCACTATGATAACACTAGCACTATCAATATGTCAAAAAACCCTATGATGCATGCAAAGACAAAGCACATTAAAATCAAGTATCACTTCTTAAGAGAGAAAGTGGTAGAAAAAGAAGTCAAGTTGGACTGTGTGAGTAATAAAGATTAGTTGGTAGATATATTCACAAAGCCCTTGCCTAAGGATACTTTTGAGTATCTTAGGGAGAAGTTGGGAGTCATTCCCTTCCTTGATTCTTCTTAGAAGAAAGAAGGAAAGGCATCAATCCTCTCGGACTAATGGAAGGTTGACTACTCTATCTCGGGAGTAGTACCAGTGCTTAAAATGAATGGTGCCCTTTGTCATTGATGTCAAAGGGGGAGTATATATAGAGTCATGAAAAATAGTAGTAAAAGGAGGAGTAATATACTAAGGGGGAGCAACATTCAGATATAACAATAGTTCAGTTGAGGAAATGGAGAATATTAGAAAATATTACAGAAGATGGAGGATTCATCTTTGGGGGAGTTTCGAAAAGGAAATGGAGAATGTTATGGAAGAAATGTTCATTTGGGTTGGTGGTGGTTTTTCATTCCACATGTTGCCATCAATGCCAAAGGGGGAGATTGTTGGACATTTGCTAGTAGGGTAGTACTGACTGTATGTTTGTCATTGATGACAACATATGGAAAGTAGCATGTATGGAAGTCTTATGTAGTAAGATTTTAGTATATGTAGCATGGACATGATATTGGCATGATATCATGAGTGTAGAGGTTAACTGTGAGTACAAATAGTTATATAGCAGCTAGTGTCAGCAGTGTTCCTGACAGAGTAATAGACAGTGTTCTATGTATGGTTGTTCATATATTTATCATAGAACCTTGCTCACTTCAATTTATGTTGAAGACATGTTAGTGATGTTTTAGTTATGGATGCATAGTATGTTGATGAGTAGAAGTGAAGTTATGCAGTCGCTATTCACTAGCAGCAGTTTCCTATGTTTGTTTAGAAGAGCCGACAGAGATTTTATTGGTTCTTGAGTTTTCCCTATCTTTAGGGTATGTGCCCTTGGAGTTAAGCTTGGAGAAGTGTTATTGATGTTCGATGAAGAGCACATGAGTTAATTCAGTTTACAGAGAAAGTTCTAGTTGTTTTGGTAGAGCCGATAGTGTGTAGCATGAGTCTACAATTATCTTATTGAATAGGTCCCAGATTGTGTTGCGTACATAGTAGAGCCGATAGAATGTTTATTGGAGTTTTTTTATGGTTTCTCTAATATGATTTCAAGGTGGTTCTAATAGGACAACTTGATTATATCATTTGGAGGAAAGATATTTATAGGAAGTCATTTGTGATTGTTGGAGTGTGGTTCATGGTTGATTAAGCAGAGCAGAGCAGAGTGTGCAAAGTGTTGAGCCATCAGAAGAAGGTCTATGTGACCAAGTAAAGTATTTGTGGTATTCATTGGAACTGATCCAGATAGTAGGTCAAATCCCAGCTCACCAAGATCTAGATAGAGTGTGTATCTGTTATTCAGAAGATTGTAGCCTTCACCGCTTTGAGTAGTGAGCTCTTGGATAGTGCATCCTCCCCCCTAATAGGGACAATTGTAAAAGAATCCTAACAAGGTCTGACCCTTAACAAGGTCTACTGTACTTAACATATTGTGAAGCTACTCCTAACAGGGTAAAGGATCTTCTAACAAGGATCATTATACACTAGTACAGAATATTAGTGGGTATCAAGTCCCACTGGGGTTTTTACCTATATAGGTTTCCCCGTAACCAAAAGATTGGTGATGTGTTCTTGTGTTCTTTCATTGTTTTTATGCTTTATGTTTAAGTATACTTAATTGGATAAAGAATTGAATCTTGTAGATAACTGATTCACCCCCCCCCCCCCCCCTCTCATTTATCTCTTGGGACTATTCCTAACACATGATCCATCATCAAGATGAAGTTGATGGATTATGTAGTATGATCTGAAATGTTGATGATGAAAAATTACACACATTTTAATCCAAAAATGCTTGAATCTACAGAATTTTTATGTCTTTTTTATGAATGAATGCAAGATCAAAACTAAATGCATAAAATATAACAATTGAATGCATACAAATAAGATATAAACACCAAATAATAAGTGGAAATATTATGATTTGGGTTCACTAAAATATATAATAAGAAAGGGTAAGCAAGGTATATTGCTCATCCTTTCCATAATGTAGAATAAACAAAGATGACCTAATAGTCTCTAGTAGGACCTAACAACTGAATGATTTAATGATCCTTCATAAGAATTAATTAATTGAGATGATTTAAAGTAAAATGATATGATGGTGCAATATAGGATATTAAATAAGAAAATATTGATAGTTTAAAAAAAGATAGTTTGACAAAAAAAATTAGGAAGCTATAGTGACTTGAAATAGAGAGCCAAGAGTTTTATTGACCTATAAATTGAATTTGAGGTAGATTTGTAGGGTAAGAAATTCCCTAGTCATTGTTTTCTAGGGAGAAAAAAGCCTGGGACATTTTATTATGAAGGATTTTTCTCGATTCTAGTTGCAGACCTCTAATAGATTCTATATTTGCAAATCAAGTCCTGACAGCTATGCCACATGTACCTACACATAAAAAATAAGGGAAGAAGGTTGGATGATATTTTTACCTTGGTAAAACCCCCTTTCTGAATCAACCTTGAAATGAAATGAAAGAAATGAAAATTTTCTATCATCTAGAAGAGGCTAGATCTGAAAAATGGAATGTGTCATACCTGTTAGATTAGGTGAAATACTAATCTCCCAAGAACACCTCCATGCATAACCCTGTCACATGGAAGAAGCAAAGAACAGAAGCAAGAAAAATCTATGGAGGCCAAAAAGCCAGAGACATCTTATGGACATGCAAAGAGAAATTGTATTCCAAGATTATCTAAAAAGAATGTACAAAGGGTTCAACCATATAGGTGAACAATAAAACCCTAAAGCTATAAAGCAAAAAATAAAGCTACGTTGCACATTATAATTAATAAATATATTAATTATAATGTGCAACCTAGCTTTATTTTTTGCTTTATAGCTTTAGGGTTTTATTGTTCACCTATATGGTTGAACCCTTTGTACATTCTTTTTAGATAATCTTGGAATACAATTTCTCTTTGCATGTCCATAAGATGTCTCTGGCTTTTTGGCCTCCATAGATTTTTCTTGCTTCTGTTCTTTGCTTCTTCCATGTGACAGGGTTATGCATGCAGGTGTTCTTGGGAGATTAGTATTTCACCTAATCTAACATGGTATCAGAGCCATCTTGCTGCTCGTTGTTCATGTTTTGTTGAAGTGTTTCAGAAGCAGGAGGTTTTTAAGGGTTTCAGAAGTTTTTTTTGTGGATCTGGGGGGAGCCAAAATTTGGCTCACCTTGGGCAAAAACGGACACCACCATTGTGTCCGGAAGGCCCAAGAACCCCTAAATCCATATAAAATTTGTCCATTTTGGACACTTTTGCAATTTGAGGCAAAAATTTTTGGGTACCAGGTCGTACGGCCTGGCACGCAGATCGAGACGGTGATTGTCAAAAAAATTAAAAAATTTTTTGGTTTTTGGCACAGCCACCGAGCGGCCACCTAGGCGCCACCCGGTGGCCACCACCGCCACCACGGCCTCCGCAGTCCCGCACCCGCAGCCGTGCCGCCGCCGCAGACCGCGCCTCCCGCGGCCCCTCCTCCGCCCTCCCGCGGCCCCCGCCGCCGTCCACCGCTCTGCGCAGCCACCACCGCCGCTAGCAACACTGCCATCCCTGCCACCCATGGGCCCTCCGCTGCGCTCCGCCCGAGCTCAGCCCCCCCTTCCACTAGGCTGAGGTTCTATAGGGGACCAGCCCCTGGCCCCCAGCACCTAGCACCAGCCCCTGGTCCCCCACATGACCAGGGGTTTCCTGATTCAGCCCCCAGGCCCTCTGCTGATGTCAGCATGATATCAGTGGACATGCTTTTTAATTTATTTTTTTTAAAAATTTGCATGTTTTTTTAGGGCTCTGTTTTTAGGGGTAATTGGGCCTTTTTTGCCATATCTTCTTCATCTAAAGGCGTATTTGGGAGTTTTTTATATCATCGGAAAGCTCTTTCTGAGATGAACGCAATTATGGAGGTTTCTTTTCAATTTTTTTGCCTCATTTTTTATACCATGCCTTCGAAGGCAGGCCTACTTTTTTGCCTTCCTGGAGCACCTGATGCTTTTTTTGGCATAACTTGCTCATACAGAGGAATTAGTGGGCGAATGAGACATCATCAGTTGAGTGATCTACGTATTTAGTTTTTGTTCCTATGTACTAGGCGGATGCAGTGGCTAGGCACCTATGCATTTCAGTGAGATGGATCATCTACTATATAGACACTCATTCATTCCTTTTTTGGAGGTCACCTCTTCGATTGATCAGCTCTTCAGACTTTGTCTTCTCTACCTGGTCATGCACTATTTCAGTGGGGGTTCCAGGAGTTTCTTCTGACAGTGTTTGCACTTTCATGCTTCGGAGATGCTTCATGCTCTTTCTTGTTTCTTTCTTTGGGACATTCCCTATATTGGAGGCTTTGTTTCCTTCATCTAGTTTATTTCTTGTACTGGGTACCTGATCAGGCCTTGTTGCTGGGACCCATTTTCTGCTTTCATAGCTGTGCTAAGTTAGCTTCCTTCTTGAGCTACGCTTAAGGGGGGGTGTTAGAGTAATCATACTTTATGCTTATTAATTAAATCACTTTGGTTTAATTAATTAAGTCATTTATTACTCTATTTACTTAAGCTATCTTTTAGGTGCATTATAATTAATATATTTATTAATTATAATGTGCAACCTAGCTTTATTTTTTGCTTTATTGCTTTAGGGTTTTATTGTTCACCTATATGGTTGAACCCTTTGTACATTCTTTTTAGATAATCTTGGAATACAATTTCTCTTTGCATGTCCATAAGATGTCTCTGGCTTTTTGGCCTCCATAGATTTTTCTTGCTTCTGTTCTTTGCTTCTTCCATGTGACAGGGTTATGCATGCAGGTGTTCTTGGGAGATTAGTATTTCACCTAATCTAACAATACCTTAGCCATGTAAATTCTTCTTTGAATGTGATGCAATAGCATTGAATTAACACAAAAAACCAAAAGGAAATCATGAAAGAAAAAACCTTGATATGATGGATGTATTTTTTTGCAATTCTTGAATGAGAAGAAGAAAGAAGACTTAGATGAATGTAGATGTATCTCCTTCCTTGATAGTCAACTCCTTTGCTAGTTCTTGATTTCTTGGACTTGATTATTTGATCATCAATGAAAATGCTTGATAATATTGATTGTGGTTACCAAAATTAGGAGAGGTCAGGTTTTTTTATACCTCTCACAAAATCTCAAGGGTTAAAACTCAAGCAAGCCAACTATAAGTCCTAGTATCCCACTAAATCACCAACACAGGACCCTAGTTCCAATTTTAGCCCAAACCTCAGGGAACAAAATGACCTAGGTATTTTTTTACTAGGAAAAATAATCCCTAGGAATTATGCACCTAGGAGAGTGAGCCAAAATTATAATATGAGGTTGGGAGATAGGGTACATGTTGGAATAAGAGGTAGATTTGATTTAAAGATCAGAACAGAACATGAAGGCCATAAAAGGTAACATGGGACCTACGTGATGAAATAAATTATGTGACTAAAGGAAAAGTAGAGGAGTACACTTATAAATAAGGGTTTAGCTCAATTTTAAACAAGATTGAAAGGATTAAGGACATTTATTTGAATTTAGGTGTCCATTAAGTGCCATATGAAGTCCTATTATGAAAATACACAAAGGTGGGTGCTAAATAATCATGAAATTATACACTAATTAGGTGCTTACAATGGTACAATAGGTTAGGAAATCAAGGGACAAAATTAAGCATGCCAATAAAGACACGTATAAAATTTTGAAATATATAATGGTGGAGCGGGGGATGGTTGGTGATGCAGGAGCATTCTGGGTGTAAGGGTAACCTTGCATCACCCAAAAATATTTCTGGTTTCCTTTCAATGAGGGATATCTTGTGTAGAGCTATTATTTATGGAAACTTACTAGTTTTAGTAAGTTGGTCATACGAGCTTGGAATGTTCTGATTCCATAGGTGGAGATTCATCTTAGTCATATTAGTCTACTAGTTGAGTTTCATTGCCGTATCATCTATATTGTTGAATTTATTGAGGTTTTTGGGTATGAAATCTTTGAGCTCAATTTTGAAGGCCTTAGAGGTTCTGGAACAAGATTGAACCCCAGCTAATTGGAGCTTACACAATTCAAGCATTGTAGATCATGACCTTCCATTTCAAAAAAGTGTTTATAATAGCTAAACAAAGCTATAGTTAAAATATTATGGCCTTTGGAAGTTGGGCTACCTAAAAATATAATTTTTAATTACTTTGAGTCAACCCTAATGTAAAAAAAATGAAAAATAAAATAATTCTAGGGACGATTGGCCTTAATGGCTAAAATTCTAGAACCTTCTCGGGTGGTGAAAAATTGCCTATATAAGGAAGGCCCGTAGTGTTTTCTAAGGTGGTTGTGGGTGGTTATTTGAGGCTTTGTCTTACATAATATTGTAAGAAAAATGCTCATGCGGCTTTGCATATTGTAATTTTGAAATTAGTAATTCCACACTTGTGGAGATAATAAGAAGCCCATTTTTTGTTCTTGTGATTGTGGTTGTGTCTCTATTTATGTTATGTGTTTGTGGTATTAATGGGAGCACCCTTCATCAAGTGATATCAGAGCAGTAGTTTCTGAGTGTGTAGAAAGATTTCTAATTGTGAGGTAGTTTGCACCAGGACCATGGTTTAGGGATTTAGTGATAAGTACAAAAATACCTCCATGAAGGGAATGCGGTGGAAGAGCTGAAGGTGTGGCACCTAAGGTTAGAGCCCTCCAGAGACAAGTGCAAGCATTGCAAGAAGATATTTGTAGAGGAATGAATCTTGCAGTAAGAGATGAAGGTGAGGATGAAGCCAAAGAAAAAGGAAATTTTGATTAGGAAGGAGAAGGTGAAATTTTAAACCAAGAGGAGGAAAGGCTTTTCCGGGCCATTTCCAAGATTGGAAAAAGACCTAAGATTGAGTTCCCCGCATTTTTAGGAAATCTTAACCTAGAGGAGTTGATCAACTGGATCAATGAATTAGAAGAATATTTTGAGTATGAAGATATTGAGGATCTTGATAGGGTCAAGTTTCTGAAGACTAGACTAAAGAGTCATGCAAAAATATGGTGGTAGGAGATTCAATTAGAGCGAAATAAAAGAGGAAAGGAGAAAATCACAAGATGCGATCGAATGGTAGATAAATTGAAGCAACAATTCATTCTTGTTGATTATGATCTTGATCTTTTGAATAAAATGCATGGGTTAAAGTAGGTAGGGAGATCTATTTAGGAGTATATGGAGGAGTTTTATTGAGTCCTCATTAGAATAGGCCATGCAGAAGCTGATAAGGAGAAAGTTGCACATTACCTTAATGGGTTGAGGTTGAGCATTTAGGAGGAGTTGAATTTGGTATGAATGAATAGTATTGAAGAGGCATACCAATTTTTCCTAAGAGTAGAGGAAAAGTTGAACAAGAAGTTTTAGAGCAGGCAAAGAGAAAGAGGTTGTGGTGGAAGATCTAGTGGATGGTCGTATGGAGTTTGAAATGAAGATCAGAAAAAGAAGGATGAGGCTAGTAGAAATCAAAATCAGAGGTGAAATAATTTCAATCGCTTACATGATTAGGATAATAGACATCAGAGAGGAAGAGGAAGAGGACAAGGATCAGGAAGAAGAGTTTTCTGTGGAACATGTTTTCACTACGGAGAAGGTCATAGGGCATATGAATGTCCACATTTTCAATGAAGGACATGTAGGAGAACTTAAGGCCAAGATAGATTTGCACATGTGGATGAAGATGCCAAATCATCACATTCTGAAGATGCTAAAAGAGAAGAAATCCTAATTAGTAGAAGAGTCCTGCTAAGTGGTGAGAATGAACCTAAGCAAAGGAGGATCTTGTTTTGCACTAGGTGCAAGTGTGAGGATAAGTGTTGTGATGTAATTATCGATAGTGGAAGCACTAAAAATTTGGTGTCAGAAGAGATCGTAATGAAGTTAAAAATCAAGAGGCAAAAACACCCACATCCATACTGGATCACCTCGGTGGAGGATGACCACAAGGTCATGGTTAATGAACAATTCTTAGTAAATTTTAAGATCATGGGATACCATGATGAGGTACTATGCTATAACATACCCATAGTTTCATGTCATATGTTTTTGGGTAGGTCATGGTAGTTTGATAGGCGTAGTGTACATGATGGCCATGTGAATACCTATTCCCTAAAAAAGGATGGAGTGTGACATAAGCTAAAGCCACTGAAGGACATAGAAGAAAAGGTATGTAATAATGAAAGAATAGGTTGTTTTGATGGAAGAAATTTCCTATAGGGTATGAGGAATGAGTATATGTGTTTTTCTTTAATACCAAAAGCTAGTAAAGAGGAAGTAGAAGATGTACCTATGAAAGTTGTAGATTTGTTGAATGAGTTTCAGGATATAATATCTGATAATGTGTCTAATGGATTACCACCTATAAGGAAGATCAGTCATTAGATGGACTTGATCTTAGGAGCCAGTTTTCCAAATAAGGCATCACACAAAATGACACCAGCAAAAAATAAAGAGTTGAATAGATAAGTACATGAGTTATTGCAGAAGGGGTTGATTCGAGAGAGTCTGAGTCCATGTGTTCTACCACTAGTATTAGCACCAAAGAAGAATGGAGAATGGAGGATGTGTATAGACTCTAGGGCTATCAAAAATATCACAATCAAGTATAGGTTTCCATTGCTGTAGATGGATGATATTATGGACTATTGGAGTGAAGCTATGTATTTCTTAAAGATATATCTAAAGAATGGATATCATCAAATTCAGAACAGAGAAGGAGATGAATGGAAGACTGGCTTCAAGACAAAGGAAGGATTGTATGAGTGGTTAGTCATGCCCTTTGGTCTAACCAATGCACCAAACACTTTCATGCAGCTCATGAATGAGATTCTAAAATAATTTTTGGGTAAGTTTGTCATTGTTTACCTAGATGATATTTTCATCTTTAGTAAGACATTGGAGGAGCATATAATGCATATTCATAGGGTGTTTGAGAAGTTAAAGGAAGAGAATATGTTGATTAATTTGAAGAAGTGAAGTTTTGTGAAGGAGTTAGTATACCTGGGATTTTTAGTTTCATAAAAAGGTCTAAAATGGACCCAAAGAAAGTGAGGCTATCCTTGAATGGCTACTCCAAAGAGTGCTACTGAGATAAGATACTTTCATGGTTTGGCTAGATTTTATAGAAAGTTTATCAGGAGTTTTAGCAGTATTTGTGGACCCTTGACTAAAACAATGAGAGGGGATAGGAAAGAGTTTAAGTGGACTACTAGGGAAGATAACAGTTTTAAACTATTGAAACAAAAAGGTACAAAATAACCTATTTTACCACTTCTAGATTTTAATAAGGTGTTTCAAGTATATTGTGATGTTAGTGGTATTACAATAGGAGTTGTTTTGAGCAGAGAAGGTAGAACTGTTGCTTATTTCAGTGAGAAGTTAAATGATGCCAAGAGGAAATATTATATTTATGATCATCAAGAATTTTATGTTATAGTTCAGGCATTGAAGAAGTGGGGACACTATCTTCTTCCTAAGGAGTTTGTTTTGTATACTGATCATCAAGCTTCATAATATTTGAATAGTCAAGGAAATTTGAATGAAAGACATTTAAAATGGGTAGATTTTTTACAGAGTTACACATTTTTTTTGAAACACAGGAGTGGAAATTATAATAGGGTTGTAGATGCTCTTAGCAGGAGACAAATTTTTTTGTCATAGATGCAGATTGAGGTGGTTGGGTTCAAGGAGATCAAGAGTTTGTATCCAGAGGATCCTAATTTTGGTGAAGCTTGGAAAGCTTGTACAGAACTTGTTACTCTAGATAGAACAAAGTGGCTAGATTTTATTATCTAGGATAGTATGCAATTCAGAGGGAGTCAATTATGCATTCCACAAAGTTATATGAGGGATATTGTCATCAAGGAGAAGCATAGTGGAGGATTGTCTAGACATTTTGGTCGAGATAAAACCCTTTCTTAGGTTACTGATAATTATTACTATCCATAATTACAACAAGATGTCAAGAAGTTTATATAGAGTTGTAGAGTATGTCAAAAGGAAAAAGGAGTAAAGAAAAATATAGGGTTGTGTCAGCCATTACCTATAGCAGAGAAGCCATGGGAGGATATTAGTATGGAATTTTTTCTTGTTTTACCAAGGAATCAACAAGGACATGATTCAATTTTTGTGGTGGTTGACAGGTTTTCAAAGATGGCACATTTCATTCCCTGCAAGAAGACAAATGATGTTGCTTATGTGGCAAAATTGTTTTTAAAAGAAGTGGTGAGACTACATGGTTTACCAAAGAGCATAGTTTCAGATCGAGACACTAAGTTTGTTCGATATTTACTAGCGCACATTATGGAAGAAGTTAAAGATTGATTTGAATTTGAGATCATCACATCATCTACAAACTAATAGATAGAAAAAGGTGGTGAATAGGAGTTTGGGAAATTTTTTGGGATGTTTGGTTGGAGATAAGCTAATAGGATGGGATTTAATTTTACCACAGGAATAATTTTCATACAATAATTCTATCAACATGAGCACTAGTAAATCACCATTCTAGATTGTATATGGAAGTAGTCCCAAAAATGCTTTTGAGTTGAGGAAGACATACAAAGGATAAATAATTAGTGTTGAAGTTGAGGATTTTTTAGAATATTTGAAGAACATCCATGAGGAGGTGAGGAAGAACATTACCAAGATGACTACACAATATAAGGCTAAGGTAGATGAGAAAAGGATGCATAAGAAATTTTAGGTTGGGGATGAAGTCATGGTTCATTTGCGGAAGGATCAATTTCCACTAGGTACATATAACAAGTTGAAAATGAAGAAGTTTGGGCCATATAAGATACTGAAGAAGCATGATTTAGGAAATGCCTATGAAGTAGATTTTCCTACTGAGCTGAATATTGCACCAATATTTAATATTTCAGATCTGACAGAGTATCATGAAGAAGGTTTTGAAGATGAGATCACAGATGCACACCAGAGTATTAGGGAAACTACTTTAGCTACCAAGGAGATTGAGGATATACTGGATAGTCATGTTGGAAGAAGCACAAGGAACATGATATATGAAGAATATTTGGTCAATGGAAAGGATGACTTGTAGAAGATTCATCCTGGTTGACAAGGGTGGAGGTTAACCATCTTGGTTTTCCTCTATACACCTGAGATGTGATAGGATCACTTCTCAAATTACCCTAGGTGTCTAATGCAGAAGTATTCTGGGAGTAAAGGTAATCTTGCATCACCCAAAAATATTTTTGGTTTCTTTTCATCTTAGTCATATCAATATGCTAGTTGAGTTTCATTGCCATATCATCTGTATTGGTGAAGTTATTGAGGTTTTTGGGTAAAAAATCTTTGAGCTCAATTTTGAAGGCCTTAGAGGCTCTGGAATGAGATCAAACCCCGACTGACTAGAGCTTGCATGAGTTAGGCGATGTAGATCATGACCTATCATTTATGAAAAGTGGTTATAGTAGCCAAATAGAGTTATGGTTAAAAAATTATGGCCTCTAGAAGTTGGGCAACTTGAAAATACAATTTGTAATTATTTTGAGCCGACCCTAATGTAAAAAAATTGAAAAATAAAATAATTCTAGGGACGGTCGGCCTTAATGAATAAAATTCTTGAACCTTTTCAAGTGGTAAAAATTTGCCTATATAAGGAAGGCTTGTAGTGTTTTCTAGGGTAGTTTTGGGTGGTTATTTGAGTCTTTGTCTTAGAGAATATTGTAAGGAAAATTCCCATGTGGCTTTGCATATTGTACTTCTAAAATTTGTAATTCCACACTTGTGGAGATAATAAGAAGCCCTTTTTTTGTACTTGTAAATTATTGTTGTGTCTCTATTTTTGTTATGTGTTTGTGCTTGTCTTCAAGAAATTGCAGGTTTAGATGACATAAATAATAAGGTCTTCCCACATGGCATCCTCCATGGAGAAATATTTTTATTGAATGAAATACTCCTTGATGCTTTTGTTTCTCAACTTCTTGTCCCTCACATACTTAACTACTTTAGAAATCATAATCATTTTGTCTTCATTAATTAGAGGCAACTCATCTAAAGGTACTATATTTTTTCCAAGTGCTCATTTTCGCAAACAGGAGACATGAAAGACATTGTGAAACTCACTTCATTTTAATTAATCCAACTCATAGGCAACTTCATTTAAGATTTTCAAAATTCTTAAAGGTCATGCAGATCTCTAAAACTGTCCCTAGACACTTAACGTTAATTAAATTAAATTTAATTAATGTCCCCTATAACACTATAGTTCATTTTAATTAATTAAATATACTTTTTATATTCATCTATCTATTTAATTAATGAAATACTCCTTCATGCTTTTTTTTATCAACTTCTTGTCCCTCACATACTTAACTACTTTATAAATCATAATCATTTTGTCTTAATTAATTGGAGGCAGTCATCTAAAGGTATTATATATTTTCCAAGTGCTCATTTTCTCAAATAGGAGACATGAAAGACATTGTGAAACTCACTTCATTTCAATTAATCCAGCTCATAGGCAACTTCATTTAAGTTTTTCAAAATTCTTAAAGGTCATGTAGACATCTAAAAACATCTGTAGACACTTAACATTAATTTAATTTAATTTAATTAATGTCCCCTATAACACTATAGTTCATTTTAATTAATTAAATATACTTTTTATATTCATCTATCTATTTAATTAAATTTATTTAATTAAATATGTTCATTTTCCTAATGTATTTAAATTTAAATTAAATACTTCCCCTTAATGAATTAAATCCTATTTAATACATGTTCCTCCATATATCCCTTTTAAATAAATTTTTAATTTATTTATTCCCCCATCTATCCCACTTGCTTCTAAACTTGATTTAAATTAATTTAAGTTAATTTAAATCCTAAACTCTATCTAAAACCTAGTCTACACCTATCACTCTCATCCCACTAAGATAACTCATTAATTAATCTTGATTAATTAGGCTGATTTTGGGATTCCTAACCTATTTAGCACTAATTGGTTGCTCCCACATGTGAGGTCAACCTTGAGCCTCTCAAACCTTAAATTCCCATCTTGTCTCATGTTGCTCATACATGTGTGAGCAAGGTTGAATTTTTCATGGCTTGTCCTTTTCCCAAGTGTCTCCCATTTGAATCCTATGTGGATGCCACATAGGTGCCACCTCTTCCAAGCCCTCATCCTTGCTCCAAGAATTTTTAAATAAGATCCTTGCTACAAGAAAATGATCCATCTAGTTTATGCATTATTATTATTGTGAAATTGACCTAGGCTATTTTGCATTCATCTCTCATTGTAGTTTTATTATGCTTAGATTTTCATTGATTGTATAGATAGTACATGCTTAGTTTCATTTTGATTTCATAGAATAGTATAATCCATGTTTTTATCTTGTATTACATCTTAAGCTTAACCATTATTTGATCATTGTTTTGTAACTAGTCTCTCTTGATCTCCATTAGTGCATTTAGGATTCATTTCCATTATTCAATCTTGCATATTAGGGATTCAATATATTGTGTTTGGAGAGCACACCCACATTCTCCACAAAGATAAAATCAAACAAGCTCATTAGGTGCACTTATTTTAGCTCATCAGAGGTTGTGATAAATTAATCTTTCTTTGTGTATACATGTTTAAGCTAGTGTTTGCTTGTTTACACTTGCTCCACATAGGTTAGATTTCATTACGTACATTTTGGCATGCCCGGTGGAACCCACATCCCTAAAAACTCAAAAAAATTTCCTAATTTCCATCTTATTCAATCCTAGATCATGCATTGACGTGTCCACCTTGTGTAGAGGCATCTCCACCTATCAATCACCATCTAGTCAAATAAACATCTGCATAGATCGATGTCTACAACCTGCAACCACTATCTCCTCTCTATACATTTTTCTAACATGTTATAGGGTTTTAATTAATTTTATAGTTTTTTGAGTTGCTTACATTTAGATTTTTCATAATCATTGAGTTTTACAAAGCTAAATATTTGCAAAATTTTGAATTTTTTCTAACCACAGCTATAACACTATCTTTTTTGTATATCATCATCTACATGGAACCATGCCTCTATATATTGTCATCCAACGTCAGTGTTATCAAATCACCATCTGTGTTTCTTACTAGGTACATGTAATTGGCACATGTTTTAAATCTAGATTTCTACATTGTTATCATACTGATGTCTACGTCGATCATTATTTTTGTAGATCAATGTCTACATCTATACTTTTCCATCTCTGCCTTTTGTAGAATTTCTTGATTTTTTATGGGGTTTTCCTAATATTTGAACTAGTGATTGCAGGTTTATTTGATTGTCCAAGCCTAAGAACATAAAACTACTAACTTTTTGTACGTTTCTTGGAGGATTTGTTTATCTTGTTTTGGGAATGTATATTGATTGATTAAACATACCTTTCATTGGAATGCATGTTTAAAAGGAAAATGAACCTACACATTTCATTGAATGCATGAAAAAGGATGAATAATTACTTTATATTTTGATGCATTGGGGAAATAACATTTAATGCCTTAATCACATTTTTAAAGATTTATGGGGAGTGTTTGATGTTAAAATAGTCAAATCTAGTTGCTCTAATCGGATTTCAATTTAGAAAGAACCCCTTTTTTATGTGTTTGGGAAATTTTTTCTCAAATATTTCATTCTAAAGATCATAGAATCCCATTAATTTACGTGATGCAAAGATAAGATTCATCGTATCCTCTCCCCTCAACTTCATATATCTTAGGTGTAAGAGAAAGCCAATTTTATCTTTGCCTCAAGATAATCTTATTTGGAGGGAAGCAATCCCCTTCAAAGGACGACCTCAAATTGGTAAACACCCTAGTTGGTATATAAATAATACATTGAAAAAATTCTTGACTTATCTCTTTAAGATCAGGTGTTGTGTGTGAATGATAGTTTGGATCAAGTGAATAACCCTAAGGATTTGGTGTGGTCCACTAGAGAGTTAAGTGTCTCACATGCATACAAATTGATTGTGTAGATGCTATAGATCTAACTAGAAACTATTAATTTTGAGGCCTACCCTTTTAGCCTTGGTTTAACAATTATAATGCAATAGGATTATGTCATTCTATAAATTTACTAACCATATGTATACCCCTATATGTGAAGTTTGAATGCTTTTTTATTTTATCATCGAAAGTAGGGCAAGCCCCTGCAAGGGGATCCCATATTCATCCACTCCTTGAAGGCCCTATTAAAAGCATATTTTATCATTAATCTCCACATTAGATTACCTTTTATATTGATAGGGACATAGTGCATGAGGATTTAGTATACCAAGCTTAGAGATTCTCTCCTGTGGGCTTACAAGTGTTAAATTGAAACTAATTCCTTAAGATAGAAAATTCTTTTTTGATGTTATCACTAGTGAGAATGATTTTTGGAAAACTTTTGAATCTCAAAAATTTCATGATTTTACAAGTTTTTGCCTACTATGATTATTCTTTCCACAAAAAAAATCATGTAAATCAATCCAAACAAAAAATTCAAACTTGGTCAAACCTTAAAAAACTTGAAAATTTGTCTTTTCTCTACTTTGGTGTCTGTGCATATCAGCATCCATGCTGATAGACTAATATCTCCACCTCTTTGGATTTTAGATAGAATATTCCATTTGACTAGCTAGAAAACTTACAATGACATCTGCAACCAGAGATCAATGTCTCTACATATCCACGTTGCATCTAAGAATTGACATCTCTACTTAAAAATAGTGAGCTTCCAAGTCCTATCAAAATTTGACATTTCCATTCTTCTAGGGGAATTTAAAACCATTTTTCAAAATTATTTAGTTTGACCATCCAAAAATGAATTTCTCTAGGTTGTGTCAGATTCCAAAAGACACAATAAGGTCAAACTTCAACTCTCACTTTCTTACGGAGAGAAGAAAGTATTTGACAGAACCCTTAGACACCAATAAAGTATTATGAGAACAACCCAAATTTGTGCCCAACAAGCTGAAATATATGACATGATGATATTTAACAACAAATTTTCCAACGTCATTGCCATATTCCAAATTAACCAAAATTTCATTACACCTTCTATAGAGACTTATGATTAAAAAGTTATACCTAATCATCACTTCATTGATCTTTCAAATCTTCCAATTTTCATCAAATTTTCCAACTTTTGACTTAGGAGAACTATCACAATCTTTGAATTTAGTCCTAGTTGTCTTGATTTATTCACATCCAATCATATTCAAGATTAACTTAAAATCAATCATTTCATACCTTCATCAATCCTAGGTTGAAATATTTATCAAGGTTTTATTGATATCCTCATCCTTAGAAAAACACTAGTTGAATTGTATTACTTGAGAACAAAGTCCATCTTGAGAGATTAATCCAATTAAGTATATCCTATTTTTCTTGAGATTGTTAGTCTATATCCAAGTATAATAAAGATACCATCATTATCCCAAATCATTTGTGCTTAAAAGGATATTACTTTCACTAAGGTTATCCAAAACCTTTATCTAATCATCAAAATCAAAACCAATCCATTTAAAGCCCTGCCCTCATAATCCATCATCCAAATACAACATCTTTGAGGCCCTTCCCTCACAACCAAAACAAGTCCTAAACATTTTCTCCTAGTCTTAAGTCCATTTTTCATCATCAAAATCTTCATCCAATCCATCCTTAGACTTCATCTTTCATCTTCATAAAGGTCACATTTGTATGGTTGTAACTCATTCACAAGCTAGAAACATGATGAGGTTCACATCCAACACCAATACAAATTATGATAATATGTTTGCCTCAACTTTCCTAGGGAACACCGAGGCACTTGCCATAGACATTACCAATGAACCTGAAGAAGAGGTTAAATACGTTGATCAACCCAACCAACTTGATATTAATCCACAAGTCCAATAATTCCTAAAAGACCTCTTTAATTTGGATATGATGGAGAAAGTGATTAGAGCTAACAAATCCAAGATTTATATGACCTTTTTCATGATGGAGTCACAGTCCCATCCAATTTTGATGACCCTTTTCTTTAAAACAAAGTCACCAAGGCTATAGTCTCTATCAACACAGCTACAATCTCAACAATCAAAACAACATCCACACAAGACAAATTCAAGGACACTTCTAGTGGGCCTTCTACATCATTACCCATGTCAACATCACAAAAAACATTCCAATTGATAGATGATCAAATCTAAAAAATCCTTAGTGCCATGCCCACTACAACCTCACATAATAGCACTCAAACCACCAAAAACACATCTAATGCCATGGGTGCTAGTGTCTTGAACATATGTCAAACATTAAATCCAAAAAAATCATTTCCATAATCCACATGAAAAAATGTCTCATCATCTTCAAGATCCCATTGGGTTCTCTAAAGACTTCCATTCCTACATCTTCATGATCATATCATTACACTCCTTCTCCCATACTTGGACTCACATCAACTATATTTTTAGCACCACACTTTGTGATGCAGAGCTCTCCCCTATTTAGGTAGCTCAGTAAATGGTGAGACCTTCAATGTTATTTTGAACCCAAAGTGGGCTTATGAGAGTGCTCTACACCTTTAGAAGATCCTATAACAAACACAATTACACTATCCTCATTGGAGTATTTAGTCTCTCCAACTGGCTTGTACTCCCTCAGGTTCTATTGGTGCTCGGTTGATACTTGGTTGGTGCTCAGTGCCTATGTTAACTGAGTGGGCTCAGTGGCTTTACCGAGTAGTTTCCAGATGCTCGGTAATACTTACCACAAAATGCCTTGCTGACTTATCTTTCTAATGGGAACCTACAAACTTGATGAGGGGATGGAAAGTTTCCATACACAAATAAAATGTCTACTATGGGAGTGATTTCTATAAACACAACAAGATTTGGATAACAAGTTCAAGAGTTTAGACCGTATCAAGCTTGTAGCCTTCTGATGAGGTTCTAGGGTTCTGATTCTAGTTTCTTACAAGAAATCTATGGAAACAAAGTGTGTTTAGACACCCTTTTGTGACTTGTAACAAATCTTCAAATCCTAATCACAAAGAACAACACCTAACAACTCTTGGTCTACTAGTCCCGATAGGGCTAAGTGACTTGGTTGATAAAGGAAAAATTTACCTATAGTTGTTCTTGGTTAATTTCCAATTCCAATGGTGTTTGGAATCCCAAAGAGACCACAATCTATCTTTAGATTTCTTTTATCCACAACCGAAGTGCTTATGTCACTTCAGTTCTTCATTTCCTGAACCAAGCACATAGATATGCTTGGTCTAGAGCTTACAAATAAACTTCTCCAGACAATCCCCCTTCTCCTACACTCTAGAGGAACTAAAATACATTACCCCTACTTGCATTTCCCAACTTTGTATGGAATTCCCACAAAGGAAATGCAAGTTAAGGCATTTTTTACCAAAACCCTGGTCCAGGAGGGTTTCCTGAAAACCCGGAAACTTATTCCTTCAACTTTCAACTCTAATCTTCAAACTGATTCAAAACTAAGCATGATGGAGTCCTAATTCATGACATGTGTTAGATCAAACAAAGTTCTTCCTCACACATTCATAAAAATCCATACACACACTATTGCAAATCCATAACTTAGAGAAAAATAGGGATCTTTTATTAATTGAATTCAAAATTTACATAGAGTTTCCTTACTGTTCAACATCCACCATCTTCCACCCACCTGAAAGGGCTATATGAAGACTTCCCTCAATGAACTTGACCATTTTTCAAAGGTTGTGACCATTGGACAGTTGTGTAACATGTCGGTAGCAACTTTCCAAAGAAGTTATTGACAACATTTCTTACATTATTCCAACTTTTACAAAATGTTGCATTGTTTCTCTTAACGAGCCTATAGGCATAATGCCTTACATTATTGTAAACATCTTAGAAGACACCTATGAAACCTAACATCCTAAATTTTCCTTTGGACCATATTAAAAAACCCATGGTTTATAACCACACCGAGGGTGACTAGGTCTTACAAGTAGGCTTATTAAAATTAACCTACCAATCTAAAAGTTGTGAAGTGGGGAGTGCTCCTTGTGTGCTCCTACTTGGGTGCTCCTACACCATGCTCCTATATTTAAAAAAAAACACAAGTCCCACTTGAGAGAACTTTATGAACCAAAGTTACATGCTTTTTGATACACTCTTCACTCATCCATGTAGCATCAATGTCTAGTAACCCTTTCCATTTGACCAAGTAATCTTTGTCGGTCTTCTTCCTGGTTTGTTTGACAACTTTAGAGTCTAGAATATTTTCCAACTACAAAGGTTGGCTCGGTGGCAAGTCCTTTATCCATTCTACCTATGTATCTTCAGTATCCTAAAAAGTGTCAGTAGATCCTACATCACCCTTAAAAGGAGTGAGATCACAAATGTTAAAGATAGGAGAAATAGAAATAGTAGGGGGTAAAGAAATTTCATAAGCATTGTCCCCAAATTTATGAAGTATTTGACAGGGACCAAACTTCCTTATCTATAGTTTGGTATGTTCCCTAGGCAGCCTTTCCTTTTTTAGGTATGCCCATACTTGATCTCCTACTTTGAAAGTAACATGTCTCTTCTTCTTATCTGCTTGTTCTTTGTACATTGTGGTCTTTTGAATCAATGTATCTTGAACTTGATCATGAACCTATTTGATCCATGCTGAAAGTTCTTCTCCTTGTGCACTGACTTTAAAGTTAGTTGTTAACTCTCTTAGTTCCATAACTCCTCTTTGGTGGAGTCCATAATTCACTTGGAATGGTGTCTTCCCTGTTGATCAGTTTACTAAATCATTGAAAGAAAATTCTACTTGAGGAAGGATAGAATCCCAAGTTTGTCCATATTGTTTTGTTAGACACCTTAAAAGGTTTCCTAATGATCTGTTTACAACTTTAGTCTACCCATCAGTTTGTGGATGGTATGCAGAACTGAATGATAGATTTGACCCCAACTTTTCCCAAAGGGTTCTCCAAAAGTGCCCTTGGAATTTCACATCTCTATCACAGATAATGGATGTTGGTAATCCATGAATTCTGACCACTTCTTTAAAAAATAAGTTAGCAATATGTGAAGCATCATTAGAGACTTTACAAGGAACAAAATGTGCCATTTTTATAAATCTGTCAACTATGACAAAGATACTATCAAATCCTTTCTTGATTCTTGGTATTCCTAAGACAAAATCCATGCTCACACTATCCCATGGTTTTTTTGGGATCAGTAGTGGTTGATAGAGACCTTGATTGGTCTTGACTCCTTCAGCCCTTTGACAAATAGTTCATGATTCAACAAATTTTCTGACATTAGTCGGCAACTAAGGCCAATGATAGTTTCTCCTTACAAGTTCAAGTGTCTTATCTATGCCAAAATGACCTCCTAGTGTACCATAATGTTTCTATCTAATCAGATTTTCTCTAATGGAGCATTTAGGAATATAAAGTTGACCTCCTTTGAACAAAAGGCCATTCTACAATAAATATCCAAAATAAGTAGTATTATATGCATCTAATAGAGTAGAGAAAACCTGATAGATATCACTGAAATATGACTCATCCTTGTATAGGTGTTTAAGGGCATCAATCCCTATGCTTTGTACCTGCACTTCTTCAACCAAGATTACTCTTCTACTGAGAGCATCTACAACTTTAATTGAAGTTCCTTTCTTATGCTTTATGGAAAATGTGAATGCTTGGAGTTGTTCAACCCATTTCATGTGCCTGCAGCTTAGTTTATCCTGACTATTCAGAAAACCTAAAGCATGATTATTTGTAAAGACAATAAATTCTTTAGGAAGTAGGTAGTGCCTCCATTTCTTGAGGGCTTGAACCATCACATATAATTCCAAGTCATATGTGTTTTATTTCTTCTTTTTCTCATTCAATTTTTTAGAGAAGAAAGCCACTGGTCTTCCATCCTGAATGAGGATTGTGCCTATGGCCAAATTGCTAGCATCGGTTTCCACTGTGAACAATTTCTTAAAGGTCAGTAGTGCCAAAATAGGATATTGTGCTACTCTTTCCTTGAAATATTTAAAAGCTTCATCTACTTGTGTTGTCCACTAGAACTTTTTTTTTCTACCACCCTTGATGGTATCTAGTAAAGGTACACAAATGTGACTGAAATTTTTGATAAATTTCCTATAAAAGGTAGCCAATCCATGAAATCTCCTAATTGCTTTCGGAGTCTTTGGTATGGGCCAATTAATGATAGCCTCTACCTTTTCAAGATCTATTTTCAATGTGCCCTTTGAGATAACAAAACCCAAAAATATCAACTCTTGTTGCATGAATTACATTTTTCTAAGTTGATAGACAGTTTCTTCTCATGTAGTTTTTGGAGAACTTGCTCCAAATGTGTCATGTGTTCCTTCATAGTCCCACTAAAGATTAATATGTCATCTAAATAGACCACCACAAACTTTCCTATGAAATCTTGAAGCACTTCATTCATTAATCTCATGAAGGTTCTAGGAGCATTGCTAAGGCCAAATGGCCTCGCAAGTCATTCATACAATCCATCAGTGGTTTTGAATACAATTTTCCACTCATCACCGGGCCTTATCCTTATTTGATGGTAAATAGATTTAAGGTCAATTTTTGAGAATTAACATGCTCCTCCAATTTGGTCTAAAAGAACTTCAATCTTGGGTATAGGGAATCGATATCTGATTGTAATTTTTTTTATTGCCCTAGAGTCAGTGCATAGTCTCCATTTTCCATCCTTTTTAGGGGCCAAAACACTCAAAACTACACAAGGGCTGAGACTCTTTTGTATGAGTCCTTTAGTCAATAATTCACTAACTTGTCTAGTGACTTCGGCATTATGATCATGAGATATTTTATAAGAAGCTTTGTTGGGTAGGGAAGCACCTGGGATAAAATATATTTGGTGATAGATATCCCTTAATGGTGGGAGTTCATCTGGTGTATCTCCTGCAACTATTCCTTTATACTTCTATAGTAGACTATCTACTTCCTTTGGTACTTCAATGTGCACTATTTTCTCCTTTGGCTTAAGGACAAGGGCTTATCCTACCTCAGAATCTTGAATAGTACTTATAATCTCTTGTTCTCCTGCAAGCATGACTAACTGTTCTTTTGATTTTTCTTGTGGAGGATCAAGGAGAGGGAGCAGATTGTATTTGTGACCATTTTGAACAATTTGGTATTTTTTTATGACTCCATCATGTTTATCCTATAGATCATATTTCCATGGACATCCTAACAAAAGGTGACATACATCCATATCTACAACATCACAAAGGACTCTATCCTTATAGTCTTTAGTAGAGAAATCTACCCAAGCTTGTTCATTTATGAGGGTCTACTGCCCTTTTGTCAACCAAGATACATGGGATGGGTTTGGGTGGGGTATCTTTTCTAATTTTAATTTATCTACCATTTCCTTAGATACAAGATTTTCAGTAGAACTAGAATCAATTACTAACTTGTATACCTTTCCATGGCTCTTGCAGTTGGTTCTGAAAAGACTTTTTCTTTGGGGAGGTTCCATCAGTACTGGTGCTTGGATCAAAGTCCTCTTCATCATGAGGCTTACTCCATCATCTCCCATATAGTCCCTCACACTATCAACATCATCATCTTGTACTAGGGTGGCTCTTCTTTCACCTTGGTTATTCAGCTTGTCTCTGTCTGAACATCTATTGGTATAGTGCCATGTCTGATTGCAGTTATAACATTTGATTTGTCCATTGTTTCTTCCTCAATTTCTACCCCTATTGTTTCCTCTTCTACCTCAATATCCACCTCTTGAACTACTTTCTCCTTGGGTGTTCTCCTTATTAGCTTCTCCTTGTGGTTTATTGTTCTATCCTCTTCCTCCAAAGTTTCCTCTACCTCTTTCATTCTTGGCTTTTCCTCTACCACTCTATTCATTGCTCCTTTTGAAATTTTCTTCAACTTTTAATGCCAATTGATAGCATTCATTCACTATAGTAGGGCTTGTCAAACTGAGTTCATCTTGAACTAAGACCTTTAGGCCTTTCATATATCAAGAAATCTTTACACATTCTAGTTCGGCAAGCTTGGATTTCATCACCAATCTCTGAAATTCTTCGATATAGCTAGAGATGTCCATCTCTTTCTATCTTAGACTCATTCTCCTTTTATGAATTTGGACTTCATAATATTTAGGGACATATGTTTCCCTAAGTAGGGTCACCATCTTCTTCCAAGTGGTGACTAGATTCTTTCCATTCTTCACCCTATCATCTTGAGTGAAGCTCCACCATGTGAGTGTAGAGCCTTTGAGCTTTGACTTCACAATCTTCACCCTCTGATTCTTAGGGATGTCTTCACAATCAAAGAAACTATTTAGGGCATCCACCCAATCCATTGTAGCATCTAGATCCATCTTCCCATTATATGTAGGTAACTCAATCTTGGTGTCCATGGTTCTCCTCTCCATAGATTTTAGAGTCTTCATAAGTAGCCTTTGGTCTATAGGAAATTCTTCTTCCTCCTACTCCTTGCTTCAACATTCTTAGAGATTCCACTACCTCTCTTTTGAAGCTCTTCCCTCAGCCTATCCATCTCTTACCTCATCTGTTGCATCTCGGTGTCTCTTCAATCATCATGTTGTGTCCTTTTTTCTTTCAGGTATCTTACTATCTCTGCATTGGTCATCCTTGATGATAATCCTCCATCATCTTCTCCTTCCATGGTTCTGGTATATCTTTACCCTAATGATCTTAGGTGCTTTGATACCACTTGAAGTAGAGCTCTCCCCTATTTAGGTAGCTCAGTAAATGGTGAGACCTTTGGTGTTATTCTAAACCTAGAATGGGCTTAGGAGAGTGCTCTACACCTTTAGAAGATCCTATAACAAACACAATTACACTATCCTCACTAGAGTATTTAGTGTCTCCAAATGTCTTGTACTCCCTTGGGTTCTACTGGTGGTCACTTGATACTCAGTCGGTGCTCGGTGCCTATGTTAACCGAGTGGGCTCGGTGGCTTTATCGAGTAGTTTCTTGATGCTCGGTAATACTTACTGCAAAATGCCTTGCTGACTTATCTTTCTAATGGGAACCTAAAATATTGATGAGGGGATGGAATGGTTCCATACACAAATAAAATGTCTACTATGGGAGTGATTTCTATAAACACAACCAGATTTGGATAACAAGTTCAAGAGTTTAGACCGTGCCAAGCTTGTAGCCTTCTGATGAGGTTCTAGGGTTCTGATTCTAGTTTCTTACAAGAAATATATGGAAACAAAATGTGTTTAGACACCCTTTTGTGACTTGTAACAAATCTTTAGATCCTAAGATCCTAACCACAAAGAACATCACCTAACAACTCTTGGTCTACTAGTCTTGATAGGGCTAAGTGACTCGGTTGATAAAGGAAAACTTTAACTGTAGTTGTTCTTAGTTAATTGCCAATTCCAATAGTGTTGGGAATCCAAAAGATACCACAATCTATCTTCAGGTTGCTTTTATCCACCACCGAAGTGCTTCTATCACTTCAGTTCTTCATTTCCTGAACCAAGCACATAGATATGCTTGGTCTAGAGCCTGCAAACAAACTTCACTAGACAATCCCCCTTCTCCTACACTCTAGAGTAACTAAAATACATTTCCACTACTTGAATTTCCCAACTTCTCATGGGAGTCCCACAAAGGAAACACAAGTTAGGGCATTTTTGACCAAAACCTTGGTCCAGGAGGGTTTCCTAAAAACCCAGAAACTTATTCCTTCAACTTTCAACTCCGATCTTCAAACTGATTCAAAATTGAGCATGATGGAGTCCTAATTCATGACATGTGTTGGATCAAACAAATTTCTTCCTTGCACATTCATACAAATCTATACACATGCTATTGCAAATCCAAAACTTAGAGAAAAATAGGAATCTTTTATTGATTGAATGCAAAATTTACATAGAGTTTCCTTACTGTTCAACATCCACCATCTTCCACCCACCTGAAAGGGCTATATGAAGACTTCCCTCAATAGACTCAACCATTTTTCAAAGGTTGTGACCATTGGGAAGTTGTGTAATAGGTCAGAAGCAACTTTCCAAAGAAGTTGCCGACAACATTTCTTACATTATTGCAACTTTTACAAAATGTTGCATTGTTTCTCTTAATGAGCCTATAGGCCTAATGCCTTTCATTATTGTAAACATCTTAGAAGACACCTAGGAAACCTAAAATCCTAAATGTGCCTTTGGACCATAGTCAAAAACCCATGGTTTATAACCACACCGAGGGTGACTAAGTCTTACAAGTAGGCTTATTAAAATTAACCTATCAATCTAAAATTTTTGAAGAGTGGGGAGTGCTCCTTCTTGGGTGCTCCTGCACCACTTTGGAGGAGGAAAATATTTTGGACCACTACTTAGAAATTAAAATTCTCCCAAATCAGCCAATCAAATCAATGAACTCAAGAGTCTTATGTATAGCATGAAAAATGAAGGAAACAAGGAATTATCTTTTGAAAACATATGTCCTTATCCCTTTGACAAGTCAATCAACATGAAACCTATAATTCCCACTGGCCTAATATCTACATATTCTGGACTAACAGGATTATTACTTGGTTATTTGGATTATATGTTTTGACTATGAGTATTACTTGGTTATCATTTTATGATGAGACATTGGAGCATATATATATATTTGGTTAATATAATTTGAGGAGTTAATAAATGATTTGACTTAAAATGATTAATGATTAGAGATGAACTAATTGTGAAATGTTTTATACTTGATTTATATATTTATGTTTATGATGGATCTAACCCTACTAATCCCATTATGTTTTTGATGATTACAGTGTTTGATGTGAGTGTAGGATGAGGAGAGGTACTCATAGTTACTCCTACAAAAGATCCACATGATGTCACACTCTCCCTCCTTGTTTGCAACTATCTGTATATATATATATATATATATATATATATATATATATATATATATATATATATATACATGTCGATTGGTGATGTAGGATGTAGGTACTAGGCATCAACTCTACCTGGCTAAACATGTCTAAGCGTGCCTTCAAAATCCTCAAAGTTTTTTTGTGTGGGGATTTTACCAAGCTACTCTTAAGGCAACCCGTGAACTTAGATTTTTGTTAGGAGGTTACCCTAGTTGGGGAATTTGAATGCAGTGTTTTGATGTTGTTTTGAGATTTTTGTTTTGTTTTAATGTTGAATTTATTTCTTGTATGTGTATATATATTTATCTACTTTATATATGTATTAAAATTGAATGTATGTTATATAGGTATGTTTATATGTGGTTGCACATGCATATACTCGTGCATATATAAATAATATTATTTATGTCTTTTTAATTGCTTGTCTAAATGATATTTTAATGCTTAAATAAATTATATTAAATACAAGTGGAAATAATTATAAGAAATAATAAAGGAATCTCTTTTGGTAAAACTAGCTATCTAGGAGATTTCAACTCGGGACCTCCTAGAAGTTAGGCTAGTTTGATCCCAATTGTGCTATGTGTTTTACTTGAGAGATTTGTGTCTATTTTGTTTGTTATAGTGTTTTTAGGAGGATATTTTAATTAAAATTATTAAAAATCTTTATTATGTGGTTACGGGAAGTTTTTTGGTTAATTTTCAACCAACTATGGTAGTTGGAGAAGTTTCTTCCCATAAAGAAACTCCTCCAACCATATAGTTGGGGATAAATTATTTCCTGAAGGGAGTTTGGGGAGGTTAAGGAATTTGGGAGAAAATTTAGAGATTGGAAGTTTAGAGTGAAATTGGGATTTCTGCAAATACTATTCTGGAAGTCATTTTGGGGGTTTTTCTCTGTGTTTGAAATCTTCATTCTGGTTGTGAGGGAAAGGGTGGAGATTTTTAAGGAAGGAGGGAGGATTTTTTTCCAAAGGAAATACTATCTAGTAGGCTACCATCTCACCATTTCTCAAGCTTGGAGGATTTGCAGAGGTGTTTGCCAGTCTTTGAGAGGATTCTCCACAGGACTCCAAGTAGGGTCTGGAACAGAGATGAATCTATTTTCCTCCCTGTGTGTTTGTGTATGTGTTTTCTATGTATATTTATTGGCATAGTGTGAATAAAATATTGATTGATAGTAAATATATTTGGTTGTTTATTTTCATGTTTTGTAAGGTATATTTCCAGGAAATTTATTGAATGTTCATACAATAGTTTCCTATAAATTCTTCCTGGAATTTTTTTGAATCCTTATGAATATGTATTAAGATGTATTTTATTTTTATTTAATGGTTTAGGTAATTTTAGGAAGGTTTCAGAAAGGTTAGGATGGTTTAGGGAAGGATGTGGTCAGTTTTTCTCCTTCCTTGCTTTGGCAGTTTTTCATTGTTAATTTGATGTTTTGATTTGATTATCTTGCTATGGGGGTTAGGTTATGTTGAGGATGTGTTTTGGAAGTGGTACTGAGGTACCTAAATTAGGTATACCTTAGGGAACCTTCACAGGCACTCTCCACACCTCAAAATGTCAATTTCGGGCAATTCTAGGAAGTTTTGGGTATAGTCTCATATAAGCATCCTGGAATATCATGTGAGTTTGTACTAATACCCATACAACCTTTGGTCAATTGAAGTATGGGAGTACATAACCATTCCTCCAAAATTTGAGATCCCTAAATTTGACAAATACAAAGGAGAAACATTTCCTATCCAACATCTCAAAGAGTTCTATGTTGCATGTCAAGAGGTCTCTTAGAATGAAAATTATATAAAGGGACTCTTCACTAGGAGCCTTGTAGGCCTTGACCTTGAGTGGTATATGAATTTACCTCATGGGTCCATATCTACCTTCTCTTATCTTGTAGAGAAATTTTGTTCCCAATATTTCTATAACATTGAACATCAATCATCATTAAGTGACTTGTGCAACACTAGACAAAAGAATGGTGAAACTTTTTCCAACTTTCTACAAAGGTGGGGACACCTTGTGAATTGAATGCCTTGGAATATACCAAAACAACACCTCATTGATATATTCACTAGAAAATTGGTGTCTGAAGTGTCATTTTCGATTAAAATGGCTTCCCCTGACTATTTTGAAGATGTGGTTTAAACTGGGAAGAATGTTGAGGATGGTCTCTTGCAAAAGAGAGCCAATAAACATTATACTCCACCAAATAATGATAAACCTACATTTTGGGATAAGAAAAAAGGATTTTTCAATGATGGAGTGGATGATACCAATCATTTTCAAAATTTTCAAGAATCCAACAATAATCAAGGAAACTACAATAATCAAAATCAAAACAAAAATTCCAATCAAAACAACAACAATCAGAACCACAACAATATTTAGCCCTCACAACAAAATTGCAATCAATCCTATTTATTCCCAAGGAATAACAAAAAAACAACAATAATAGAAATAAAAACTCCAACACATGTCAACATCGACAGTTTCCTTCCCTTTTGGAACCACTTGATCTCATCTTCTGAAGAATTGTTGAGAAAAACATGATGGTGTTTCCAAAAACTATGTCATACAAAGAGAACCAACCTAAGCCTTCTTGGTACAAAAATAATGAATATTGTTATTATCATCACATTAAAGGGACATGATACCAAGAAATGTATGAAATTAAAATACTTTTTCCAATATATTTTTTATGATGGAAGAATTGAAGTTGAGGGATAGATACCATCATCATCAAATTCACAACTCAAGATCTATAATCAACCCTTCCCAAATCAAAATTATAACAATTCCTCATCATCCAAAATAGTTCCATATGATTATTCTACCAACAACATCTAGGGTTTTGACTCTACATGTGGAAGTACTGAAGAAAATGAAATTTTTTGACTCCCTTTATGGTTGCATAGAAGAATCTAACAACTATGTATACACCCTCAAACTTAAGGGTGAAGATTGTAATGCTACCACTAGACAAGAAAGGGTTACTAGTCAAGTTGTTGCCACTCCACTAGCTACACCACCCACTTCCACTAGACGTGCTTCATGTGATGACCTCTTGACACAACTAGAGAAGACTCCTACATAGATATCCATACTTGATCTTCTTCATACATCTCCTATACATAAGGAAGTCCTTTAAAAAACCATTAATGAGTCACGAGTTCCTGAAAACATTAATGCCTCATAGTTTGAGGCCATGATTGGGAGATTATTTTTATAAAAACACCTTATGTTCACAAGTACGGAGTTTTTTGGTCATGATCCTCACCACAATAAACCCCTTCACATTGAAGCCATCGTTCATTCTACAAAAATAAAAAGGGTCTTGATAGACAATGGATCTGGTTTGAATTTGTGTATCCTTCACAACTCAAGATCTATAATCAACCCTTCCCAAATCACAATTAGAACAATACCTCATCATCAAAAATAGTTCCATATGATTATTCTACCAGCAACATCCAGGGTTTTTACTCTACATGTGGAAGTATTGAAGAAAATGACTATTATGGTTTTGACTCCCATTGTGGTTGCATATAAGAATATGACAACTATGTATACATGCTCAAACTTAAGGGTGAGGATTGTAATGCTACCACTAGATGAGAAAGGGTTACTAGTCAATTTGTTGCCACTCCACCATCTACACCACCCACTTCCACTAGACCCCCTTCACGTTATGACCTCTTGGCACAACTAGAGAAGACTCCTACATAGATATCCATACTTGATCTTCTTTATACATCTCCTATACATAAGGAAGTCCTTGAAGCAACCCTTAATGAGTCACGAATTATTGAAAACATTAATGCCTCATAGTTTGAGGCCATGATTGGGAGATTATTTTTACAATGACACCTTGTGTTCACAAGTAAAGACTTTTTTGGTCCTGATCCTCACCACAATAAACCCCTTCACATTGAAGCCATCATTCATTCCTCAAAAATAAAAAGGGTCTTGATAGATAATGGATCTGGTTTGAACCTTTGTACCATGAAAATGACAAAACATTCAGGACTCCCTAAAGACCTTATTGATGTAAAAATATAATCACAATCAAAGCCTATAATGATAGAGAAAGAGATTCCAAATCTTTGATCTCACTCCCTCTATAGGTGGGTCATGCTTTGATCGAAGCTACTTGTCAAGTCCTTGATCTCAACTTTCCTTATAATATACTTTTAAGAAGACTATGGATACATTATTTCATAGGTGTACCTTTCAGGTTTCATCAATATTTAAAATTCCCACATCAAGGCAGAGAAGTTACTATCCCTAGAGATCAAGATCCTTTCCAATATTGTAAGAGGTTGCAAGGTAAAAAATCATACTTTTCCTATTGGATGATTTTTGTCAGACCTATTTCTAAGGATGAACCCATAAAATCCTCTACTAAAGAAACACCCAAACCTTCCACTAATGAGACCACAATATTTGAAACTAACAAAGGAAAAGAGAAGGTTACATGAGAAGAGATTCCTTAGCCTAAAAATAAACTTAAATTCACTAATCAAGGAATGGGAGAATACAAGTTTGAGAATGCCATTTGCATTGTTCAAATCTCTTTATCTCCAAAGTATTATGGTAAACCTTCGCAACTCTTTCCTAAAAATTAAAAATAAGGAAACCGTGGAATGTAAAAAGGCCACTTTTGAACATTGGGGATCTCTTGGTGATGACCATATGGAATCAAATATCCTATCTTGGATCTTCAAGAATGTAGAAGAAAAACCTAAAGGCAAATATTTAAAGGCCACTCTCATTGTGAAAAGTATGGGATATCATGGCACAATCCTTGGAGAAAATGGATAAGGTATGAAAAAACCTATTGAAGTAATTGGCTATCCTTGTGGTTCATGAATGGAATCCTTAGAAACTAAGGTGTCCTCAAATAATGACTTTGAGGTTTCTTCTAATTCAAAACCTAAGGAAAAATTCTATGAATTCCCTTTCCAATATATTCAAGATGATCTCATCAATACAAATCATGTCCTTTCCATCACTGGAGTTGACCTTTCATCACCTAGCCTCCCACTTAAAAACCCTGAACTTATTGATTGAGACCAATAGGACTCACCACTAGCTTTGGACATTTATGATTTGGATGGGGAAGTTTTATCCCTTTTTGACCTATGAGATCTCCAAAATTATGAGCACTAGATATGATACAACAATAAAGCCTACTTTAGTATCCAAGTCAACTCTCTTAGTCACAAAAGTGAAAATAAAAATAGAAATTAAAAAGATAATAAAATATCCCCTACTAAAAACCTTTATAAGGAACCTTCAAAAAAATGAAAAGAGAAAATAAAGGATGTTTCTTCTAGTGAAAACCTTTCTAAAGTTATAGAAGAGGGAAATTTTAACTTTCCCTTGAGGTATTTCCCACCATAGAAATAATCTATCCTTATTGAAGATAGAATAGAAGTCAACCTTGGAATAACTGAGGATCCTAAAATCACATTCATAGTAGCATCTCTTAATGAGAAAGAGAAGGAAATGACTGAATTTCTCCATAGGGCACAAATAAAATTTTCATGGACTTAAAAACATATGCTTGGACTAGATCCTCATCTAGTCATGCATCACCTTGTAGTATATCCTAAAGTCAAACCTTTCAAACAAAAAATATGCAAGATGCATTCTCAAGTGGCCTTATTATTTAAAGAGGAGTTACAAAAGATATTGGATTCTAAATTCATTAGACCTATAGACTACCTTGAATGGGTCTCCAATATTGTACCAGTAGGTAAGGCCTCTCAGGGCATCTGCATCTATTCAAATTTCAAAGACCTAAATCTGGCATGTCCAAAGGATGATTTTCCACTCCTAAACATAGATATTATAATGGATTTGATGGCATGACATGAAATGCTATCTCTCATGGATATATTTTCAAGATACAATCAAATCATAATATAAAAATAGGATCAACACAAGATAGCATTTACTACACGTTGGGGTACCTTTTTTTATCAAGTCATGCCCTTTGGTCTCAAAAATGTTGGAGCCACATATTAGTGTGTTATGATGACAATATTTCATGACCATCTACATGATACCATGGAACATTATGTGGATGATATTCTAGACAAATCAAAGAAAGGAGAATCACATATTGGTATCCTTACCACAATCTTTGATAGATTGGAGAAGTACAAGGTTTGGCTAAACCCTAAGAATTGTGTCTTTGGTGTATAATCAAGAAAATTTCTAGGCTATATTATTTCCCGCAGAGGAATAGAAGTAGATCCAAAGAAGGTGACAACCATATTGGAGACACCTCCTCCTAAGACACTGAAACAACTTTGTAGCTTTCAAGGTAGAATTTAGTCCATTCAAAGGTTTGTATACCAACTTGCAGACTAGGTTCATCATTTTTCTCACCTGTTACAGAAGGATGTCAAATTCCTATAAGATTTCTTATGTTAGAAAGATTTTGAACATCTCAAGAATTTCCTAGCTAATCCAACAATTTTAGTTATGTCTATCCCAAGCTGACCTTTATTCCTCTACATTTATACCGCTAATTTTGCATTGGGTTCTCTTTTAGCATAGCTAGATAATAATGGAAAAGAAATATACTATCTGAGAAGCACACTTCTTGGACATGAGTTGAATTATATAGCTATTGAGAAATAATTTTTGTGTATTTTCTTTTGTATGAAGAAACTCCATCACTACATGCTTAATCATAAGACACAACTCATCACAAAGATTAATCCACTAAAGTACCTGCTATCTAAACCATCTCTCACTAGTCATACTACTAAGTGGTTTATGATCTTGAGTGAATTCAACATTGTGTATGTAGAAAGAAAATCCATCAACGGATAAGTAATTACAGATTAGTTAGTAAAATCTCCTATTCTAGGATATCATCCCATTATTATAGTTTTTGTGGATGAATCCATCATGATTGTTACTTCAAGCATACAATGGCAGCTCTATTTTGATGGATCTTTCACACAAAAAGGATCAGGGGCAAGAATTTTGTTTTTGACACCATAGGAAGACCTTATCCCTAAATCTTATAAATTGACATTTACGTGCAAAAACAATATAGTAGATTACAAGGACTTGGTCATAGGACTTTTTCAAGCTAAGAATTGGAAAATCACTAGACTCCTTATTTTTGGTGACTCATTTAGTTATCAATAAAGTTAATGAAAAATACCATATAAAGAAAGATAAATTGCTTCCCTATTGCAGAATGGTTGAGGATCTGAAAAACAAATCACAAAGCTAGTATTCCAACCAATCCCTAGAATGAAAAACAAATCAATTGATGAAGTAGACACAATTAGGTCTTTGATATCTATTCTAGAGCATAGTGCACAGTGTGAATTTCTTGATGAGAATCTTATGGTCCCTACTTATGATATTCCATACTTCAGAATAATTTGAGATATTATTGGTCCTAACTCTCCCTAGTACCAAGAGATCTAATCCTACCTACATGATGAGATCATTCAACCTTACCTCACACCTACCCAATGCAAGACCTTAATTCATCGTACCTCATGCTACACTATCCTTAGCTATACACTTTTCTAAAAAAAAATTGATGGAACCCTCTTCAAGTGTCTTGTATCAGAAGAAGCCTAAAGATTATTAGAAGAGGTTCATCAAGGAATATGTGGGGCTCAATCTAGTAAACTCACTCTTATAAATATTTTTTTGTGTACTAGATACTATTGGATAAACATGGAGAAATATGACTACCACTATGTGAAGAAATGTGTACCCTGTTAGCAACATGGAAATTCGATACACACACCATCCCAAGCACTTTATCCTACCATCACACTTTGGCCTTTCTCCCATTATGGATTTGACCTTATTGGCTAGATATTTCCAAATTCCTCCAATAAACACAAATACATCATAGCCACTCCTAATTACTTTACTAAATGGGTCAAAGCCGTTCCTCTCACTTACATCGCTGGAAAAGAACTTTTGAGCTTCATCTTGAATTAAATTTATGTGTCGCTATAGAATTCCTCATGCTATCATTATTGATAATGTGCCCCCCTTCAAAAATAATTATTTCATAGAGTTGTGTAAGAAATTTAGAATTACCCATCATTGTTCCAGAAAGTACTTCCCAAAAGGTAATGATCAAGTAGAGGCTACAAATAAAACTATCCTAAAACTCCACCCTTTGGACTTACCACACTTCAATATGTACTCCTAATAGATCCATTCTATTTTTCCTTATTTATGGTATTAAGGTTTTCCTTCCCATTGAAATTGAGCTCCCTTCCCTTAGAATCTCCTTGAATAATCTAATGTCCAAACAAGAATGTGAAGTTGTTCTCTTGTAAGAGATTGAACTCCTTGATGAGAGTAACCTCAATACCCTAAACCACCTCCACATGTATCAAAATTTCCTTCACTTATAGTTCAATAAGAAGATCAAACCTCCTGAATTTTAAGTTGGTGATCTTGTCCTATAACACAACATGAAGAACCTCTAGAAATGTGAAAAGAAAGGAAAGTTTGAGCCTAATTGGTTGGGACCATTTGTTTTTACAACTGAGTTTGGATATGGAGCCTTTTAGATCACCACAATAGAGGGAGATACTATCCTTGATCCTATCTATACCATACACTTTAAGAGCTTTTATGTATACACTATCAAGGAGTCCCTCTTGTTAAATCAGAAAAATTAAAAATTAAAAAAAATACAAAAAAATTGAAAGAGTAAAGAGAAATAAAGCATCCAATAGTAAAAACTTGGCAATCAAGCACTTTGGAAAAGTAAAATGGTTAAAACCTATCTTAGGCACCATGCATAGCCAATTCAGATCCATTATCTATCAAGTTTCCACCCCTCCATTCGCTTGGTCCATTTTCATATTCTTCCACCCTTTCCCATATCTACGTGGGAGTCCTACTTTTTTTCACTCCACTTCACATTGTCCTATAGTTTCACTTAATTCCCCCCACAAACCCTCTTCCCCCTTCATGGTGAGGCATTGTTAATAATCACAATAAAGATCCACCATCACTTTCACATCACTTAGTCTATTTCACATCATCCCAATCACTTTCATATTCCCCCACCATTTTCACATCATCCCAACACACTGAGCTTAACCCCATCAAACTGGGATTTACCCTGTTACACTGATCTTATCACAAACACTCTAACCACATGATTTTTAACCAAATCAGTCCTGAGATTGAGTTCCTTGGCTACTTGTTTATTTCACATCTATTTCTAGTGAATGCCTATTTTGAAATCAATCAATCTTTTCCTATTAGGATGCATCCTTTCTATGTTATCTTATCAAATCCTTCATCACACAATCATGTTCATGGAAAGAAATTTCTAAATTGAATGACTACTTGGTCATGAGGATTTTTTTTATTTTTTCTTTATGTTTCACTAGATCCTACTCATGATTACCTCAGTTTTCAATGACTTGGTGTATCTTGAATGGTCTATATTGGAATACGTGTCATTTGTGGAATGATCTTCTTGTGGGTACTTTAGTGCATTTTTTTCAGTTATATAGTTATGGTTATGCATGCCTCACTAGGATAAGGTCCTCATCCCTTTCCATCACGTCCCTAAAAGACTTGGGTTTACTAAGCCTCCTCATGAGTGTCACTAAATTAGTTCCACCATGGTTATTGATCTACATCTATGTTCCTAAATCTACCCTTTCTATTTTAGATTCTAGTGCACACAAAGGAACCATGTCATCTACTCTTTCTATCATGTGATGCATACCTCATTTTTCAAAATCAAACTAGGGTGTGCTATCTAAAATTAACATGATGTAATCCCCAAAATCCTCTTTGCATTTTAGTTAGTTGCATTGATTCATGTTGCATTTTTTTATTTTTCTTTGCAAGACTCATTTTTATTCACTAGCCCCCTCACCCTAGCTAGCTAAATGTCCCTCCTAGTTATGTTGCTAAATGTCCATAATATCCCCACCCATCCTAGCTAGCTACAACTCTCATTTTAGAAGTCTTAATTGCATTGTTATCTTTTATCACTTGCATTTTTCATCCTAGTTACATGGTTCATTGCATTAATTTGCATATCATATTCAATTAGGTTTCATTTAATTTCATTAGATTGTATATCATTTTAATTTCATTACTTTGCATATAATATTCATTGCATTAAGTCATATATCATATTTTCCATTACGTTGCATTAATTAATTGTATTAGGTTACAGTATGTCCTATTAGGTGCATTCACATAATTCGCTATATTCAATTTAATTAGAATCATTACATTTAGTTACACATTGCATTTATTTATTTCTTTATCTTTATTAAGTTCATTATTATCCACTTATCACTTAGATTCATTATTTGTCATAATGTTGCATTAGATCCATTTACATATCTATTTATTTTATCATCCATATTTCATTATTTATTAAATCCATTTTCATTTATTATTTATCCATCTCATTAATCATTAGTTATCCATCACATATACCCATCATAATCATAACATTACAATATCCACGCATCACATATCCATCATATATATAACTACATGCATACATCACATCATAAACACATATACTATCCATACATCATCATAATCACCATCATCTATCCTACATATATATCATATGCACATCATATACATAATCTACACTTACCTTCATCACAAACATTAGAACCATCATCATCATAATCATGGTATAAATCATAAAACAAATATCACACACATCTTGCATCACAAAGCATCAGTACTATCATTGTATGCATAATAGAAATCATACATAAACATGAATTGTTAGAATCTAAGAAAAATAGAAATAACCTAGAATCCAATTTGAAATTATTAGACAAATAATTGGAAATAAACAAGTAGAATAACACTGTTAGATAATCTTGATGTATACACTCAGAGGCATGCCAACATCAATGGAAATCTCTATTATGCTATCCTATAATATCCAATATATCTCTAGTATATAATTATTACATGTGAGCTAGCTTGTTTATATAGGCAAGACCTCATAGGAGGCATGGACATGGTTGAGACAAGTGTCTCAACCAAGAGGAGGTAGATTCCTAATGGAAATCAACCATATCCAAGGAAAGGATAGAGTCAAAGTATGACTCATCCATATCTTATCTAAGGAGAGGATAGAGTAAGTGTGTGACTCATTAATATCTCCTAATAATAATATCCAAAATAAATAATTCCTCCTAATAAATAAGTTTTCATAAGTAAACTTAAGTCAATAGTGAAATGGAAAAAGAACCATTTACTCTAACACCCCCCCTTAAGTAAAACTTAGGGACTGCAAAATATCCTATAGGTCCTAACAATAAAGCTATGTTAGGTACCCATGTATAACTAAAATACAACCTATCACAATTGGAGGAAAGGAGAAAAACCCAATGGGAGAAAACTCATCTCCAAAAGAGAGTAAATAAGAAACTAAAAATCTCTAGTTGAAGGAGACACCTATCACACCCCAAGAAAATAATGTAAGTAAATGAAATTTCTTTCAGTGAAGGGATTTGTGAAGATGTCTACAGTCTGATCGAATGTCTAACAGTACTGAAGGTGAAGAACCTGCTCATAAATCAACTCTTCAGTGTAGTGCATGTGAATCTCAATGTCCTTGGTCCACTGGTAATGGACCAGATTGTGAGAAATATGAATGGCACTTTGATTATCACAAAAGATGACTAGTGGCTTTTGAAAAGGAATGCAAAACTCAGTGAGGATTTTCTTAATCTTAATGGCCTCGATAGCTACATTAACTACTCTATGATACTCAGCCTGAGTGGATGAAAGAGAAATAGTAGACTACTTCTTTCTTGACCAAGAAATTGGACTTGAACCAAGAGAGAAGCAATACCCCAAAGTAGACTTGTGATCCTAAGATTCGCCTGCCCAATCTAAATCTTTATATCCTACCAAGTTAATAATGAAGAATTCACTTATCTACTTTCCAATATAGCTCATGTGGCTCCTACATAAACTGAGAGACAATGCCCACAACATATGAAATATTAGGCCTCATATGAGTAAAATATATCAGGCTACCAACCAATTGATGATACAAGGTAGCATCAACCAAGGGTGAAAAACAAGAAGCCTCAAGTTTGACCCCTGATAGAAATGGAGTTAGTGTAGAATTTTAGTCATCCATCTGAAATCTATATAGAATATCAAAAGCATACTTAGGTTGTCCAATGAATATACCAAAAGTTGAATGAGTAATCTCAATCCCTAAGAAGTAGTGTAGAAGGCCTAAGTCATACTGATCATAAAGGGTATTATTGACTATCATGATGTGGGATGAGTAACTCCATGTGATCAATAAGTCATCAACATAGAGGACAAGGAAAGTGAGAGTATCATCTTGCTACAAAATGTAGATGTTTAGATCAGAATGGTACTAAGTGAACCCAAATGATAGAAGGAAGGAGCCCCTCTTGGTATACCAAGCTCAAGGATCCTATTTAAGGTCATAGAGGGACTTTCAAAGGTGACAAACAAGTGAAGGATCCTAAATGAACCCTTGTCACTATTTCATATATATCTCCTCTTGAAGGTCACCATGAAGAAAAGAAATTTTCACATCTATCTAATGAACTTCCCAATGATGGGATGCAACAATAGAAAGTACAAGTTAGATGTACATAATCTTAGAAACTAGTGCAAAGGTCTTAGAGTAGTCAATTCTAGAAACCTGGGAGAATCCTTTGGAAACTAGGAGAGCCTTATGCTTATCAACTGGCCCATCTATATAAAAACTTTGATAGATCCACTTTCACTGAACAAGTTTTCTTCCCTTAGGAAAAGGGACTAAATCCCAAGTATGGTTCCTTTATAAGGAGCTAAAATCCTCTTGCACCATAGCATCCCACTTAGGGATATCGGAAGCTTCTTGAAAGTATTCTAGATCAGAAGTTATAGCAATACAGAGATGTACAGCTTGCTCAAATTGTGACCTTGTTCTTCTCTCATCTAAAGGATCACCAACCCAATCACCTATTGATTCTAATATCTGATGAGCCCAATGAGGCCCAGTAATTGGAGCATGTGGATAATCTAGAGGTGAATCATCATCCTCTCAATGATGACTAAGAGAGGAGGAATATGGATCCTCATCATCATCATCTAAAGTGGAAGAAGAAGACTCCTCATCTGGATCAGGAGCATTGAAATACTCAAAAGAACTATCATCATGTAGTCACAATGTCTCCATAGGAATGAATGATAAAGAAGTGATAGAAGAGGAACTAGATGTATCTTCCTCAAAATGAACACTCCTCTCAATGAAAATCTCATGTGTGGTGGGATGGAGAAGCATGTATCCTTTGACACCCTCTAAATACCCAATAAATATACAAGGCCTACTTTGTTGGTCCATACCATTGCATTTCTCTACTAGACTATGGGCCCATGCTAGAGACCCAAAAACTTGAAAGTGTTTGACTATAGGTTTCTGACTAGTCCAAGCTTGAAAAGGAGTTACCCCCTTTACAACTCAAGGAGGAACTTGTTTCTGAATGTAACATACATAATTGATGGTGTCTTCCCAATACTAAGGTGCCAATAATTTGGAGTGGATCATATAATTATCTATTTCCTTCAAGGACCGATTCTTACATTCTACAATTCCATTTTGTTATGGAATATAGGGAACTTTGTTTTGAAGATCAATTCCTTGTGAGATGCAATACTACTCAAATATTTGATTAATCTATTCTCCCCATTATCAATGCACAAAACCCTGATGGATTTGTTTGTTTGTTTCTCTACAAAATATTTGAATTATTGAAACTACTCAAATACTTCAAACTTCTATTTGAGAAAATATACAAAATTATATCGCAAAGGATCATCAATGAATGTTAAAACATATTTAGCTTTGCTGAAAGAAGGATGTGGAAATGGTCTTGCCAAATCACTATGTAGTAGCTCCAATAGTTGTGTGGCTCTCTATGCTTTTCCTTTATAAAATTTTTCCTTAGAAAATCAAATAGAAGGAAATCTTGTAACCATATCACGTTAATTGAGCTATTGCAAGTAGTGGTAGTTCAAGTGACCAAACTGTTGATGCCAAAAATGACTCACCTCATTTGAGTGAGTAAGTAATGTAAGTGAAGGAGAATGAAGAACAAAGTAAGAGAAGTGATATAGTTTAGACTGATCATCTTCATTTTCCAATACAATTGTAGAACTATTGTTCATCTCACTAATGACCACTGTGTCTGGAGTAAATTCAACCCACTTTCTAGAGCCTATGTGAGTGTTTTGATAGACAGATAGGAGATTAGCTAACAAAGATGGAACACAAAGGACATCTTGAAATGTTTCTTTTCTCATGTCAATAGACCCTCTCCCATGCACTTCAATAGGAGTTTCATCACCCAAAAGAATAGATGGCATAGAACATGACTTCAAGAAAGAAAAACTTTCTTTTGATGAAGCCATGTAGTGTGAAGCACCTGAATCAATAATCCAGGAATCTTTTTGTGAGGTGGAAATAACTAGGGAATTACCCTTTCCTTTCTCCTTACTTGTTTCCTTTGAAGATTCTTATGATGAACTTGACTTATCAGAATTGGGAACCTTGATGTTGTTCTTTTGAATAAGATGATACAAGTGATCAATTTTTTTCTTCAAACATTTTTGTTCATCATGGCCAAGTTTCTTACAATAGGAGCTTACTATTTTCTCCTTCTTTGGCTTATCACATTTTGAAGAAGATACCCCATTTGTCACATTTGGGGCAACCAATTTATTTTCTTGCTTATTTTCTCCTTGGTACTTTTGTTTCTTCTCTTTCTAAGAAGGCCCTCTTTGTTCTCTTGTCCTTAATTTTCAGCCAAGGCATAAGACTTGGAGGGCTTAATTATTCTCATATGAATCAACTTGTCTTGTTCCTTTATGAGTTCATTTGTGAACTCATCAAGAGAAGGCATTGTATAGTTGGTTCCTAAGGTGCTTTTTATTGCATAGAAGGTAGAAACAAACATTGAATAAGTGGGACCAAGTTTGGAAAAAATGCTAAGAATTAGTTGTGACTTTCTTCTCAATTCCACATGCTTTTAACTGCAATCTCAAAGCCTTCAACTTTGTGAAGAAGTCTTGAATTGTGTCAAAGCTACAAGGGTTTAACCCTATCAATTCATTCTCCAATTGATGCCCTCTTAATTCATCTTTCTTACTAAAAAACCATTCTAATGTTCTCCATACATTATTAGGAGTTATAGCAGATTCAACATGAAAGAGATGATTTGGAGACATGGCCATGAACAAAGTACCATATGCTTCATCACACTTGTTGAACCATTTAGGATTTTCCACAAGAAGTTTTAGTTTAGTTTCAACACCCATTGTTACTCTATATAACCCTAACTTCTTAAGATAGATTTTCATTTTATACTTCCACTCATAATAGTTATAGGGTGTGAGTAATGGATTGTTGATTAATCCATTTTAATGCAGAAAATGAAAATGTAGTGTGAAAAAGAAGAGAACCAAGTCACACAAGAAGAAAGTGCACGATACCACATGAGACAACCCCCCCTTTTAACTAGATCAAAAATTCACCCCCCTAGATATTTATAGGTTGGCACCTTATAGTTTAGTGTGTTTACAGAGCTCTTTTCCAAGTTACAATCTTTGACAATAGGCTCATAATGGTTAAAATTACAATTTCTGATACAAAATGAACCAAAGATAAAATCTGGAAAAATGACCTTTGTAATTGTGTAGTACTCTTCACCATCTTTCCAAAGGTATCTCATTTTTTAAAAATGGAGCACTGGATTGAAAGTTATGGCCAAATGAATAAATTTGCACTACCTACAAAAAATTGGGTAAAATGGGAAAACACTAATCCAAAACTCCTCCACTACCTAGAGCTCATCTCCATCTTTCTGGTGATATCTTGTTTGCAAAATTTTGACTCTGTAGTCCCCAAACGAAGCTCCAGAAGTTGCAAAATGCAGGATCAGATAAGTACAACCATGAAAATCTAGAGATTCTAATCAATCTTGCTACCAAAATATAAATCTAATTCCATCACTAGAAACTATAAGAAATTATAGCCCAAATTAAAAAAATTTCTCAAAAAATGGATTAAAAATTAATAAGATATGGTGTTTGAAAATAGATTGCAAATTCAAAAACTTCATTGGTGAAGGCAGGAAAATCAAACCATGTGTTGATGTCAGCAAAACACTATGTTAAATTTGATCATCGTATGGTCATCATAGGAAAAAATTAGGTATCCTATTTTGATGGTGGAATGTCAAATAATATTTAATAATAAATGGTTACCTTAGTTTATTTAAAGACCACAAGTGTGAGGTGTTTTTTTTCATGGTTAAGAAAGATAGGAGTTGCTACATGATATTAGAATAAGAAGATGAAGAATATATTGTTAGTTGTGTTATTTGTTTTTAAGTGTAAAATTTTAAAGTGACATTTAGACTTCACTATGTGTTATACTATGCTCTGCTCATAAGAGACTCTACACACTTAATTAATGTTGTAAAAAAAAGTGTGGTTTTGAGCCTAGTATTTGAATATAAATTATTGAAATTTTGGGCATTTTAATTTGGGAATCAAATTTGTGTCAATGAAACTATTGACTGTCTAGGTTGACTAGAAATGTGGCATTGACATGTATTAACATGGAAAATTGATTGGCTTACATTTTTAGAATAATAGTGTCCCAATCAACCAAGGGGGGGGGGTGAATTAGTTGATCCCAGTATACAATACTTAAACTTTAACTCCAAACTTATTGCTTATAATAAAATATTGAACTGAAAAATGAATGCAACATACACATAGACACCAAGAATTGTTCTCAAGGAAAACCCTATTAAGGGAAAAACCATGGTGGGGATAGTACCCACAAATATCTGCACTATAGGTACAATAACCCTATTAAAGGTTCTGAACCTGTTAGGAGCTGAGTATTACAATAGGTAGGTCTTGATTAAAGGACAGACCCTATTAGGAGTCTTTTACAATGTGATCCCAATTAAGGAATTGACCCTACTAGGAGTCTAGCCATGTTAAAGGAAATTACCCTGTTAGGGGTGTACAATATATCAACCTGATCAAGAGATTTGAGATTTAAATCCACCCTTAGGTTCTCCAAACCTCACAACTTCAAATCTCAGATAATTCTATTCTGAAATTGCTTCTAGTCTCTGACCACTACAAAGCAAGATCCACCTTGTGCCCAAGTGCCCAATTACTATTCTTCAAGTAGTATCCAATGCAGTCTTAACTTTGCATTCACATCTGCATCTCTCACATGCAGTTCCACACATATTTTCCAAGAATTTCAATCCTTATATACAAGTTACAATACTTAAATTTGGGTCAGCCTTCATAGGATAAATCCTATTTACAAAATAAAAAATGAACTCATACACAGATGCACATGGAATCTCTTACAATGTTACAACATAGTAGTTACATCAATTAATCATTTAGATCCATTGATTAAGCTTGCACATCATATTACTTGAAACATGTTCCAAGTCGGCCTCCAAATAGGTCTTCCCTAATGCATACACCATAGCTGACGTAACTGATATGATCATGACTCCATATATCACAATAAGCTCTTTAGTGAATGTCCAACATGAACCTATGTTTGCACATCATAACTTAAACAACCATGAGTGCTATCCACAAAGTTCTGCAATCAACTCTATGAAAATATAGTTTGTGTTCTAAAAAATAGTTTCCAGTAAACTTTTCATAACTATATCTAATCAACTCATAAGCATGTGCAATCATGGATGGTGACCGAAGACATTATTAGGAGTCTCCCTCTAAGTGTGCACATTCTAATTCATTGTACGGTGTCTGTACAATTCTTTGTAACCTATCTGCAAGCTTCTAATCAACCAGTCAATAACATATGTTACCATGAATGACAAACTTTGTCATGAATGCAACACACAACCACTGTAGCATGTCTCCAACATTACTAGGATACTCTCCCATAGGAATACCATTAGCATTCATGCTAAAAATCTTCCCCTTTGGCATTGATGTCAACATAGATGAAAAACATCTAAGTTCCATAAATACCAAACATGCCTATAATGTATCTACATCAACATCATTTCAAATCCTCTTCATCAATCATCAAATCCTCCAAAGGATGGTCCTCTTATACTATTTTTCATGTTTCATTCTCTCCCCCATTGACATCAATGTCAAAGGTGTCATTTTGTCTCCAAGAGTTCTTATTAACTCAACTCAAATGCATATACTCCCCCATAGGAGAAACATCAAGCATATAGTCTAGAAAATGAAATAGTGCTCTGATATTGTTGGACTAATGCAATTCCTATATCAATTACTCAAGAGTGGGTTGGGGCATGACCCCTAGCATGCCTCTCAAATACTCAAATGTATCCTTAGGTAGAGGTTTTGTGAAAATTTATCCTATTTTCTCCTTTGTATTCACAAATTCTAACTTTACTTCTTTATATGCTACTTTATCTCTCAAGAAGTGATACTTTATTGCTATATGTTTTGTTTTTTAATACACAACAGGGTTCTTTGACATATTTACCATACTAGTATTGTCACAATGGATAGTAACTAGATCTTTTAGACATGCTTTAATTTACTTCAACATTTTCTCCATCCATAGGATCTGTGTATAATTGACTATTACTACAACATATTCTAATTCTCCTACAAACTGAGCAATGTAATCCTGCTTCTTGCTAAGCCAAGAAACCAATCTTTTACCAAGGAAGAATGCTCCTCCACTACTACTCTTTCTATCATCTACATTCCCTTCCCAATCATCATTAGTGAAAGAATGAAATGTAAAGTCCTATGATCTATCATACCATAGACCAAACTCAATTGTGCCATTTAGATATCTGAATATCCCTTTTACTACCATAAGATGAGATTATTTGGGGTCAGCTTGAAATTCTGCAACAATATCAGGTCTAGTGTGTGTCAGATACTAAAGACCTCTAGTCATTTATCTATACCTTGTCTGAGGTACATTCTTTGCTTCATCTTCCAAAGACAACTTGGTTCCAGATACCATAGGAGTTCCAATAGGTTTCCTATCATCCATACCAAAAAAATTAAATAGTTCTTTAAGATATTTGGTCTGAGATATGAATATCCCTTCTTTACTTTGATTGATCTATAATCTAAGGAATAATTTCATCTCCCCAATCATATACATTTCAAATTAACTTTTCATCTCATTTGCAAATTTTTTGCTCATTTCATCATTTTCTCCAAAGATAATATCATCAAAAAAGACTTCAAAAATCAAGATACCTTCTTCAGTGATTCTTAAGTATAAATTATTATTAGCATTTCCTTTCTTGAATCCCAACTGAATCAGATAGTTATCCAATCTTTCATACCATGCTCTTAGAGCTTTTTTCAATCCATAAAGTGCATTCTTCAATCTGCAAACTAGATCTTCATTCCTTGATAAAGGAAATCCATCGAGTTGCTCAATGTATACTTCCTCTTTCAAGTCCCCATTAAGAAAAGATGATTTCACATCCATTTGATATACTTTGAAATCCTAATGAGAAACATAAGCTAGGAATAATCTGAATGCCTCAATTCTAGCAACAGGTGTGAAGGTTTCTTAAAAATTAATTCCTTCTTGTTTTGAGTATCCTTTACATACCAATCTTGCTTTGTTTCTAACAAAAATGCCTTCTTCATTCATCTTGTTTTTGTATACCCACATGGTTCTAATTATATTTTTGTCTTTAGGCCTTGGAACCAATTCCCAAGTGTTGTTTTTCTGAATCTGTTCCAGTTCTTCCTCCATGGCTTGATCTGTGATTCATATCTGCATGCCTCATCTGTGGACTATGGTTCTACTTGAGAGATCATCTGATCCTTAGGATGGCTTCTAAGAACATATTTGGGTGCAGTTTGTTCCCTTAACTCCACACTTATGCCATTGTCAATTTCCAAAACATCATGTGATGCTTCATTCTCACTTTCTATTGTATGCATATTGTTCTAATTTTTACTCATGTTTTCAAAAGAAAACTCATAGGGGTTAGAGCCATAGTATTTTTCTCTAACTTGAAACTTTTCATCTACTCTCACATTAGCACTTTCAATCATCTTCCTAGTTCTCCAATTGTAGCATCTATAGGCTTTACTTTTAGTAGAGTACCCGATGAATAATCCTTCATCACTTCTAGCATCAAATTTTCCTATACATTCATCTCTCTTAATGTAACATTTACTTCCAAAAATTCTGAAATAACTAACAGTAGGTGTCTTACCGTACCATAGCTCAAATGGTGTCTTGCATGTGTCATGCCCCACCCAAGAATCCTTGGGAACAAGGATCAAAACAAACATGAAATTTATTTATTTATTTTTAGATAGACTAATAACATTACAACAATGAAACCAACTACAATAATAAACATTAAGTAATATAAGAAGTGAAAGAACATGACACAACTATAATCTACATATGCAAGCGAAAGTCTTACAACACAACTAAAGATTCCCAAGCATGCTACTAAAGTTCATGAGATGGTTACATGCATCCACTAGTTCATTATTGTTTAAGTGATCAACATACAAGAGTTTATCTAGTTACTATGATATACATTTCCATAATGATGTTCTTTTTTAAACCCAAGGGACAATTTCTACCATGGTTAATTAAACAAGTTCATTTATCAATTAATCACTAAGACAAATGTAAATTCACATATAACTACTACTATGATGATTAAAAAATTGATATTTTTTAATTTGGGAGGGTGCATTTCCAAAAAAGGGTATCTAAAAAGTCAACTTACGTCTTTTGGCCAAGAGCGTAAGTTCCCACTCTTTGATAAATGATAAACTCATTTACTTTATCATATGATAAAATGTTTTACCATAAATGATGAAACTCTAAAAGGCATATGATGAAGTTCCTAAATCGTACAAAGAAATATTTTGTCATATGATGAAATACTAGTTTGTATGATAGAATACTCTATCGTACGATAAACTTATTGAATTTATTAAAAGGAAAAGCTAGGAAAAGAAGAAGTAAGAATAACCCCCACCACATGGAGTACCATAAATAGGCACATCAAGGAGGCAAGCACTCGATTGCACCAGAAACATAATCACGAGATTATATTGATATTCATTTTAGAGCACCAATTGAAGTGTTCCTATGGTAACCTTAACTATGCAAAATACCAAGAGAGGAGCTATAACAAGCATGTTCAGTACCAATACTGAAACATGAAAACTACTACTAAGCATCTCATTGTTACTTATATTTACATTTCCTTCATACTAAGGATCCATTATACAAGACTACATTGCATAGGACATGAGTCCTTAATAACATACATGAGAATGACATAATATGAACCAAATACAATAAAAGATGAGTAAAGAGGAGAGGAAAAAGATGAAGCCCAATACTGAAGTTGAAGTCACTACTGGCGAAGAACTCTAGTCCCCAATGGTTATTGGTCACGCCACCCGACCATGTGTAACCCTTAGGCCCACCCCACCGTACTAGGAGATGAACACATCACCCAAACACAACAATAATGAAACACTAGGGAGTAGGCTTACACACACGCCAAACATAGGGCACTCACTTCACCACATGAATAAGAAAGATTTGTTATCTACTTTTTATAAATTAATTCATATAGGGTTCTACTTCATCTATAATGAGGTTAAGTGATACGGTAAAATAAATGAGAAAGTGTCATCGTGTAGCACAAGTAGCTCACACAAAATGAATAATCCTCTCATAGAAATAACGAGTCCAAAATCAATACCTTTCCTCTCATAGGTGGTTTTATCTCCACATCATTTCCCTAGCTCAACAAGTTGTAAGGCATGAGGAGAACATACATGTAAAACACACAAACCACTTTCACAATATGCAATTTGAATTCTGAAATTACTAACTTATACGAGAGGGAGTAATTTAATAATCAATTACAAATATGTCATTTCAAAATAGATGATATTAGCTCAATATGAAAGGTAAAAAGTCATAACAATAATAAATGCAAAATTATACTAACACAAAAAAGCACTCGAGGCAAGCAGATTACATAACACACACTCAATTGGACACAATGTCAAGGTCACGGATCCCAAGGTGATCCGATAAATAAATATTAGATATAAACATCCCTAAATGTTTCATGACATATCCATTATCCAAAAATTGGGCAAAGAGCTCCAAAACACAAAAATACCAATTTCTGGCAAAATTCGATGAGGGTTCTAAAATCAGCATTTTAACTTGAAATACCACTTTCAGACCAAAATATAAAAATATTCATAATTTTCTATGACCATTTCAAATTTTTTTTCTTATTCCTTGTAGCAAAGACAACCTATATCAAAATCTAGTTCATGCCTAACATGATGAATGACAGATTCTAAACAACACACAAAATGGTTCGATGAATAAAAAGTTCAAAAATCAAATTTGTATTTAGGCTATAAAATTAAAACCCATTAGTCTAAATCTACCTAACAACACACTTATCAAATAAAATTTCAATTCTAGATTCATAATAAAATTATGTTATCCACACAAATTATCACATTTGCATTTTTATATCACTATTCACATGCAATCTTCAAATGACCATAACTATATGTGAATGAACTCAAATTGAGTCAAGTAATAAATTATATTATATAATTCTATCATCTCACAAAATAATATGAAATCAAAACACCCAAATTCTACTTTTTACATTTCTTCCATTTTTCAAGCAAAACTTTAAACTCTCCTAAACTCCATTAAAATAGTTTCAATTTTCAACTTTCAAAAATCAAAATTCTAAATATACCCTTTGGTTCTAAAAGTGTCCAACACCCCTATTTTAACATAAAATTCACGTTTTCACTATTTCTAAAAATTTGGGCCGCATAACACTACCTAAGGCACGTTTTTTGACGTTTTTTACAAAACAAATGATACAATTCATGAAACCAAAATGTGTAATAATATGAAACATTCTAAATCTTATTGCTAAACAAACAAAATTGATTTGGATTGAAAAGATTGAGTATAGAGAGAGAAATCAATAAAAGTCTACCTCAACTTGAGCAAAACTTTAAAATTGAAGAACTCGTCACATACTCAATCATAGCTTTAATTGTTTGGACAACAAGAAGAATTTGAAGAGATAATCCATTGAGCTCGTACCCACAAAAATCTTTCCAATAGATTTCTCCCAACAAAAAAATTGAATTTCTTCATGTAGAAGAGTTTGAGAGCTAAAAACCATTTTTTCAAGAATAACAAAAAAACTCTCCCATTTTCTCTTTCTTTCTTTTAAAAAAATAAAAGACTTTCACTTCACTTTTTTGAAATATTTAAAATAACTAATAATTAAAATACATTCTTTATTCTAAATACTTAATTTATCATGATAATGCAATGCCTATCAAAATAAGCACATATATGTCATATTCATCTTTTTTAAAATATCAATTAATCTATTTCAAATATTTAATAAACATTTACACTATAAAACTCAATATAACACTAAATCATAGATTTAATAAATATTCACTTCCTTCTAATCCTCAATTATTCTCAAGTGCCCCAAATATTATTCAATCATTATTTCATCATCAAAAGTCATATAATTATTTATTTAAACTCATTTAATCGAAATTAACTATTAAATAAAATTATTAATCCAACAAAACTCATAATTTAAAATAAAACTTCTACAAAATGCATCTAAACACATACACTTATCATAGGGGTATCCACATAGGGTTAGGGTTATTAGTATTTACCATATAGTATTAGCCAAATGTAATAAGGTTATTTCAAAGACAAATCGTGTTCAAATTTAACATGACGAGGATAGGTTTAAGGAAGTTGGTCAATGTGTCATATCTGAATAACCACCATTGGGGAAATAGACACACTCAAATCATGTAGCTTAGGTAGAATGTGTCTAGTACCTATTCAAGTTAGCACATAGAGTATATAGCCGAAGCACATAAACACAGACAGTCACAGTGAAGAATAACGGGGCACCGTGTAAATCTTGCAAGCAAGTGACTACAGCTCCATCTCACTTCATACCAGCACCAATGGGCAAAATGCATAGCAAGATGCAGTACATCATACACAACATATAACCATACAATATTGCATTAACTTGAAGCATTTAAATAAATTATTTCTACCAATATGAGCATATGCCCGTTTAAATCTTCCTAAAATTCACAGTGGCATATAAGACACAATGTCTAAGAATTAGTAGCAATCATTCTAACCTACTAATTCAATTTTTTTAGTGTAAACAACTAATATATTTAATCAATAAAGCACCATCATGAATATACTATTCAAAAAGGTAAATAACAACATGATACAACATCATAGTATTTCATTTATTGCAACATATCATTTGTTAGATGAAATAGTATTTAACATCAAGTATACTCACCTCATTGTACTTGCAATCCAAAGTTTGAGGCTCTATTACCTCCTTGCAATGACAGAGCTGGAGAGGCACTACAACATGTACCATCATTGATTTTTACTCTATTCATTGTATATATAGTTGTATTGAGTGCTTCTTTCCAATGCATATGTGGGACCTTTCCTTCTATCAACATGGTTCTTGCAGCATCAAGAACTATTTTGTTTCTTCTTTCAGCAACTCCATTTTGTTGTGGTGTCCTAGGTGTCAAAGTCTGCCTCATAATACCATATTCTTCACAAAAGGTATTGAATTCATGTGAAGTTAATTCTCCACCTTTGTCTGATCTTAAACATTTTATCTTCAAACCTATCTCATTCTGAACTTTTTCCTTATAGAACTTGAAAGTTTCAAAAGCTTCTAATTTTTCTCTCATAAATCCTACCCACATCATTCTAGAGTAGTCGTCAGTAAATATAATTAAGTACCTATCTTTGAAGTATGACCTGGTCTGAGTAGGTCCACAAAGATCTGTATGAATCAGTTCCAACTTTCCATTTGCTCAGTATCCTTTTCTTGTAAAATTGTATTTTGTCTACTTTCCCAAGACACACTCTTTGCATGTAGTGTTAACAGGTTTCACAATTTTAGGTAGATCTCTGATAGCATTATTGTTATATGTTTTTACCATGTTTTGAAAGTTGATATGAAAAAACCTACTATGCCATAACCAACTATCATAAGTCTTTGCAAAAAAACAACTGACCTCTGTAGAATTTAACTGGAAAATATTACCTCTACTCTTAGAACCAGATGTGATCAATTATCCATTAGCTCCTCTAATAGAGAAATGACCATCCTTGAATTCTAAATGATAGCCCTTATCCACAATCTTTCCAACACTTAACAAGTTATGTTTTAAGCCATCCACAAATAGTACATCATCAATATTATTTTTTCCTTCCAAAGTAATTGATTTGTTACTAACAATCATTATGGGAGTATTGTCACCAAATCTTACAATACCACCATCAAAATTCTTTAGCTAAATGAGTCTATCTTTGTCACCAATCATATGATGTGAACATCCACTATCAATTATTAAATCATTTTTCCAATCAACATGAGAAACTAGGGCTTTTTCTTCATAGATAGGATCCTCTTCTTTGATAGCAACAAAACCCAATACATCATTGAATTCATCATCTAAATCTTCAGATCCATCACTAGCATAATAGCATTCCTTATCATTCTTGTATTTTCTATATTTAGGCCTATGCTTAGGTACTCTAGTTGGGCATCTAGATGCAAAATGACCAACCTTATTACAATCGAAACATTTTAAGGGTAATTTTCCTTTAAACTTATCTTTGCCTTTCATTTCTCTCCTAGCGATTAGGCCCATGATCTTTTCATCCACTTGATTATCTAATCTTTGAATCTCTTCCCATTCTTCATCATACTCTCCAAGATCTTCATTGTGCTTTCTTACTCTGCTAGATCTAGTTCTATGAACAGTTTCTTTAAATGTTGTCTCCACATTAGGTAGTGTATCCTTTAGCTCTACAGTCTCAAAGGTAGTTATCTTGGCTACTAAAATCTCTCTGGTGAAATATTTTTATTGTGGTATGGTCTCTTCCAAAGCTAGAACTTTGAGTTTTTAAGGAGTCATGGATGTCAAGACATTTGATATGACTTCATCTTTTCTATAAGTACATCCATTGTTTATGATTCCAATCACACATTCAGATATTCTCTGCACATACATTCTTATTGTTTCATCATCCTTCATTAGTAATGTCTCCATCTTTTTCTCCAATTTTGTAACTTTGCTCGCTTAGTGTATTCATCTACTTCATAGAGTGCAATTAGTATTTTCCATATCTCACTTTCCTTTGTAAGATCTCTGACCTTTGTGAACTCTCCATCAGATAGTGCATTAACCAGGGCTTCCTTTGCAACAACATTGGATATAAACCTTTTCCTTTCTTCTTCAGTAGTAGTAAGTGTCTCAAGGTCTTCTTCCTTTATGACAGGCACATCTTTCCACATAATGAGACAATATTCCAATCCCATACACATCAGATGGTTCTTCATCTTCTCCTTCCATGTGTCAAAATTATTTTCATCAAACTTAGGACTCCCTTTTCTAAATAAGTTCATCTTGATCTTTACCTCAAGTTGTTAAGCTTCCTGACTGATGAAAAAGGCTCTGATACCAATTGTTAGAATAATAGTGTCCTAATCAACTGAGGGGGGGGGGGGGTTGTTGAATCAGTTGATCCTAATATACATTACTTAAACTTTAACTCCAAACTTATTTCTTATAACAAGATACTGAACTAAAAAATGAATGCATCATACACATAGACACCAAGAATTGTTCTTGAGGAAAACCCTGTTAAGGGAAAAACCCTGATGGGAATGGTACCCAAAAATATCTTCACTATAGATATAATAACCCTATTAAAGGTTCTGACCCTATTATGAGTCATTTACAATGTGATCCCAATTAAGGAATCATTTACAATAGGCAGGTCCTGATTAAATGATAAATCCTATTAGGAGTCATTTGCAATGTGATCCCAATTAACGAATCGACCCTGCTAGGAGTCTAGTCCTATTAAAGAAAATTACCCTGTTGGGGGTGTACAATATATCAACCTGATCAAGAGATTTGAGAGTTAAAGCCACCCTCTAATTCTCTAAACCTCACAACTTCAAATCTGAGATAATTCTATTTTGAAATAGCTTCTAGTCTTTGACTACTACCAATAAAGCTCCACTTTGTGCCCAAGTGCACAACTATTATTCTTCAAATAGTATCTTATGAAGCTTTAAGCTTGCATTCACCTCTGCATCTCACATATGCAGTTTCACACATATTTTCCAAGGATTTCAATCCTTATATACAAGTTACAATAGTTAAATTTGGGTCGGCCTTCATAGGATAAATCCTATATAAAAAATACAAAATGAACCCATGTGAAGATGCACATGGCATCTCTTACAATGTTACAACATAGTAGTTACATCAATAAATCATTTAGATATGTTGATTAATCTCATACATCATATTACTTGAAACATGTTCCAAGTCAGCCTCCAAATAGGTCTTCACCAATGCACATTCCATAGATGATGTCACATGTATGATCATGACTCCATATGGTCACAATAAGATCTTTAGCTAGTGTCCAACACAAACCTATGTTCACACATCATAAATTAAACAATCATGAGTGTTGTCCACAAAGTTCTGTAATCAACTCTATGAAAGCATAGTTTTTATCTTCTGAAAAATTATTGCTAGTAAACTTTTCATAACTCTATCCAATCAAATCATAAGAATGTGTGATCATGGATGGTGACCCAAGACATCATTAGGATTCTCCCTCTAAGTGTGTGCATTCTAATTCATTGTATGGTGTTTGTACAATTCTTTGCAAGCTTCTAATCAGCTAGTCAATAACATATGTTGCCATCAATGACAAACTTTGTTATGAATGCAACACACAACCACTATAGCATGCCTCCAACATTACTAGGATACTCCCCCATAGGAATACCATCAATATTCATGCTAACATACATTTCATAATGTAGGTGAGAAAAGAACTAACATCAGTGTTGGCGTGGATTGGGCAGCTCGTGGGCTACCGAGGGTGTAGGGGCAGAGCAGATTGGGCTATAGATGGACGGTGTGTGGGTCATTGGCAAGTGCATTCAACATTGGTTGGCAGTGGTCCTAGTTTGTACTACTATTGGTGGTGGCTAGCCCTGCTAGGCAAATCTCGATAGCTATCTTTTTTAAAAAAAAAGATGCCACTTTTTAAAGGTGGCTTTTCTTTTTCTTTTTTTTCTTTTTTTCTTGAAATGTGTGCAAAGGCCTATTTCGACAAAAAAAAATCCTCAAATTCTCCCTACACCAAAATAGGGTAAATTTTATATAAAAAATCATCATTTGGGCCTCTCGGATGCAAATGAAAAGGTCCTTTTGGCCTAAAAATGCTCAGTTTCCATATTGTCCTCCTGATTTGAGCTACAACCACCAGTGTTGCAACTTTTGAAAATGATCTCCAAATTGGATGAAAAAAAATCCAATCTTGAATTTCTCAAGCCTTCTAGATGTAATGGTGCAGTCATAATTTATCTCCAAATCTTCCTAATTTTTGTAATCAATAGACCACAAAAAAGAACATATATGCAAAAAGAGACTTATTGGATCTTCATAAATCTTTGTTGTTCTCCAGATCATATGAAACACAAGAGAAACAATCAACAAGATTTTAAAATACCTCTCAATAATCTGAACTTTCAAAAAGTAGCTCTGAGACCATGTTAGAATCTTCTAAAAAAATACATAATCTAGAATCCAATTTGAAAGTATTAGACAAATAATTTTATATAAACAAGTAGAATAGCATTGTTAGATAATCTTGATGTATATGCTCAGAGCCATAACAACATCAGGGTAAATATCTATTATGATATCCTAAAACTATATCTCCAATATATGCTTACTACATGTGAGCTAGTTTATGCTTATTACATGTGAGCTAGCTTGTTTATATAGGCAAGATCTCATAGGAGGCATAGACATGGTTGAGACAAGTGTCTCAACTAGGAGGAGGTAGAGCCCTAATGGAACTCAACCATATCCAAGGAGAGGATAGATTCAAAGTATGAATCATACATATACTTATCCAAGGAGAGGATAGAGTCAAAGTATGACTTGTCAATATCTCCTAATAATAATATCCAAAATAAACAATTCCTCCTAATAAATAAGTTCACCTAAGTAAACTTAAGTCAAGAGTGAAATAAAAATTTAAAGAATAATTTACTCTAACATAAATGTATCCATAAATCATAAACACACACATCACATAGAGATCATCTACATTATCATACAAAGCATGAAATAATATAGAGACCATAATTTCCATAAGTCCATCAAAGATTCCATCATAATGCCAGGTAAAAAAAAAAGTACATTGAATATTCTAATCAACTGGTACATTAAAAATAGACATATGCATAATAAATGCACTTAGGTGTCATTGTAAATCTCATCTCATGTGTAAAAAAAATTAAAATGTGTATTAAAATATTTGGGATATCAAACAACTGGCTTAGATGATCCGCTCTCTTTGCCTATCTCTTGGCGGTCTCATGCCCACTAATCCTTGTCAATCCCTTCATGTATCCTGTGAGATAAACCTCTCTAACTATGGTGGTTGAATTTAATCCTGAAGTACAGTTTGATGGTATAACCCCATATAGTAGGCTTCCTCTTTGTCTTCTCTTCTTACATCTCTTTGTGCTTCCATAGAAACTTCCATCACTTGTACAGTTCCTAGAAGAGTGGCTACCTACAAAGAGATCTCTTTCTCTTCTCTATATGTATTAGCTCTCCGCTGCTAGGTATCCCTCTCTATGGTCATGGCCTCCATTTTGGCATAGATCCTCCACCTCCTCTTCATCTCCTCTCATGAGCATCATCACCTCATCAAATTCTTTGGAGTCCACCCTTTGGTGAGAGTCATCTAGTATTGTCTAAACACTATCAAAATGTGCCCTCTCTATAACAAGGATTCCTTGTACCCTGTCAATCTCTATCTGGAGACTTTCCCTCTATGTATGTGTGGTACCATTCTTGTCCCTCTCTATCTTTAGCTCTATCCTCAACTTGTAGAGCTCTCTCTATACAACATCATATGCATCCTAAGTCACAAATCTATCTGGTACCTATACCTACAATTATAGTACTAGTGGTCACTATGGCTATCTTATTGTTGCTGGGGCCTGCACCTATAGGTCTAATGTTGGTACCTCTACTTGTCCCTATCCTTGTGTATGTGCTATAGGTTCTCATTGTGCTACTATTGATGCCATCCTTGGGTGGGCCCTATGTCCACTTGATCCTACCTCCCCTCCATCTCCCCCCTCTCATTAATCTCCACTTTCATTACCTCCTACACCATCCTCATCAAGCCCAGATTTCTCCTCTTCTCTAACCTAAGTGAGATATGTCAAGTAGACTATCCTATGAGCAACCCACCACTATGTGTACTTCAGATTAACCCCTCTATCTTGTACTTGATCCTATCTTAGTCTTTAGGGGATAGGTTTCATCCCCATCCATGATGATCTAGCTACCCTTAGAGTAGATCCAATCCCCCAAGGCCCCACCTCTCATGTCACAATTGGTGTAGAGAACCATCTGGTACCTAATCCTGAATCACTCTGAACTACCTCCTAACTCTAGATGGAATGTATCTCATCATCATGTACATTGTCCTACCCATCATACAATATTCAATCAAAACATATCCTAGGTACCACACATCTAAGGTCATATCCTCTCTATCATGTTGATAATCCTAATACCCCCATAGCTTGTAGTCTCTATAGGGACTCCACTCAAAAACCTATAGTTCATTTAGTAACCTTCGCTAGTATCTCACACCTCTCATTGGTACATATATGATGGGTGGTTTTTACCTACATGCATACGGCTCACACAACTATTGATGTTCCTATGTCCTGATGGGCTTGGTAATAGCTATGCACTCCCATCCCTAGACAAGTAATAGAGTCATCCTTATCCCTACACTCCTTTTCTTATGATATGTGTACATCTAGAGATCATTGTATAGTTTTCCAAGGATAGTGTACCCCCAATAGTACACTATGCCCTCATCATCTAGTATCATAATCAAAACTCATTCCCACCTATGTGAAAATCCATTTCTTACAAGGTCTAGACTCATGCACCCTCCAATCAACCCTGCAAAGTAAAGATATAATCTTGGTAGTCTCTACCATATGGATGGATTCTGAGGAATCCTTGTCTAATCCCACAATAAAGATGAAAAAATTCTCTTGAAACATGTCTCCATGTACAACTCTTCTCCCTCCAAGACGTACTTAGGAATCACCCCTTGATAGGTAATTTATAGATGTGCCACACATTGAGTAGGGTGATGGTGGCCTCCCTGGTCAGTAAATGAAAATTAAAAGTATATGAGTTTCATCACTAAATTATGATTGTAGTCATGATTTCATTATATGCCCTAAGTTATGTCCACTCATGTATGTTCTTGAGGCTGCAAAGTGTCATCTAACCCCACTCAGCTGGTGTCAAATGCTCCCTCAAGTCCATGGTGTCTAGCCATCTCTACTTGGATACCAGTGGATGCTGTTGTACCTACATCCAATTTTACCATATTATTTAACCATATTCTATCCTAATTCTTCCCATACCCTTATCCTAATTGGGGCATCATGTCCCTGATCTATCCTGAGTCAACCTTGGTCCCCCCTGGAACATGTTTCTTCACTTTCCTTAGTTGATCTCCCCAAATCCATGGAGACGTTGATTCCACATCACAGATGTGGATTGACAGAGATGTCAATCCATGAAGATGTGGATCGGGTCTCCCTAGCCCTTTTCCCCCTTCATCATCTGCAAAGACGATGATCTATTGATTGTCATCTCCAACCCCTAGTCCCTATCCTCATAGATGTTAATTAGTCGATCAACATCTCCACCTTGTGAGTTTTCAAAGCCCTAAATAGGTGCACAAACCTACCATAAATGCAACTTTAAAGTATGAAATTAAATTACAAAGAGAGGTCTTCAAAACTTACTAGTGGGTCTGGTAAGTGCACACACACTCTCCAAGCTAGTTTCTCTCTCTCTCTCTATCGATGTGGTCTCTCTCTTGGATCTCAATTTTTCTATTAGATGCATTGAAAGTGACCTCTCGTAGAACCCTTGGGCCCTACTTATAGCCCCCTCTAGACCTCATTTTTAATCTTGGTCCTCATTTTCTAGACAAGTCATTCAATTTCCTCCTTTTCTATTCTTTTTCTCCTTTTTTCTCTTCTCATCTACCTTTTTTGATAAAATTACCCAAAATTTATTTTTTGTTTTATTTTCTCGAGGGGGCACACTCTTTCATTGTCATCACTTCGGCATGAATCTTAAGACTTCATTCCCCTCTGGAGAATCTTTTTTGTCTTTTGTTTGACTCGATGTAATTCTCAACACCGCATTAAAGAGGGAAAAAATGTAGACATCTAAAAATGTCCCTAGACACTTAATGTTAATTAAATTAAATTTAATAAATTTTCTTGTTAATTTTAATTAAATTAAATATACTTGTTATACTTAGCTATTTATTTAATGAAATAGGTTCATTTTCCTAATGTATTTGAATATAGTTTAAATACTTCCCCTTAATGTATTAAATCCTATTTAGTACATGTTATTCAATATATCCCTTTTAAATAAATTTTTAATTTATGTATCCCCCCATTTATCTTACTTGCTTCTAAACTTGATTTGAATTTATTTAAGTTAATTTAAATCCTAAACTCTACCTAAAACCTAGTCTACACCTATCACTCTCATCCCACTAAGCCTACTCACTAATTAATCTTGATTAATTAGACTAATTTTGGGATTCCTAACCTATTTAGCACTAGTTGGTTGCTCACACATGTGTGAGAAATACATCCCAAGGAAGTCAACTAACTTCCTTAAAATATCCAACCACATTCTTATACTCTTGTCCCACACTCCTTTCCTCAATGTTACTCACACATTTTTGAGAAACCTTGAACCTCTCAAACCTTAAATGCCCATTGTGTCTCATGTTTCTCACACATTGTGAGAAAGGTTGAATTTTTCATAGCTTTTCCTTTTCCCATGTGTCTCCCATGTGGCTCATATGTGGATGCTACATAGGTTCCATCTCATCCAAGCCCTCATCCTTGCTCCAAGAATCTATAAATAGGAGTCTTTCTACAAGCAACTGATCCATCTAGTTTATGCATTGTTATTATTGTGAAATTTCTCTAGGTTATTTTGCATGAACATCTCTCATTTTAGTGTTATTATGCTTATATTTTCATTGATCATATAGATATTACATTCTTAGTTTCATTTTGATTTTAGAACATAGTAGAATCCATATTTTTATCGTGTATTACATCTAAAGCTTCACCATAATTTTATCATTGTTTTGCAACTAGTTCCTCCCACTATTTTGCATCTCTTTTGGTCTCCATTGGTGCATTTAGGATTTATTTCCATTATTCAAGCTTTCATATTTGGGATTAAATATATTTTGTTTGGAGAGCACACACACATTCTCCAACAAGTTCATTGGGTGCACTTTTTTTAGCTCATAGAAGGTTGTGATAGATTAATCTTTCTTTGTGTATGCATGTTTAAGCTAATGTATTCTTATTTATTATTTTTCCACACATGTCAGATTTCATCACATATAGGTCCATAAAAATGATTCTTTATCTTTTCATATTTTCTTTTCTTCAAAGAATATTTCTTTCATGACTAAAATATTACAAATAATATATCTCCAACCTCAAATATTCTCTTAATCCTATGGCAATGTGCATACACATTTTTACTTTGATCCAATAGGAGATTATTCTTGAGTGACTTTAAAATATCTTGGCTATGTATAATTGATTCACTCACCCTCAAAACCATGTCCCTAAAATAAGATTGATAAATCTTCAAGATTCATATGCATACAAAGTATCTTCTTAATTTCATAAACTATAAGTTGTATTGAAACAGTGCTCCCCAAATAGAGTCACTTGATTCATTTATTTTTCTAATGAGCGGTTCATTATTTATTAGATAAAATTCCAATCATTTATTTATGATCTCAATCTATTCATATATTTAAAAGTGGTAGATAATGTTTAGTGTGAGTTTGGTTCATGCCAAAAGGAAGAAATATCTCCAAATAAACTCATAAAATGACTATTCCTAGAACTCATAGTGCTCTTGGGTAGTCCATGGAGCTTCAACACTTCCTTAAAGAATAGGTTAGAAACTTACGGTGCCTTAAAGCATGAATATATAGAAAGTAAATTTAAATATTTTTTTATTCTATCTACAATAATAATATGCAATCATTTCCCTATATTTTAGGAAGTTTAATGATGGAATTTATTAAGACACTCTCCCAAATTTTCTTTGAAATGGTTAAGGTTTACATAATATCTACTTGGAATATTTTTTCTATTTGATCCCTTTGAAAAATAATACACCATTTTATATGACTAAGGATACTATCCTTGAACACTTTCTTAGTGGGCCTCTCCCTAATATACTTAGAGGTATTGAAATACCCAGGATGGCTTACCAAGGGAGTGTTGTGAACAAACCTCAAAATCTTTTCTTTCATCCCTCACTATGGCATCAAGTAGATTCTTCTCTTGTAGTTTATTAGTTTTTTGAAAATACTATTTCTATCATCCAATAGCTTCCCTTCAAACATATCAAATGCAAACACATTCTTAGCGTATACTACTATTCTTTATGTCTTCAAATGAATATAGATGTGAGATATTGAACATTAATTTATTATTTTGGATAAATTATTAGCAAAAATATTTGTAGTTCATTTAACAAGTATTTAATGTCAAATTCATATGTGTGGAGTTTTCTCACCCAATTTTTCTACCACTCATTCAAATTAGGTTATGATTGAGAAAATACCTCTAATTGTTGTGATTCTTCATGACCACAAATAAATTGATTGATACTTGCATGATACCCAATATTTTCTTATCGTTATAGACCACCTTCATGAGTTTTTCATTCTTGAATGTAATCGAGTGTATTTTTCTACATAAGCACAACTCCAATTCCTTTTTATAATACACCACATTCCAAAGTGAAAGGGAGGGACAAATCTAAAATTTCCAACACAAGACAAAAGATCATAACTCCTTTCAATTTTCAAATGTTTATTATGTGTACAATAAGAAAAGAGGATCATGTAAAAGGGATATTTTCTTGAATTCATATGTCATATTGGAATACAAAACCACCTCAAGACAATTATGGTTAACACCACTTGATAAGATGACAATGCAATATCTATTCTTGAAGGGTTTTAATTCCTTTGTTTCTTAGAATTGAAAGGAGATGAATGATATTGGTATGCAAAAGAAAAAATAAGAATAGATCTGATCTAAACCAACTGATAAAACTAATGTAAAAAAGGAATGGGGAAGGATTTGAATGCACCTAGAAATCGAATAGAAAGAGTGAGTTTTCAAACCCAAATTTATGACTGTCAAAGTCCCAGAATGACTGGTAACTGTAGATATGAGACTTGGAGGTTGTAACCTAACTCTCTGCTAAATCTATGCTCAAAATATATAATACATGTTGATAATGGTGACATTTCCCTAGAACATGTTAAGAATGGCAATGTGTCCCAAGTGTTTTCAGCTAAAAATTTCACATATCCTTTGATTGTACCTATTTTGCCCAGATCTGATCTAATGACTCAGTATCATGTTCCTAAACATAGAAAAATAGGGAAGAAGGTTGGCTAAATGGGTTTTCCTTATTCAAACCCCTATTTAGGAATCAAATTTCAAAATGAAAATAAATTTCATAAGGAAAGATGAAATAGAAACTATATCTAAATTATAAATCACCTTATACCAAGTGATAGTGCAATGCTTCTTTGGATATGATCACAAATGTTGATGCAATAGCTTGATCTCCACAAAAATCCAAAAGGAATTCATGGATGTTGTACTTTTCCATGCTTCTTGATGAAGAAGGAAGAATGCTTTAAAGGATTTGAAGATTTGGATGCTTGAAAACCTTGAGATTTCTCTAATGGCTTGATTTCTTAATTGATTAGTTGTCTCCTCTTTTCTCCTTTTCTTTTTATGGAAGAATGGAAAAGGGGGGGCTCTTATAGATATTTCAAAGTAAAATTACATTTAGACTAACTTAGAAAAGTAATAATGACCTACAGAGCTACCTTAGGGGAGTGTGAAACTATAGGATCCTTCTTTTCAAATTTCAAGTGAAAGTGTCGAGTTCCTAGGAACATATCACCAATCTCAACATGTACCAAAAAAACCATCATGTACCTAAAAAAACTTAATGAAATTTTCCAAGGAAAAAGTTAATAGTATCTAGGTCCCGAAAGATAAGCCACGTGAAGATATGAGATTGATAGATGTGGAAATCATTCCTCGAACTTTAAGATGTGGAAATCATTCCTCGAACTTTAAAATGATATGTCCCATCTTAGAGTGAGGAGATGGAATAATTTGGTGAAAATAAATTAAGAGATGAATCATAATATTAATTTAAATATTGATTAAAATTAATAAAGGTTGAATGACCATTAGGAGATTTTAAACTCAATGTGGAAACCAATATACACTAAAATGGGGCTAAAATGAGCACCTAATTAAGTGTGATTACTTTTTAGGATGACACATTATGTAACCTCATTCCATGTGAAACCTTATTCCTTTATTAGATCAATAATATGTAAAGCTAGTTGAAAAAACCTCTTCACAAATCATCTATAGTAGTTGAAAAGGTTAAAGAATCATTTAAAAGCTTTGTTAAGGTCTTTGAGGGAGGTTACTTTTAAATTAGACTTATCTATTCACGTGTATGTCATTTTCACTAATGGTGTACCCCAAATATGATATATCTATCTTGAAAAACTCAAACTGACTTATTTTCAAAAATATTCTATGCTTCCAAAATATTGATAACCTCGTCAATATGGTTAGGTGCTCCTCCTATGTCCTATTATAGATCAAAATATCATCATAGAAGTAAAGGAAAAACATTCACAAGTACTTGTAAAAAAATTTGATTAATGCATGATTAGAATGTCACTAGGGCATTTGTTAAAATAAATGACATCACCAACAATTCATAATGTCCCTAGTGATGCCAATAATCTCCTTGTGAGTGTCCTTTCAAAATAATATTCTATGGTAGACTAATCCTATATTTATTTTTGAAAATTAGACCACTCAATGAATATCATCTATCGAGTAATTGATCCTAGCGGTCAAGTATCATTTTTTAATATCTTGATATTCATTTCTCTATAGCCACAACACATTTATATTGTGTAATATTGCATCTTCACCAAAATTATAAATGAAGTAAAAGGGCTCAAGTTGGTTCAAATGTATCAATATCAAATAGTTCATTTGTTTCCTTTTATATTCCCTCCTTATTCCTCTTAAAATGATGATAGGAAATAGTGTTGATGGACTTAGTGCTCTCTTGTAAGAAATTGTAGGAAAGAGCAAGAGATCTAGTTTAATCTAATGAGCAAAGTGCGAGGAAAATCATACCATGAGATAACCAAAACTAGAAGCATTCACCAACAATGAGACAATATTTTAAAGGGGGAAAAGCGTAAAAAAACCCCCGTGATATTATTATGAATGGGCCAAAAAGGCCTAAGAGAGAGAGAGAGAGAGAAATAGAGTGAGAGCAAAATGCTCATATAATGCTTCAAGAGAGAATGAGAAAACTATGTGTTGCTAGAGAATGCCTTAAGAAAAGAGAAGAGAAGCATCTCTTAAGAAGAGATGAGAGGAAAGGAGTAGAATGTAACTCCCATGTGCATGTGAACCACATTCATAATGTGTGTGCCACTTGTGCTATTTCCTCTTAAGGAGGAATCTAAGAAAAAGAAAATACAAAAAAGAAATATGTCCTCACACATGGAAGAAGAGGACAAAAATAACTTGTATGGATTCTATAGGAATCTCCTACTTACATAAGAAAAATAAAATACCTTGGTTTATAATAAAACACCAAGGAAAGATTAATTCTAACACCCCCCTTTAATCTTTACTTGGGGGTTTACAATCAAAGGGTATCAAACCCATATTTTTACAATGAATTTCAAACTTTTCTCTTGGAAGAGGCTTTGTGAGGATGTCAGTAACTTGATGTTGGCCTGGGCAGAAAAGAAGAGAGACTTGCTGGTTGTGAATGTGTTCTCTAATGAAGTGATGATGAAGAGCAATGTGCTTGGATCTTGCATGGTAAACTGGATTCTTTGCTAGAGCTATTGCACTTTGGTTATCACAAAACAAAGGTGTAGGTTCCTCTTGAGGTAGACCCAAATCTACAAGTAATCTTCTAAGCCAAAGAGCTTCTTTTGCTGCTGTAGTACAGCCTTTATATTCTGCTTCAGTAGAACATAGAGAAACAGATTGTTGCTTTTTACTTTTCCATGAAATTGCACCTGAACCAAGAAGAAAATAATAACCACTAGTGGATTTCCCATCATTGGGATCTCCTCCTAGATCTGAATCAGTATAACCTTTAAGTCTAAAATCAGTAGTATTATCAAAATATAGAGCATACTGTGAAGTACCTTTTATGTACCTTAAGATTCTTTTTGCAGCTTTCAAATGAGTTTGTTGAGGTTTGGACATAAATCTAGAGACTAATCCAACACTAAAAGAAATATCAGGTCTAGTAAGAGTTAAATAAATTAAACTTCCTACTAGCTGTCTATAATAAGTAGCATCAACATAGGGAGTCATAGTATCAACTTCTAATTTAGTGCCTAAATCACAAGGTATGGAAACCGCATTAGCATTAATCAAATCAAATCTATGTAATAAATCTTGAGCATATTTAGTTTGAGAAACATAAATACCATTTTCTGTTTGCCAAAATTGTATTCCTAAAAAATAATGTAAAATTCCTAAATCAGTCATTTGAAATGTGTGATTAATTTGAAACTTAATGTCTGAAATCAAGGGTGTGGAACTAGAAGTAAGAATAAGATCATCTACATATATGATAATAATGATAATTTCACCATCACAATGCTTAATGTAAAGGTTAGGATCATTTTGACTTCTTTGATAACCTTGAGAAAGAAAGAAAGCATTAATCTTAGCATACCATTCCCTAGGAGATTGTTTTAAGCCATAAATTGATTTCTTAAGTTTGCACACAAGATTTTTATTACCTATTTGAATAAAGCCTGGTGGTTGTGCCATGTAAATTTCTTCATGCAAATCTCCATTAAGAAAAGCACTTTTAACATCCATTTGGTGAATAGGCCAAAGCATTTTAGCAGCTAAAGCAAGAATTACTTTAATAGTAGGCATCTTAGCTACTGGAGCAAAAGTTTCAGTATAATCTAAACCTTCAACTTGAGAAAATCCTCTAGCAACTAATCTAGCTTTATATTTAGTTATTTCATTGTCAGAATTAACCTTAGTTTTATACAACCATTTACATGAAACTAAATTTTTACCTTGAGGTAAGGGAACAAGATCCCAAGTGTTATTAGAAATCAAAGTGTCATATTCTTCTTGCATAGCAATTCGCCAATGTGGTTGAGTTTTAGCTTCATTAAAAGTTTGAGGATCTTGAGAATTCATAACTTTAGACATCAAAGCATAATTGCAGTAGTTTATTCTTCTAGGTTTAAGTCCTCCCATTCTAGTAATGTAATCATCAGTATCATTAACCAAATTTTTGAACCATTTAGGATGTTGTTTGGAATTAACAGATTCACTACTAGGACAATCAGGAGTAACATTAGAACCATGAGGAGTTAAAAGAACAGTTTCATTAATGTCATTGTCTGCATTTTTAATATTTAGAGAAATAGAAATAGATTCATTTTGAGTAGGGTTTAGAGAAGGAGGTTGGTCCTCCACAAGAACAATTTTACCTTTATCAAAATCAGAATCTTGAACTTGAGAACAGTCATGAACACCATTTTCAGCAATACATACATCTCTAGCAACATGAACTTTGTTAGACTGAGGATTGTAAACTCTATAACCTTTAATATTTTCATCATAGCCAACAAATATATGTGGTGTGGATTTAGGGTCCAATTTTTTTCTTTTCTATTTTGGAGTATGAACATAAGAAATTGAACCAAATATCCTTAAATGAGCTAAGTTTGGTTTTCTACCTGACCAAGCTTCTTCAGGTGTTTTATTTTTTAAAGCTTTAGTAGGAGTTCTATTAAGAAGATAAGTTGCACAAGCCATAGCTTCAGCCCAAAATTTATAATCCATATTTTTAGCATGCAAAAGACATCTAGCCATTTCAACTATAGTCCTATGCTTACGTTCTGCCACACCATTCTGTTCTGGTGTATAAGGAACAGTAAGTTCATGTTTTATACCAAATGACTTTAAGTAAGAATGAAAAGAATGATTAATATATTCAGTACCATTATCTGTTCTAAGGATTTGAATTTTGCAACCACTTTGTCTTTCCACATAAACATGAAATTTAGCAAAGGTGTCAAGCACTTGATCTTTACTATGCAAAAAATAAATCGAAGTTCTATGTGAGAAATCATCAACAAAAGTTAAAGCATACTTAGAGCCTTGAATTGAAGTATGTTCCATAGGTCCAAGCAAATCACTATGAATAAGAACAAGTTTATTATTAGCACACCAAGATGAAGCATGAGGAAAAGGTTCTCTATGCATTTTTCCACCCATACAACCATTGCAAATAAACTTAGTAGGAGAAAATTTAGGCAAGCCAAGAACCATGTTTTCCTTTTGCATTAAAGTAATGTAATCAGAATTTAAATGACCTAAGCGTTCATGCCATATGTTAAAATCAATATTAGCATGCAAAGAATGTCTAGATGAAGCAAAGGAATAAAACTTAAAGAGATTATCTTGATCTAACTTTGCATTTGCAACAATATGATCATTCTTAGGGTCAATAATATGACAATCAGTTTTATGAAATTCAATCTTATATTCTTGACAGAGTTGAGGAACAGAAATCAAATTAGTTTTCAATTCAGGCACATAAAGAACATTATGCAATTTACCATTTGGAACAGACACATCTCCAATACCTTCAACTTTGCAACTATCATGATTAGCTAATTGAATTGGAATGTTAGATGTATCAGGTTCAATAAAATCAAACACAGCTTTATTAGAAGTAACATGTTGAGATGCACCACTATCAATAATCCATTCTAGAGGTTTAGTAGCATTAAAGGAAACAGTAAAAGCATGACGAGTTTGAGGTCCATTAGATTTTTCAACAGAATTATTCTGAGGAGAGGATTGATCCCTCTATTTTTTAAAACAGTTTTGAGTTATATGTCCATCCTTACCACAGTAAGTGCAATGTGATCTTCTGGTGAAGTTAGTAGATTGATTATTATGAACAGGGTTTGAAGTCCTAGAGTTGTAAAAATTATTAGATTGATGTCTATAATTATTGTTGTTAGATTGGTGATTAGTTTGATTGTTGTGATTAGTATTATTAGGTCTATTTTGAGTTTTAGAAACATAAGCCAAATCGTTAACTCTAAGTATACCAAACTGAATTAATTTTTCTTCTTCTTGCCTTAACATGGTTTGAAAAATAGAATAAGTAAGTTGATTAGCTAAAGACGGAATTGCTAACTGAGAGTAAATATTTGTAATGAATTGTTGGAACTGACATGGTAAACATTTTCTAATGATAATGTGAATAATACGAACATCAGTTAAAGTAACATTAAGACCAGAAAGCAAGGAACGGATAGAATCAAATTTTAACAGAAAATCATCAACAGAATTAAAATCAGAATATCTAAGATCTTCTAACTGATCTTGAAGTTGAATTTTTCTAGCTTCATCTGCACTATCATAAGTATTCTTAAGAATATTCCAAGCCTCATGGGCTTCATCACAACTAGAAATTAAAACATATAATTCAGGATTTAGAGATATACCAATCAACCCTAATGCTTCCTCATTTTTGGCTTTCCAGTTATCCTAGTCAGCTTAGTCAGCTTGAGAGGTAGTAGAGGCTGGTTTGGGGGTGACATTAGTAACAATATCATAAAGGTGTCTAAAATGAAAAATAAAAGCCATATGAACAACCCAAGCATGATAATTTGAACTAGTTAATTTAATTTATGGCATTAAAGTCAACATGATTATAGGAAAAAATGTACAAGCTTAAATAACTGAGCACCCTAGATGGCAAATTCTGACATGCAAAGTACTTGCATGCAAAATCTGAGATGGGTGACTATAAATAAAATAGATTGCCTTATGAAATAGAAACAAATACAAATGGAATTAAATAATTAAACTTGATTACAAAGAATGTGTTATCTTAACATGCAAAGTAAATCAGCCCAAAGTAAAAAATGCAGAAATAGATTAGTGGAGTAGGATTAAACAAGTTAATTAACCCAAATAAGATTATTAACAAATGAAGAAAAAAGGTTTATTAACCAGGATTAAATGAATATGAAAGGCTTTGAACATGCAAAAGGATTAATTATGAATCGGATAGATTAATTAAGATAGATAGGATTAATGCAGATTACAAATTAATTTAAAAAAGATTTGAAACATGCAAGTTAATCCAAGGGTTAATTGATTGATGAGAGTTGATTAATTAATCCGAATGTGAAAAAGATTGAATAATCACAAAAAAAGAGATTAATTTGAACCAGATTATTAAGATTATTTGATTAAATAGAAACCCCTACAAAAAGATGGTTAGATGACAACAATTTGAACCCCTACAAACTGAGAGATCAAAAAACCTGCAACAGATGTAAAAGATGAGCAAAAACCTGCATGCAACAATGAGTTAGAAGAAAAAAAGGAAAATGATATAGAAAGAGTCAGATCTGCAGTAAATCCCACAAATGATCCTGCAAAAAAAAGGTGTTAGAAGGAAAACCTGCACAAAAAACTAGATCAACAAAAACACGTTAAAAAAATTGCATGCAAAAGATTAGAGAGATGAAAAACAAACAAGACCCTGCAGAGGATTGTGAGATGAAACTAACCTGCATGCAATGGGTTAGAAAAAATAGATAGGTCTTGCATGTAACAATAAAGGGTTAGAAAAAAAATAGGAGCAGACTAGTTTAAATATAAAAAATCAAAACAAAGGCCTAAATACAAACATGCAAAAACTTAGATAAACTTTTTTTAAAAAAACTATGAAAATATAAAACTTAATATAAATTTAATGAAACTATATAGAAATCTATAAATACTATATAAGATTATATAAAAAAACTATAAAAACTATATATAAATTTATACACAATAAAACATATATTAATAAACAAAAAATTAAACAAAACTATAAAAGAAATTAAATAAACTAACTTATAAAAAGAACTTTATAAAAAAAATTACAAAAAACTTATTATAATACCTGTCGCAGAGAGGACAGGCCCGCTTAGAAAATGCCTCCCGATGCGTACCACAGAGAGGATGAAAGAATCAAAGAGGAAGCCGGACCGGTCAACCATGAAACCCATGCCACGAAAAAGTGATTGATGGGATGAGCGGCGTAAAAACAAACTGCGAGCCGCAAAGGAGAGGTACCAGCTCGGTACCCGAGAATGCGAGGACGAGTGCGAGGAGAGAAGGATGCCCGTGGTGTTTCCGTGCGGAGAAGCGATTGAAGGGATGGGGGGGGCGGAAGAAGGGCGAAAAGCGCGAGCGGCGCACACAAACAAAACTAACCTGCGAGTGGTCGAGGGAGCGGTGGAGGGTGTGCAGACCGCAAAAGGAATAAATAATGCGAGCTGAGAATGTTTATAAAGGAGCGCAATGTGATGAGCAGATTAGGGTTGGAGGGGTTTAAAAAAACAAAGAAGCGCTAGGGTTTGGTTAGGTCACGGGTAGGGGTGGGGTAGGTATTAGGGTAGCGGGTTAGGGATTAGGGTAGCAGGTTAGGGGTTAGGGGTAGATATTATTTAAAAAGAATAAGCCGTTAGGGTAAGGGTGGGCAGGAAAATGATTTGGAAGAAATTAATTTTTTATATTTTATTTTATTTTATTTTTAAAACAAATAATTTTTATTATTATTTTTAAAAGTATAAAATTATATATGTTAAAAATTACAAAAAAATTAAATGTTTGAATTATAATTTTTTTAAAAAAATCAACATGCACTAAAGAATAATAAAAGAGGGTTATTTTTTATATTGAATTTTTAACTTTTTTTAAAAAACAACAAAAAGAGATATATTTTTTTCCTCTTCAACTAAAAATTACAAAAAAATTATAAGAATAAACAGGATTTTTTTTTCTCAAACAAATCAACAAATGAATAGGATAATAAGGAGAGGGAAAAAAAAATTTCCAAAATTTTGAAGGACAACCTGCAACACAAGATGTTAGAACCCAAATAATACTCTCTCAATAGTCTCCAAATGGAGTGCTTCAAAAAATGGTAGTTCCTCCACCTGTACACTCAAACAAAGATTAAACACCTACTCTGATACCATGTAAGAAATTGTAGGAAAGAGTAAGAGATCTAGTTTAATCTAATGAGCAAAGTGTGAGGAAAATCATACCATGAGATAACCAAAACTAGAAACATTCACCAACAATGAGACAATATTTTGAAGGGGGAAAAGCGTAAAAAAAACCCCGTGATATTATTATGAATGGGCCAAAAAGGCCTAAGAGAGAGAGAGAGAGAAAAATAGAGTGAGAGCAAAATGCTCATACAATGCTTCAAGAGAGAATGAGAAAACTATGTGTTGCTAGAGAATGCCTTAAGAAAAGAGAAGAGAAGCATCTCTTAAGAAGAGATGAGAGGAAAGGAGTAGAATGTAACTCCCATGTGCATGTGAACCACATTCATAATGTGTGTGCCACTTGTGCTATTTCCTCTTAAGGAGGAATCTAAGAAAAAGAAAACACAAAAAAGAAATATGTCCTCACACATGGAAGAAGAGGACAAAAATAACTTGTAGGGATTCTATAGGAATCTCCTACTTACATAAGAAAAATAAAATACCTTGGTTTATAATAAAACACCAAGGAAAGATTAATTCTAACATCTCTTCTACCTCAATGATATTATTAAAGCCCCTATCTAATAGTTTCTCTAGAGATAAAGATCTTTCCTAATAGAAAATTATTTTTAGTCATATCAATGGTCTAAATATTATGCTTTTTTTGTCTTGTAATTTCTAGTAAAATATTATGATTTATCTAGAAAAAGAGAAGCAAGGAACTAATCTAGGACAAGAGAATAAATTAGGTAGAGTCTTCCAAAAGAAACTTTTTAATAGTGTTTCATATGTTACTATGATTATGTAGCTATACAAAGAATGCTACATGAAAATTATTGACAAATGATAAACTAAAGTACATAAATCTAAAATTAAATATGTAGAATTTTGGTCAAATAGTTATAAAAAATTGAATAAGTCTTGTCTCAATGAGTCCACAAAGAAATTTTTTGGTAATAATGACAATATAGATATTAAATCTCCTCCTCTTAGTATTTTTTAGATGGATTCATATATGAAGAGAACTAATATAAAATTTTGCTATGAGTGAGATGCTAACTTCTTTCTAAATTTATTTTCTTTTATAAATAGTTAAAGGACTTTGCTAACAATAATTTGATGTTTATTATATGTTATGAATCTTGAATTACTAAATATATTAGGATCACACTTTTTTCAGTATACATTTTACTCAAACTTGGGAAGATTTTATCCACTTAATACATTCATATTTTAATGTGCACCACTTAACATATTCATATTTTAACCCATTAATTTTAATAATAGATTCAAAAAAATATGTGATCATGATTATAGTATTGCAAACTTGTTTAAGTCAGGTTCCATCAATAATGATCAAAGATAATAAAATTCAAAATACAATGAATTTTTTCCACCAAAAGAAGATAAATAAATTACTTCTTTTTTGGCTATAGTGACAAGAGTCACTAAAAATATTATTAATAAAATAAGATAGAAATCACATTATCTTAGATGGAAAAATCACCATCCATAATCATCTTCCAAAACAAATCCCTAATAAACCTTAATGGTAGAACAAAATGTCACCTTTTGACCCTAAGATTACACTAACAGAGAGATTATGACATCAAACAAAGAACCAGTGTCGAGCTATACTTTAACAAAGCCAATATGGCATCAAAATTTACTTTCACAAGAATTCAATGAAAAAATGGCATGGAAACTTTATGCTAAAGGAGAAATTAAATCTCCTAGTCACTTGTGCCAATAGATCTCTTCATCCTTCGCCTCTAGACCAACATCACTTAATTGAGTTTAAATTTTTCATCCATGCACTCATATGTATAGTCCAAGATATTGAGCAAACTGATTTTGTGTATACAAATAGGAAAGACACTTGGAGAGAAGAGTGATTCATTTCACTTTAAATCAAGAGAGTGATTTAGGGGGGAATGAATACCAATTGTATTGACTTTTTAAGAAGGCTCTAACGACATAGAGGATTTAGCATCACTACAAATCAGACCTCAATCAGTTATGAATTTTACTCGAAGATTTTCCATTCTTTGGCAAGAAACGCATGATTACAATTAGGGAATAACAACCTTAATATTTTCTAGTTACTTATTACTACAATAGGTTTCCTTTTTCATATATTGATAGACTAATATGTCAAGAATTTTTATATGCTTTCCCTTTTAATATACATGTGGGTATGTGCAAGAAGCATGTCCTTTCTAGTTATACTTGTTAGTATGTGAAAGCTAGTTTAAAGAGCACGAAATCAAAGAGGTAAATGACACTTATGTAGAACATGATCAATTACACTAACTTAGAAAGAAATAAAAAATTGTTTTACTTAATATTTATGTCTTATGATAACAAAAATTTGGTAATTGAGGGAAATAAAAATTAAAACCTCAACATTCTTATTCCACCATTACAAGTTATTGGGACAAAGCCATAAACACTATTGTTGCAATAATGTTAGGCATCAAGAAAATTAGTTTAATCATAATGACTTGAGTCATAATGTGAACTAGAGATACCTTGAATATTGAATGCCATAATTTATTTTGAGGTTTCTACTTTTTCTACTTTTTTTACTTTTGATTCTTTTGTAAATTGAAATACTATTTGGAATATTCTCTCTTCTAAAATATGATAAAATGAATCATAAAATAGCCTCCACTAAATAAAATTCTACCCATTTGATTGTTTTAAAATACTACATTACTATATTAAAAAATGCATCCAAACTCGAAACCATTGAACTATATTTTGACTCTCAAATCATTAAAACAATCCTTTAAACATAAAGTGATGCAGGAGTGTCTAAGGATCAACCTAGTTGACTCAGATGTGGGGTTTTGGTCAAACTTTACTTCCGAGGGTCATAACTTTTGACTTGGATGTGGGTTTTGGCTGAAATTTTACAGGCAGTTGCATGGGGAGGAGTTAGTTGGATTGCCGATGGAGCTTAGCTTGATTGGAGGCCATTTAAACCTTTTTTCGAGAGCCAAAAATATCATCTTGGCCTCCGAAATTGGATTTTCATGTTTTTTCTAGTTTTTAGAAAGTTTGCTTTTGTAATAAATCCGAAATCATGTTTCTGATTTCGTAGGTTAGTTGGAAATTCATATTTCCATAGTTGGGAGCTTTTCTAGGGAAAAATCAAGATTCGTAGGATGAGTTTTGAAAATTACCAAAAATGGAAAAATTTGATTTCCCTAAAAATTTGCCAAATATGGTAATTTTTGAAATTGTAATAAGGAGTTGTTTTCTTTCATTGTAGAGGCAGAGTAGAGTTGGAGAAGTTTAAAGAAGAATCTGACATTCTAAAAATCTGTATTGTGCATTTTTTGTATTATCATTTTTTGAAGGGTTTGGGCTACATCATAAAGCTAAAACCTAAAGTTTGCATAATTTTAATTATTACTTTTCTAATGAAAGATACTAAAATAATCCTTTAAACATAAAGCTAAAACCTAAAGTTTGAAGAATATAAATTATTAGTTGTCTAATGAAAGATAGTTATGAATAGAGGGGCATAAATGGACTATTATGAACATGTGAAAAGTCATGGCATAATGTTGGAATATTCATGATCATGAGTAGAAATGTCTTGTTTAAGATAGGGTCAAAGTATTACTATGAATTAGATGGTAAATATTCATTAAGGCAATAAGGGTGGATTTATCATTGTAGTTGGGTCTCTTAGATATTAGACTAAAAAATGGTGCAACCATAGGTTTTTTTGTTATTTTATTATAATAGAGAATACTTTGTATTTCAACATGACAATTTTTTAAATTCTTTAAATATTTGGTTATTTATTCTCTTGAAATTGAGGATGCTTCAAAGTGTTAGAAGACAATATTCCTCAATAAAAAGTATGCCGTCACAAGAAACAAATGCATAACTTGTACCTTCTAATATTACAAAACTCACCAAAAATTTAAGATTCACTCTTACTCAATCTCTATTGTAACCACAAGCAAAGCAATGCCAATAACAAAACACTCTAAGATGTAACTAAATTTAATTGCGCCTTCTTTGAAGAAATATATTGTTAAAAAATAGGGAGCATTATAATGATGCCAATGTATTTTCACATAATAAGAAAGATATTCATATAGGATTGAAAATTAATAAATTATCATTACTTTAAGGGTAGATTTTAGCTTGTTTAAATAAAAGTAAAACATAAATTTGTGAAATATCTAGCATGGATTTTAATTTAAAAATGAATAGAAAAGTCGTGCATGGATAATTGTAGGTAGACATGTGAGTTATTACATAGGTAACATGTTAGTTATATGATTACAAGAAATATAAATGAACACACGAATCCAAAGAAAAATAAGCACGTATAAATGTAAAATACATAAGACATACAACATACCTCATATCTAATAATGGGTGTACTTTATGCTTGGACAAAATTAGTAGAATATATTGTAAACAACAAGAGTGCAACTAAGCCCTCAACTTTGACTTGGATATATACCCTTATATACTATTGATGGACAAAGAATAACTTTATTTATTTCAATATTATGTTCATGAATGAAATGCTGAAAAATGATAAATAAAATGCATTGGAATTAGATAATGATGTAAGGGAATCTTGAGGGAATCATGGAGAGTATGCATTGTGTGGGAAGAAATGAGAATATGAGGTAAAGTGTATTTTGATAAATAGTTAGAAATTTTGTTATGAGGAAAATTTGACACATTTCATTGTGCTAAGAAATTTTGTGTTACAATTTTAGGATTAGTTATATATGTGATTTATTGATATATTGATAAAGTTGGATGTGATTTGGATGTTTCTAGTTCTATAATTTAGTGAATATAGGCTTTTGGTTGGGAAATGTGTCTAGATAGAAACTTTGTGATTTGTAAAAGGTTTTTTACATATATATTTTTGAATGATAAGTGAATCACTAGAAATGTGTGTAATGGAGATTACCTAATGTTGAAATATTACAATTCATATATTGGATATTTTAAGTTGGTGATTTTTTTCTTGTAGTTTTAGGATTGTAGCATTGTAAATTGTATTCGCGTATAATTTTATGCTTGCCTAGGCCTCACTTTAGCATTGTTTGCCTCATGTGCCCAATCATGATTAATTCTTCTTGTACTAGCTCAAATTTTGTATTTTTTTCTTCCTTCTAGATCTTAGGTTCTTGTCCCTACCATTATTGGGAGTACTAGGTCTCTTGGGTCAATCTTGTCTTGATAATTGGGGCCCAAATTTCAATAGCTCAATAGCTAGAATGAGGGAGCAAGAAATATTTTTCCATGTTGACTCACTCCAAAATTGCAAACCCAAAATGCTAGGGAGAGGTATAAAAGAAAACTTACCCTCCCACCATTTGACATTCATCTAACTCATACAAACACATGAATTCAATCAAGAACTCAAGTTCTCAAGTATCCTAAGAGAAAGTGATCAAGCATCATTAGAATCTATTGGATTTTATGATAAAATAACCCACAACTCCCAAGAACACCTGCATGCAAACACCTGTCACAGAAAGAGAGAAGAAAAACTATGGAGGCCTGAATGCAAGGATCCATGAAAGAGGAGACATTCTTGATGTGTAAAAATAAAAGCTGCAATCAAATAAAAAATAAATATTGTTATGAAAACAAAGGAGATCAATCCTTATAAATGAGATCGAAAACCCTAAAAAGGGTGGACAAATGTAGGTTGCATGATAATAATTAATAAAATAATTAATTATTATATGCCTAAAATTTAGCTTAAGTAGAAAGAGATAATAAGTGACATAATAATTAAATAAATATGATTTAATTAATAAGCAAACAACTTATTACTCTAACACCCCCCCCCCCCCCCCCCCCTTAAGATAAACTTTGTGAGAAGCTAAAAACCTAGAAAGAACTACTAAAAGAAAATGGGTCCTAGCAAAAAGGTCTGATCAGGTGCCCAAGTAAAAAAGAGAGTCTCTATTAAAGTGGAGAAATAGAGAAAACCACAAGGGAAAAACTCTACTCCAAAAAGAGACAAAGACTAGTTTGACTGAAGGACTAAAGAAGCCTCCAAAACTAGGGAATGTTCCAGAAAATAGGAATAAGGATGAACATGTAGAACATCACTAAAGCAAGAAGCTGGAAACTCTATCAAGAAGTAACTGCTGATATGAAGATCCTCCACTGAAATATGACCAAGTAGAGAAGACTATAATTTGCATGAGTTCCCTCAAATGACACTATTCAAATCAGGAGGAAAACAAAGGAAAACACCTAAACTCGAAGATACAAATGCATAAATACACCAAAGTCTGAAGAGCTGATCAATCAAAGACGGAAGAGTGCTTCCAAAAAAACAAGAAAGAAAGAGTGTCCATATGGTAAATGATCCATCTCACCAGAATGCATAGGTACCCAACCACTGCATCTGCTTAGTACATAGGAATAAATACTAAATACATAGCTCACTCCATTGAACTAAGGAAGAAGAAGAACCAATAGTAGAAACCCCCCATAATGTTGACAAGGGAGAAATGATAGGTACACTGAAAAGAACATCTAATATGAACTACATGATGAAGAAGAACTAGGAACATCAAAGGTGCAGAAAGAGTAGAAACATAAATAGAGATACCCAAGGCTAATGTCTTTGGAGGAACCCTCACATGAAAAAGGTAGATGGAAAATAAAGGAAAAACATCAACCCCCTCATGGAACTTTATAATTGAGTCCGAGTACAAAGAGCACAAACATGTGCAAGATCTCATACATGTAATAGAATGACACTTTATCTCAATGCATGTGCATAAAAGAATGCTAAAAAATAATGTATACACTGCTCAAAGAAGAGAGAAAGGCTTTTGAAACAAGAGCAACCAAAGAAGAGCCATCTCCCACAGGGAAGAGATCCCAAGACTTGAAACATCCAAGATATTCACTAGAGTGCAGAAATGCAAAAAATTGAATAAAATATACCTGGAGCATAATCTGAAAAAATTACTGACAGCACTGGAAAGGTCATAGCATAATATTTCTAATGATTTATCATTTTCCCAAAATAGAATCTGGATGTACAAGATCTGGCTCCCAGAGTGAAAAAGAACTTCAAGATTTGACCAAAAAAAACACCATCAAAAAAGAAACATCAGAAATTCAAACACCATATGTGAAAGATATGGGCAAAAAAACATAAGCTGCTCTTTATGACAAAAGAATCAAAGAGATTGATAGGTTGATGGCCGTCAAATTTTGGCCCACGGATGATGACATCAGTACTTGCACATACAAGCGTACCAATCTGCACATGTACTTCCAAAAAGGTACGCATGCTTTTCAAAAAAAAATTGAATGCTTTTTTTTAAAAAAATTGGGAAAAAACTTTTGAGAAATAGAAATTTTTATTTCAAAACCTTTTTTGTTGGTTTTTTTAATATTTTTTTCTCATGTACCTCGAAAAGTGTGTCAAGGTCGTACGGCCTGGGGACAAAAAAAGAATTGCCCCAAAATGCAAAGTTGTCCAAATTGGATAAACTTTATATGGAAATAGGGGTTCTTCGTCGCTTTGAACGCAACAATGAGGTCTGTTTGAGCCCAAAGTGACTAGAAGAAGAGGTGGCCCTAGATCTGACAGAATATTCTTTGAAAATTAGAGATCTGATGAACAAGGTCAAATCTCTCAGGAAGAGAATAGGGGCATGAAGATCTAAAGATTTGATACCATGTTGGAGTTGATGATAAAAATAACCCACAAATCCTAAGAACAGCTGCATGCAAACACCTATCACAGAAAGAGAGAAGAAAAACATATGGAGGCCTGAATGCAAGGATCCATGAAAGAGGAAATGTTCTTGATGTGCAAAAAGAAAAATTGAAATCAAATAAAAATAAATTTGTTATGAAAATAAAGGAGATCAATCCTTATAAAGGATATCTGAAACCCTAAAAAGGGTGGACAAACCTAGGTTGCATGATAATAATTAATAAAATAATTAATTATTATATGCCTAAAGTTTAGCTTAAGTAGAAAGAGATAATAAGTGACTTAATAATTAAATCAATATAATTTAATTAATAAGAAAATAACTTATTACTCTAACAAAATCATTGAAGAAAAGGAGTAAAATTCAAATTTATATAATTCATGATGGCATCTGTGATCAATTTTTTATAAATTCAATCATACAATTCAATATCAACATCTTCATGATAATTTTGAAACAAAGAAGACCTGTGAAGGTATAAGAATTCAATTCTCAAATCTAGCCTCTACTTCATATGAATATGCTTTAATTTCCATTTCAGACTATTTTAATTTCAAGTTTAACTCTTAAACTAGAGTTTCAGTTAGGAAAATACCCATCAACCCAATAAACGATTTCCTCTTGTGTGCAAGTGAAAAACTATAGAGATATAGATTCATATCGAGCACCAAAAGACCTACAAAACCCTTGTTTACATATATAAAAAATTTGGGACAAGGTTTCCCCTATTAGACCCATTATGATGTTGTTGCAATTGATTATCATTGATGTCAAGACCTCCATACAAAAAATCTAGTGGTATCAGTTGATTGTTGGAATTTTTGGGTATATCTTTTTAGTTATCAACATTTGAACATGAGTTTTAATTGTGTACAAGGTAGAATTCAATATGAACATTTTGGTGTCCCTTTGTGCTTAAGGAAAGGGTACAGTATTCTATTCATGGCTCTTATGTTTCAATGCACTTGTGTGTTTTCGATATTCAGTTGTATCAATTTCTAGTGATTGCATTGGTTATAGGTTTTATGAAGTTCAAAATATGTTTTTGGTATATCATCTACAATGTATGATGAGGATTATTCTATCGGTGATCTTGGTCACTCCATAATTCCATCTTTTGGTCTTGGTTGTGGTTTTTATTGGAAAATGTAATACTTTAATATATTAAGTGTGACCTATATGTGGTCATGTTGTAGCATGTTGACAAGATCTCTTATGTATGTCCTTGAATTAGGATCAATGCTATGTATTAAATGTAATTATAATTTCCTTAGAATTGGGGTTATCACACATTTGGTGTAAAATCGACATATGTATGTTTGAATACTAATATAAATAAAGGAGAACCTTTTGTATCTAAATGTGGTGTATGTGGTGAAAAATAAAGTGCTAATTTGTGGCAATGGTGCATGTGATAAATGATATCTAAGGCAGATAAATGATATCTAAGGCAAAAAAATGAAGATCTAGATAGTGCTTACATATCTATAGTAGTGAATTAGATAGTTGGAGATCTATTGGTGATTGTGGTGATAGAGAGAAATTGTTGAATTGTTTCTCCATATTTAGATGCAATTCAATCAGTTTGTGTTTCTATTATATCTACTTTGATCTATCAATTGTATAAGGGTAATTAGCCTAATCGATAGTGAGCCAACATGTAGTTAGAAAGACCAACAATGATCCTTTGTAAATTTCATCTTTATCGGTGTTACCCTAACAGGTGTATTCATTTCATTAGAATGATCTTCTCTATGGTTTTTCCTCACTTGGGTTTCCACATAAATCTTGGTATTCTCTATGTCTATGTTCTTTATGCTTACATTTTATGTAGATGTTTAATGTGCTTAATTGGTAGAGAAGAAGTTGTTATTGTTGATGTTTAATTATTTACCAATAGAGAGAAAAAATTATATAGTGTGTGGGATTAACTGATTCACCCCCCTCTCATTTATTTGGCATGTTCAACAACCCCCTCCGACACCATCCTTTATATTTTTTCCCAAATTTTGGCAATAGTTTCCTCTCTATCCATATTATTCATATCTACTACTAAAGTGTGCATATCTAATCTTTTTACTAATGTCTATGCTCAAAACTACTATTTTACCATATTTTACTCTAGCTTTTATATTCCTCTTTCATACTTGCATAATGATTTTCAACTTCCTCATAAGGACCATTAAATCCACTTTGTGCCCAAATATATTGATCCAAGTGGATCATTCTCCTTCCAGTGTAAAATTAAAATAGGCCTAAGATTCTTAGTATGCATGCACAGCCTAGCAAACTCTATATCACTCCTTTACATTTTGGTGAACCCAAGGCATCTTACAACCATATTTCTCATGATTTGGATATCTAGATCTTATATGTTTGCATTTTTTCAAACATTTTATGCATTTATAGATCCTAGTTAATTTAAATTTACATTCATATTTCATTTAGGAAAATTTTAAATGATCAATTTATTAATATTTTACATTGTTTAGAAATATCTTTAATACCTAGCTTTGTTTATGATTTTGGTGACCTTGGGTCAAATATTTAATATCATGGTGAGAAGAATCTATGATCTCATGGATTTCCTAGGTTTAAATACTAAGGGAGTTGATCTTGAGTCAACAAGAATTTTCCATGGGAATTTAGGTGCAACCTCTATGCCTACATATGAAATACATAACATTGTGGAGAACTATTCTTCCCACACTTCTCATGATGAGGATGAATCCTTAACACAATTATCTCCCAACCAATTGGAAAATCTTTTCAATGACTTGGAAAACCTTGAGCAATGGATGGGTCAAGAATAATAAAATAGTGAGGAAATCTCCTTGATTGAAGGATTGAGGATAATGATTCAAAGATGAAAATGGTTTGGGTGTGTTGCATGGAATTTCTCATATGGTTAACAATAATATCATGCCTATCAAAATTTGTGCCAAAGATCTTAACTTCTCTAATCCTACCACTCATGTTGAAAATTTCATATGAATATCATTGCCTAATATGCCTTCTTCTACACCTCCCATCATGGCTACATCTACACAAAACATCAATCATACAATTTTTAGTCTTGGATTAATCCTTATCAATAAAAAAAAATTATATACCTCATTTCATTAGTCTTCTATGTATTTCCCAACCATCTCCTTCACCCACTTACCATAATGTTTTGCTTACCTAGTACAGTGCTCCATACATTTACCACAATGTTACACCTCCTTCACAATCAAATATGTCCAATACTAACATATCCACTAAATAAACCATCAATAACCTAGCTCAAAGTATCTCATTCTTGCAACAATAATTAGTTTCCATTACAAAATCAAATTTAGCGTTCCAACTTGTGACATAGGTATCTCAATTTATCAAGATATTATTTGTACCATTATCCATCACTACATAGAAATTACTCAATTAGAGACATAAAATGAAAAGGTAGTCTCTTTACTCATGAAAACATTTCAAAGGGAAAGTGACTAATTGTATTGGTAGATATAAACATTTACATGATCAAATTTGATTCATTGCAAACAAGGAGTCAAAGGGAAAGTGACTAATTTCATTGGTAGATATAAACATTCACATGATCAAATTTCTTATCATGTTTATGATGGTGACATTCAAATAATTTTTATTTCTAATTTGCAAAAAGACATTAGAGATCTAAATTACTATTTTTTGAGTTTACTTCCTTTAACTAATCATGTGTAGTGTTTCATAATTATCAACTTCAAGTGAGATAATTTGAATTATCCACATAAATGGCTCTAGTTGATAAGGATGATTCTTCTCAACAATCATTCCAAAAAATCCAAAAAAATATTCATCAATATTAACAACTATTCTTCAAATAATGTTGATACACAAGTGGAAAATGTAACATTGGGTGTGGCTCCTGTGTCATCAACTTTAAACCTATGCATAATTTTACTCCACATTTTTAGTCTTTACATAATATTATACTTAAGTTCATTAATTCTAATGTTTATAAAATTCCTCCCACAAAACCTATCTATCTTTCCAAAAATTTACAACTTTATTATGATCCCAAATCCTTTTCATGTTAATACCATCATCAAACCAGATGTGATACTAAAAAGTGCTTTAGATTGAAACATCTTATCCGAGACCTCATCAATTCTAATACCATAATTGTGGAGGATGTAAATGATAAAGGAAATAAATCTATAACACCCCCAAACCAAAATTTTCAAATCTACCTCAATCCTTTCCCTTTCCTTTGTACCAATGTTATTGAGTCTAGCAACCTTACAAACATAGATGTTGATAATTCATGTAGTGGGGCCAATAATGTTGTCAACCTTATTAACCAAAACCTAAGCTTGAAGCTCACATTACCTTTGATTCCAAGGAAATTATTAAGGCACTTGATGGACCTCTATACATTATTGCAAAGATTAAAGGAAATCTCTCTCATGGAGAGTTAATCAATCTATGTTTGGTGAATGTTATTTCCTATTAATGTCTCTTTATATGAAATTTTATCAAGATACTTACGATAAATTTGATATTATAATTAAGGTACATGATGATGTTATTTATCCTACCATATGTTCTATCACCCTTCTCATTCAAGTTGGTACCAAGTGCTTAGATGTGAAATTTTCCTTTATCTCTACATCCAATCAATTTTAAATTAGACTAGAAATCCTTGGATTACTTACATGAAAGCTATTCCTTATGCAATCCATAAGTGTTTCAAGTTCCCTCATAATGGACAAGTTATCATGATCAATCATTTTATTTATATGACATTAGTGAGTCACAAAAACTTCACCCTTGACTTCTTTTGTCCTCATACACCTCAACCATAAAAAACACAAGTCAATATTTGTGTGTCCTATCAAAACTTAAAAAATGAAATGATATCAAAATTGAGAAAATATAAGGATATTCCACCTCCTCATCCTAGACTTGGACTCATTCTTACAACTTTCATTTCTCCTATATATTCTTCATTCTCACCTCCTATATCTTATAAATTTCTAACATCTTTCATCTCTCAACCTAGTGAGGTTCCTTCCATTCCTCCTACGAAGGAAAAAAAGGAGCCAATGTTGATTGATTCCAAAACTTCCCAAATTTTAAGTCAAACCAAGAGAAACCATAGTGCTAAATTCCAATGACCAAGATTTCATTTCAACACCCATGAACTTTCTTCCCAAAATAATTCCTCCCCTAAGATATGAAAAGATGCTTTAATCCCATTTGACCAACCTTTGACTAGACCATGGGAGGAAGAAAATCTCAAAAAGATAAAATTGTCTAAGCAAAACAATTATTATTTTCTCATTAAAAATCCTATTGTGATTAATTTAGATGATGATATGGATGATAAAGATATTGATGCTAAGTTTCAATAGTGGCATGTTGTGATGGTTAATTTTTTGTGTTGTTGTTCTTTCCATCAAGGTTCAAATCCCATTAGGGATGAGGTCCCCCATTTGTGGCCTTCCTAGTTCATAGCTCTAAGTCAAAGCATTTATCCCTCTTTAATATATATATATATATATATATATATATATATATATATATATATATATATATATATATATATATATATATATATATATATATATATATATATATATATATATATATATATATATATATATATATATATATATATATATATATATATATATATATATATAATGGTAAAAATGTTTATGAAAGTGATGTTGATTCTTATTATATGCATGAGGTCATTAAAATTAATCACAAGCTTTCTCCAATATTTTCCAAAGCATTAATCCTAGCTTTTAGTGACAAACAAGGTGATTCATCATTAGAGCATTTTCTTTATTTGGAACTCAAAATTGCTCCATATAACATGTTTCTTGTTTCTCTTATTCCATCTTGTCCATCATCCCTAAGTGATTTTAAACAATATTGGGAGGTATGCGATATGCTTGAGCAGCTTCCCTTGTGTAGTAGAATATTTTGTGTGTTTTCTTGTATGTAATTTACTTCCCATGTGATGTGCTACTTCATATTGTCTTTGTTTTATTTTAAACTATCTTTAGATGATCCTTGTTTATCTATTGGTGCAAGGTAATAAAGGGTGTGAATCTGTCATAGCATTCTTCTATATGTCTTATCTATGTTATGTTGTACATGTACTATTATCATAAATGTCCTTTTATGTTTTATACTTGGATGATCCAAAGTATTGAGATTTATCTCTTTTTTACCTCTACTATGTTGATCCAAAAAGACTTTTATTTGTTCACCTTATGTTTTCTTCCATTGTACTTTTAGTTGCACTACCTTTAAGGGATTAGATCAATTCATTGAAATTATACTTTCAGATATACATGGGTTATCAAATGCACATATTGACCTCACTCAAGTGGATTCCATATGTTCTGTGTATTTTTTTCATGCAGATACCTAATGTTCTCTCTATTTTTATTATGTGTTCTATTTCCCTTGATTCTATCCTTTCTTGGGGTCATATCATGGTGGAAATGCCCTTATCTTTTGGATGTATGTAGTCTACCTTAAATATATTTCTTTTAGTAATACATACAAAAATTATTTAACATGGGAGCGAACATTCTACTCTTTGTTACACTTTATGCACACAACACAAATATTTTTTGCAGTCAGTTTTTTTTAGGTTACTTAGCGAATTTTGGCCTTTGTTTTGTAAAATTATCTTGTTGGATTTCCTTACAAACCATGCCTTTTTTTGTTATCATTTTCATTGATCTCTCTACATAACTCATAGTAATATTAACCTTACTAAGACAACATAGTCATTCTTTTCTCTCTCTTTCTTTTCATGTGTTTCTCCTTTTGTCTTGTTATTATATTGATAAGTTCCTAAGTCACTTAGGGGCTTGTTGTTCCTTGTCTCTTTAATACCTTGATGAAGACTTTTCAATGATGTGTTCTATTTTACCAAGTATGAATGCAATATCACACTCCTACTAAAGTGGGGGCTAAATATAGTTTCATAAGTTATATTTGCATACAATTTCATGCTCACCTAGGCCTCACTTTAGTGTTCCTAGCCTCATGTTCCTAATCATGCTATATTATTCTTGCACTAATTTAAATTTTGGCTTCTCCTCTACCTTTTGGACCTCAGGTCATTGTCCCTTCCATTACTAGGAGGACTAGGTCACCTAGGGTGACCTTGTCCCAAAACTAGGTTGTTGGGGTCAACTTGTCATAGAAAGGGTCATCCAAGGTCACCTTATCTCTAAAAGGGTCACCCAAGGTGACCTTGACCCTCAAAGGGTTTCTCATAATGATTTTATCCCAATAATTAGGGTCAACATTCAAATAGCTCAACAACTAGATTGTGAGAGTGGGAAATTTTTTCCCATGATGAATTGCTCTAATATTACAAAGCCAAAATCCAAGGGAGATGTAGAAAATAAATCTTGCATCCCTCATTTGACATCCATATAATTCTTACATACACATGAATTTAATCAAACACTCAAGACCTCAAGTACCCTAAGAGAAAGTGATCAAGCATTATTTTAACCATTGAAGAAAAGGAGTAAAATTAAGATCTATAGCGATTATGATGGCATCCAAGGTCAAATATTCATAAATTCAACCCTACAAGTCAACATAAAAATCTTCATGATGATTTTGACACAAATAATACCTATCAAGGTATAAGAATTAAATTCTTAGGTCTAGCCTCTGCTACATATCAGCACACTTTAATTTCCATTTCAAATTATTTTGATTTCAAGGTTAATTCCTAAATTGGGGTTTGACCTTAGAAAAATCCCATGAATCCAATGCATCCTTAATCTTGTGTGGAGGTGACAGGCTATAGAGACATGGATCCAAATTAAAATTGAGCATTAGAAGCCCTGCAAAACCCTTTTTCATAGAGCTAGAAAATTCAGGACAGGCTAGCCCACTTGACATCATTCAGGACAAGGCTACCCCACTTGACGTCGTTCAAGATAAGGTTACCCTATTACCTTCATCCTTTAGGTTTTTTTGCAATTTTTGGTTGTAGGTTCCTCTCTATCTATATTCTTCATATCTACTACTAAAGTATGTATATCTAATCTATGTACTAATGTATATGCTTAAAGTAGCATTTAATCATATTTTACCCTACTTTTACATTCCTCTTTCTTGAATACTAATTTTCAACTCCCTCACAAAGGACCATTGAATCCACATTTTTCCCAAATTTCTTGAGCCAAGTGGATCATTCTCCTTCTAATCTAAAAATGAAATAGGCATAAAACTCCTAGTTTGCATGCATAGGCTTGTTTGTAATATTTAACTCCATTACAAGGACTTATACCCTCATGTAGCCAATGTAACATTATTTGGGAAAGATTGAAAAATGTATAAATAGGAGAATTAAATTTTATTAAAGGAAGTGAAGAAGATTGGAAAATAGGGGAGTTACTACTAGACAAAATAAGAGATAGAGGATTAAGAGGTGAGCCAGGTACAAGGAGTATGATGTGGAGTGCAATCATGTAAAAAGGGTCATGTTAGGATACACTAGTGTCATATTGTAGCTCATGTGAAAAGTTTATAAGTGGTGTTTCTAGTTGTGTATTGATGTATCAAAGGAAGGTATTTGTGGTAGATTATAATTGTGTTGTAAAATTTAAATAAAATTTAATTTTCAAGGTTGGGATTTTTTTCCTTATAAAGGGTTTTCCCAAGGTAATCATACTATTATTTATGGTTTTTATATATATATTTACATTACTTGTGTAGGTTATATGGTTGAAGATTCCTTCTTAAGACCCTATACTTATGAATGCATCCAAAATATATTTAATAAAAATTATTCATCCATTCAATCACTTATAAATAAATTACTAACACGAGATAAAAAATAAAAGGAAATCATTGATACTATAATAGAAATTATGTGCCAATACATGATAATATTAAGCAAGTTTAAAGGGAAAAGCTACAAAGGTATTGCATAAGAATAAAATTTGTAATATGCTAATAATATGATAACCACCATTATATATATATATATATATATATATATATATATATATATATATATATATATATATATATATATATATATATATATATATATATATATATATATATATATATATATATATATATATATATATATATATATATATATATATATATATATATATATATATATATCCTACTTGTGCTATAAAGAATACCAAACCAACCCTATTACTAGTATAAATCTATAAAGACATTCATGACTTAATTAAGGGTCATACTAGCCACAAGTTAGTTAAGCTTATTCCAATGCATGGTAGACCTACTATTGGTTCTCAAAAAAGGAGGGATTTTGGATCATGAAATCTCTAAAGAATCAACTGCCAAAATTAAGATTTTATCTATAGATGAAGTAACCTAGCTCCAAGTATTAGAGATTTTTAAATTTAAATTTTAATAGTTTATGGGATTTTTAAAAATGGTGCTTTAATTATAATAGATTTAGTTTTTTTAGATTATAATCTATTGGGATAATAGAGTTGATAGTATAATAAATTATGTGTATTACCTAGAATCTCTTTATTCATCTTAATCTTCAATTTTTGTTTCAAGAATTAATATAAAACTAATACATTATAGTCCCAAGAAGATATTTCCATAATGTTTCCTTATGAACCTTTCAAGATTTCTTAAAGGTGAGATTTCAAGGAACATAAGTATTTTTGTATTATTTCATTTTTGGATTTTAGCTACCTTCAATCATTAGACAACAATATTTCAACAATAGTAAAAAACTCTTCAAATATTCAAATCAATTTTTTTTGTTATCTTTATTAAAATGAATAATTTTAGATTTTGTTGAAAAATTGATTTGCCTATTTTTGTTTGTAAAATATTCATCCAAGATTTCTCTACATAGATGCTCCTAAATCCTTGACTTTTAGTCAAATAGGTTTCAACCTAAAGGCTTGTGCTCCCATATCAGTAGCTAAAAGTTCTCTATGGATGACATAAAATCCTCCATCTAAAAAAATACATATAAATATACATATACATATACATATACATATACATATACATATACATATACATATACATATACATATACATATACATATACATATACACATACATATACATATGAATATACATATGCATATACATATGAATATACATATGCATATACATATACATATACATATACATATACATATACATATACATATGCATACATATGTGTTAGAAATAGGGAATACTGAGAGGGGGGGTGAATCAGTATTCTACAAACTTTTGCTTTTGCCCAATTACGGATATAACATATTATCTTAATACATGCATAACATAGTAAACTAAAGAATATGCATAATAGTTAAGCAAATGAACTCATAACACATTATTTGTTCTTGAGGAAACCCTGGCCAAGGGAAAACCCCGGTGGGGATGGTACCTACAAAGATCCACTAATCAAAAGTATCATGTTAAGGATGTTGACCCTGTTAGGAGCCTATTACAAGCATATAGTGTCTCAGTCCTGATTAAGGGATTTTAGGCCTTGTTAGAAGCCTCAAACCTGCTAAGAGTTGGTAGTACAAAATATCATTACTAGATGAGCCCACTACCCAAACAAGTAATGAACAATGATTATTGATTACAAAATATGGCAAGGTACATAACCTTATACTGCTTGCTTTGCTTTCACAACTTCGCATCAATATCTCTTCACTTATATGTTCCCTATACCATCTATATCATTACAATTGCTTCTTCTTTGCATTTACATATGCCTTATATTTATACAAGTTATTAAGACTAATAACTCTTACAGTCGGCTTGACAAAAGCATTATAAAAAATACATATTTACCCAAGGGTTAACATCTAGGATGTCATCCCTTTATATTGTTAAGACATTATTTTGAGAAATAAAATAATCCCTTAACTCTTTACCAATTATGTCTTCATATACTGTCATGTTGGCTTGACACTATCTCTGGTAAAATTGTCATAACTTATTCTATACATCTCGTACTAACTTGCACTCTCAGGTGAGTATTCTATAGTCATCATAGTATCTATGTTCAAGTGAACAAGCATTGAACTTACTCCAATCATCATTGCTGATCAAAACTGTCTCCGAGTACACTGAAAAAATATTGTCTCATACTTAGATAATTTTTCTTTACGCTCTGTCATACTTTCTCTCTGTCATATGTGATCTTCATGTAAATCATATGTTTCCATAATTACAACATCTAAGTATCTAACTTAGCCAAATTTCCAATAATCTCCCCCTTTGTCATTGGTGGCAACATATGAGAAAATTGGCTAAGTCATAACACTTCAAAAACTCAAAATTGTGGCCATAACAAAAGTATATATATTCACTACCCTTATAACTCCATATGTCTTAACTGTATCCTATACTCCCCCTAATAATATACATTCTTATCATATATAATAATTTTCTGCTAAATATCTCTCCCCCTTTGACAATAATGACAAAAGAAAGGGTGCCAAAACTGTGTTTAAACAAAAATGTGTATACCTTGATTCAATATTGCAGAGCCGGTAGGCTTGCAACACAATCTAATAAATTTATCTTGATGCTCTCTATTTCCTTCTCCCATGCCTTCTTAATGGAATCTAAAACACTGAGTAGTGCACACAATCCATAAGATGCTATTTCATAGGTTTGAAGGTTTACAAAACTAAACTTCTGAAAAGATGTCTTCGATGCATGAAATTCTTCCAACTGTCCTTCAACAATGCTTAACTTAATGAAAATATGCTCTCTTAGAAGAGTGAATCTTTTTATTTTCCTGTCCTTGTCATCATATAGAATCCTTATTTCATCGTTAATCTTGTTGATTCTCTTCTCAATGTCCAATATATTCACATTGGGACTAGCTAGAAGATTTACCTATGTCTAAATCTCTACTTCTTTGGCTTTAATCTTCTGAATTTCTTCTGATACAAGATTCTCAGATTTTTTACACTGAATGTACAAATTTTTACCTCTATCCAAGTTCCTTCTCAAGTCTTTTATAGAGATATCTAGGCTATTAATGTCATTCCTGATATTCTGACTAATGTCTAGAAGTAATTTGGCCTCATAGGCTGCTTGTGCCTTCACTTTAGCTATGTCAGATAAGTTAGTAAACTCATCATAAAATACATTCATAACTTTCTGAGCTCTTTCAAGTGGGTCTTCCTCTACTATTTGTGTAGTCACAATGCTTTGCAACTTCTCTGTTATTTCCTTTAGTGATCCTTCAAGGATTTTCACCTTCTTATTCTTCCCAATTATTTTGTTTAGAGATGTGATCAATTCCATTTGATCATCATCATAAACTTCTTTTCCAAAAATTTCAAATATAGATCCAATCTATGATTTCTTTGTAGTCTCAGGTGTAAGACTGATTCCTTCTTGACTAGGGGATTCTACTTATTTCTGTGTTTCCTTTTCTTCTTCAATCCTTGAATCTCTCCTCTCTTCTTCTCTAGCACTCTCATGCTCTTCAAAAGCCAAATTGTCAACAATGTTTTCAAGATTCTTGAAAGGGTTATCATCACTGTCTAAAGTGATCTTAGTTCCTTCCACATGCATTGACTCATCTTCATTGTTTATAGCTGGTGGAGAGGGAATTCTCTGATGTTTAGCTTCCTTATCTTACTTTTTTTGTCCTGCTGCACTAGATTGTCTTTCAACACTAGATATCATTACTTTGACTATTGCTTGCTCTGTTTCTCTATTGATCTCTTCATAATTTCCTCCCATAATATGAATGGTTCTTTTCTTTGTTCTTAGATGGGTGTTCAGTTCTTTCATGATCTCCTTGAAATTTTCTTCATCTTTAACATCACATAATTTTCTTACAAGATTTTCTCTGATTTTATTGTCTTCTTCTATTGATCTTTTCTTCCTATTCACTAATTTCTCATATAAATCATCAGGTATCTTGCCTTGAATTGTGCCAAACTTCTTATTAGATAGTATCATATGTTTTACAACTACATTTTCAAGATTTAGTCTATATGAATAGTCATAAAGGTCATAATACTTGTTCATCTTAGAAAAGTCTCCATCTTGTATGATTTGTTCATTCACTTTTTCAATCTTAGGTTTCCATGTTTTCTTTTTCACTGGGGTTTCTTCATCATCTGTTATTTTTGCTATCTTCCTCTATACTGGTGGTACTAATGTTTTCTTCCTTTTTCCTGGTCTAGTAGAAATTTCTTTTATTCTTTTACCAGGTGTAGATGAGGATGATCTTGTGGATTTTCTAACTTCTTGATCTTTCTCAATTTCCTCCACTTTTACCTTAATCTAGATGTCTGCTAGCTGTTCTACAATTGATGATAGGGGTGGAACAAACAAAATTTCCTTTTGTCCTATGTCTCTAATGGTTGTTGTTGTCTGCTTAGAAATTATAAATTCTTGTTCTATCATCCCTATGTCCTTCAAAATCTTCTTTATTTTACTATCCACTCTCTTCTTAGACTATTTTTCTTCTAAGATAGACTTTGTAGAGTTGAAGTTCTCCTCAAAAGTCCCAAATCTATTATTGTGAATATCCAACTTGCTCTTAAGCAATCTTCTCACATACTCTTCTATTTCAATTTCATAAATTTCATAGCCAAGAGGGTCTATGAATTCTACTCTAGGTTTTACTGCTTCAATGAATGTAAAGTTAGTATCAACCATGAAACATATCTCATTCTTATATTTCTCAAGTAAAGACTTTGGAATCCTTGATCTATTTTTTATTAAATTCTAAAATGTTTTAATTACCAATACTGCACTCTCATTGACCTTGTCAATAAGATGTCTCCTGAATAGTGTGTTTATCCTTTCTATTGTGGTCTTTCCATCATTCCAATCATCACCAATTGTAAATGGAAATCTTCTTAACAAATGAAAAAACATATAAGTGATCAATGATGAGAATCTAAACTAAGAGTTCTTAGTCTTCTTTATCTTTTCCAAGTTCTCAAATAATTGAATTCTCAAAATTTCACACATGTCAACTTGAATTTTGTCAACACACATTAAGTAGGCTACATGTATCATTCCTGCTACCATGTCATCTTCTCTTGAGTTAGCACAAAACTTAGCTATAAGGATCTTGCATAAATACCTGACATCATCGTGTTGTATCTTTCTAATCACTATGCCTCTGGCATTATAAGATGATTTAGTGTTGTCTAATACTATTTTTCTCATGTTCTTCTCATTCAATGGTATGAATCCAATTTTAGATAAACTGGTTACTTCATGAATTAGGTCAGTTGTGATATTTATCACTCTATCATCACTTTCCATTGTGAATTCTGCTTAGGATTATCTTAGTACATTCTTCATCATCAAACTCATACTGTAAGGAATAATTTATGGTTTCATTATCTTTCAAGTGTTCAAACCCTACTTTCAATGACATATCTTGATTGTAAATCTTTTCATATTCTTTGGTAAATTTACTATCACTGAGGGTTTCAAGCTTGCATCTCAAATAACTTCTAACGTTCTCTAAGTGTAGAACTCTGTCTGGTACAGATGATAAAGCTAATTTAGGGTCTACCTCCAAGGGTTCTACTAGTTCCCTTTTGATCGTAGGTCTATTCTTATCTCTTACATTATGAATCAATGAAACATCCATGACTTCTACAAATTCTTTAACTGATTTATAGATCTACTTAGTAAAATACCTTGATTCTGCGATTTAGGGCTTGCGTACATTCAGCATGAAAATCCTTCACCAAATCCTTGCAAAATTTTTTCAATCACTACTCTTTGATCTCCTTAGCACTTGTATTTGCCTTAACAATCAAATAATACCAATCGTAACCTTTTAACCTTTCAATCTCACAAAAATCTGACATCGCATTCAATTCCTTTGCTGCTTCTTTCCAAAAAGTTGTTTCTGCTTACCTACAAAAATTAAAACTTCTTGCGATCTTGCATAACACAATATTATCATATGCGCCCTTAACCATAGCATCAATACATCATATACTACCTTGCATTAACTGTGCAAGACTCAATTCATCCTATACTAACTTCTATACTATCCTAAGTTCCTATTCTACTGCATTTTTCATGAATTAAGTACTTTGAGATGGGTTAGGTAGAGATTCACTCTTACCATTAGATACTTCACCCTTCTAATTACCTTCAGTGTGAATATATCTCCTCGATCCATGGTTTTAACAAACTTCACTTCTTCTGAATTACTACATCATCCTCTTTGACTGTTACTTGCATTTTCATTTCTCCTTGCATGACTTCTAGGGTTAGGGTTAGGATGAGGAACCCTATTATTCATTCTACAAAACCTTATTGTATGTCCAATCATGTTACATATCTAACAAACTATTCCATTATTTCCATATCTTGGTCCTGACTGGTTGATTTGTGATCTGCAATTTCTGGCAATGTGTCCAACTTTGTTGCATCTATAACATAATACTCCATTTATCATGTTCATATCTTCAGTAGGTCTCTTATCTGCATGGTTAGTATTTCTAAACATTCTACTACTATTATTATTCTCAACAAATTTAGGTTTTCTACATTCAATAGCTCTATGTCCAAAACCATGACAATTATAACAATAACCATTAAGAGGTTTAAATTGCTTATCTGTACAATCTTTCTTCATATGACCAAAAGTATTACAAATAAAGCATCTACCTTTAAATTCTCTTTGTGTACCTTTAGGTGACTCTTCTTGTTTAGGTGGTTCTTCTTCTTTAGGTGTATCTTCAAATTTTTCAACTTCATCACATTTCTTTTCTTCTATGCTTTTAGACACTTTCAGATCTAGTTCCTTGATTTCTTCATTTACTTTAGATGAGTTAAATCCAAGACTAGTTTTATCATAGAATGAATTTTGATAAGATATTTTTTCATCAATCTTCTCACTTGTTGAATATAGTCTCTCAAGTTGCTTCTTAGATTGAGTCAGTTCACCTTTCACAATTGTATTGTACTTCTCAAGTTCAGCATACTGCAATTTGGTTTTCTCAAGTTCAGATGTTACTTTACAAAGTTTAGATTTTAGATCTTCATTATTAAGCTTCACATTTTCATTCTCAGATTTTAGATTTGCTTCATTCTTTCTATTTCCACCTTTCAAACTTAACTTCATATTTTCTATCTTCAATTCATGTTTAAGGATCTCATTTTCTTTTTTCAGGTTGTCATCACAATCTTCAATTTGAATTGTAGATTCCTTTTCTGATTTTAGATCTTCCAACTTATTTTTTAGTTTCTCAATGAGGTTCTTTACATCATCATATTTTCCTTTCAGAGTGTCTCTTTCTTTAGTAAGCATACCAATCTATTCAAGAGCTTCTTCAAGTTTCTTCTATAGCTGATCCATATCCATAGAGATCTTACTCAAGCCGCTAGGCTTTCCTTGAATGATTTTTTTTCGAGTAACTAGGCTTTGATACCAATTATTTGAAATAGGGAATACTAAGAGGGGGGGGTGAATCAGTATTCTACAAACTTTTTCTTTCACCCAATTATGGATATAACAGATTATCTCAATACATGTATAACATAGTAAAATAAAGATTATGCATAATAGTAAAGCAAATGAACTCATAACACATTATTTGTTCTCGAGGAAACCCAGGCCAAGGGAAAAACCTGATGGGGATGGTACCCACAAAGATCCACTAATCAAAAGTATCATGTTAAGGATGTTAACCCTGTTAGGAGCCTATTACAAGAATATAGTGTCTCAGTCCTGATTAAGGGACTTTAGGCCTTGTTAGAAGCCTCAACCCTACTAAGAGTTGGTAGTACAAAATATCATTACTAGATGAGCCCACTACCTAAACAAGTAATGAACAATGATTACTGATTACAAAATATGGCAAGGTACATAACCTTATACTGCTTACTTTTCTTTCAAAACTTTGCATCAATATTTCTTCGCTTATATGTTCTCTATACCATCTATATCATTCCAATTGCTTCTTCTTCACATTTACATATGCCTTATATTTATACAAGTTATTAAGACTAATAACTCTTATAGTCAGCTTGACAAAAGCATTATACAAAATAAATATTTACCCAAGGGTTAACATCTAGGATGTTGTCCCTTTATATTGTTAAGATATTACTTTGATAAACAAAATAATCCCTCAACTCTTATCAATTTTGTCTTCATATACTGTCCTGTCGGTTTGACACTGTCTCTGGTAAAACTATCATAACTTATTTCATACATATTGTACTAACTTGTTCTCTCAAGTGAGTCTTCTATAGTCATCATAGTATCTATGTTCAAGTGCACAAGCACTGAACTTACTCCAATTGTCATCGCTGATCAAAATTGTCTCCGGGTACACTGGAAAAACATTGTCTCATACTTAGACAATTTTGCTTTGCACTCTGTCATATGCGATCTTCATGTAAATTATATGTTACCATAATGACAACATCTAAGTATCTAACTCAGCCAAATTGCCAACAATATGTACATATAGCTATATATGTCTATACATATGTGTGTGTGTATACATACATATAACTATATATGCATATACATATGTGTGTGTATACATACATATATACATATATATGTATGTATGTATATGTATACGTATACATATATTTATATTATTTATTACTTTTTTTATTTTCATTAATTATATATGAAATCTAAAAATGCAAAATTGTTATTCACCAAAGATTATATAGTTGCATTTAGTTAACCAATGATAATTAATATGCTATATCAAATTAATAAAAGTAATTTGATTAATTTAGTGTAGTTATCAAGTGTTTGTTACTTGACTATTGATAGGCCAAAACTATTGGAGTTGATGAGTAAACAACTCATAGCTCCCAAGAACACCTACATGCAAACACCTATCATAGAAAGAGAGAGAAGAAGCAAGAAGCTATGGAGGCCTGAACGTATTGATCCACGAGAGAGGAGAAATCATTCTTGATGTGCAAAAACAAAATTTGCAATTCAATAATGAATAATATGTTATGAATACAAGAGAGATCAATCCTTATAAAAGGAGATCAAAACCCTAAAAGGGTAAAACCTAGGTTGCACAATAATAATTAATAAAGTAATTAATTATTATATGCCTAAAGTTTAGCTTAAGTAAAAGTAGATAATAAGTGACTTAATAATTAAATCAATATGATTTAATTAATAAGAAAAAAAATTATTACTCTAACACCCCCCTTTAAGATAAACTTTGGGAGAAGCTAAAAACCTAGAAAGAAATACTGAAAGCAAATGGGTCCCATCAAAAAAAGGCCTGATCAGGTACCCAAGTACAAAAGAGAGTCTCTACAAAGTGGAGAAATAGAGAAAACCACATGGAAAAAATTCTACTCCAAAAAGAGACAAAGACTAGCCTGAAGGACTGAAGAAGCCACCAAAACTAGGAATGTTCTAGAAAATAGGAACAAGGATGAACATGTACAACATCACTGAAGAAAAAAGATGCAAACTCTATCAAGAAGTAACTACTGATCTGATGATCCTCCACTGAAATATGACCAGGTAGAGAAGACTGTAATCTGCATGAGTGCCCTCAAATGACACTCCTCGAATCAAGAGGTAAAAAAATACAAATAATTGAAGTTGAAGATACATAATAGTGTAATCTACATGAGTGTCCTCAAATGACACTACTTGAATCAGGAGGAAAACAAAGGAAAACACCTGAACTCAAAAATATAGATGGCATAAAAATACCAAAAGTCTGAAGAGCTAATCAATCAAAGCTAGAAGAGTGCATCCAAAAATAGGAAAGAAAGAGTGTCCATATGGTAAATGATCCATCTCACTGGAATGCATAGGTACCCAGCCACTACATCCGCCTAGTACATAGAATCAAATATGAAATACATAGCTCACACTATCGAACCAAGGAAGTAGTAGAACCAATAGTAGAACCCCCCCATAATGCTGACAAGGGAGTAATGATAGGTACATTGGAAAGATCATCCAATATGAATTGCATGATGAAGATGAATCTGAAACATTGAAGGTATAGAGAGAGTACAAATAGAAATAAAGATACTTGAGGCTAATGTCATTGGAGGAACGCTCACATGACAAAAGTAGATGGAAAAAAAAGGCAAACATCAAACCCCCATGGCACTTTATAATGGAGTGCGAGTACAAAGAGCTTGAACATGTGCAAGATCCCATACATGCAATAGAATGACACTTTATCTCAGTGTGTGTGCATAAAAGGGAAGAGATCCCAAGACCTATAACATACAAGATATCCACTAGATTTCAAAAATGAAAGAAACTGAATAAAATGTACCTAGAGAAGAATTTGGAAAAATGACTCATAGCACTAGAAATCTCTCAGAACAAGCTTTCCAACAATATATCATTTTCCCAAATTGGAGTCTGGATGCACAAGATAGAGCTCCTGAAGTGCAAAACTGAACATCTAGATTTGAAAGTAAAAAATACCATCAAACAAGAAAAATAAGAAATTCAAACTTTCAGATGATATCTAATTTCTCATTTGCCCAATTTCGACACCGTATGCTCAAGTTATGAGCAAAAAACCATAGGTATGCTGATGGGTCCAAAAAATGGTGTCTAGATGTGCTGACATGTGCTGACATCAGCACTTCACAGGGCTAAAATTGACAACCAAATGGTCATTACAGCATAAAAGGCCCGTGGGGCTAAAAAATTGGGCCCCTGATTACCATTTGACCAGGGGCTGAGACTGTATCCACCCTGTGGGCTTAAATTTGATGACCAAATGGTCATCGTCGGCTGCCCAAAAAATAAATAAATAAATAAATTTCAAAATCACATGTGCACCTTGGGATGCATGAGAGGTCGTATAGATTTTTGCCTTGATTTGTTTGTTAGGAAAATAATTTTTTTTGTCTTAATTTGCATACCACATCAGTGAATTTTTTGCCTCGACTTGTGTGCCAGTGTCATATGGCCTGGTATGCAAAAAAAAATTGCTTCAGAATGCAACGACATCAAAATTTGCTATGCCATATATAGAAATGGGGGTTTTTGGGTGCTCTAAACTTAATGATAAGATTCATTTGGGCTCAAAGAGCATGAGAAAACTAGTGACCACCTCAGGATCCGTGTTAGGGTTGTTTGCAAAAAAAACTTTGCCACAGATTCCAACTTTGTCCAAATTGGACAAATTTTATATGGATCTAGGGGTTCTTCGATGCTTTGAACACAACTGTGAGGTCTGTATGAAGCCAAGATGAGCAAAAAGAGAGGTCCCCTAGATCCAACAGAATACCCTTTGAAACTATAGATTTGATGAACACAATTGAATCTCTCAGGAAGAGGAAAAGGGAAAACAAATCTGAAGCTCTAATACCCTATTGGAGTTGATGAGTAAACAACCTATAGATCCCAAGAACACCTGCATACAAACAACTTTCACAGAAAGAGAGAGAAGAAGCAAGATGTTATGGAGGCCTAAACACAATTATCCATGAGAAAGGAGATATCATTCTTAATGTGAAAAAAAAAATGTTTCAATTCAATAATAAATAATCTATTATGAATACAAGAGAGCTCAATCCTTATAAAAGAAGATCAAAACCCTACAAGGGTAAAACTAAGGTTGCATAATAATAATTAATAAAGAAATTAATTATTATATGCCTAAAGTTTAGCTTAAGTAGAAAGAGATAATAAGTGACTTAATAATTAAATCAATATGATTTAATTAATAAGAAAACACTTTATTACTCTAACAAAAATTGGGGTAAGGAGTAAACTGTATTCAGCTTGGTCTAAGTGTCAATCTGGGGATCATAATCTTGCAAAAGGTGTCATGGCTATTTGCACAAGGTTTGTAGGTAGAAAGCAGAGTGGGGATGAGATGTAGCCTTCAGAAATAAACCTACAACAAATCAAAATATTTTTTTTTGTAGGAACTATCACTTCCTAGCAGCAAGAGCAACAACTTATAATGTTTACAAAATTTAAACAAACAACAAATCAAACTTGCAAATAACATTAATTAAAAATGAAAATAAATACATTACTAAACTATAGAGTCACCAAACATCTCAAGAGGTGGCCATGCATCCTTAGTCTACTAAATGATGAAACACGAGCTTTTCTACATCAGACTAATCATGCAAACATTGATTGTATTTATCAGAAAATAATTTGTCAATGATAAAGAAATTTGCGTACAATAATTCGCTTGCAAAACAACTACTCTCAAGATGATATATTACATAGCATATTTATAGATCAAGTTTACAAGAATAACATAGAACATAATGGCTTTATTTGGCCTACGACTAGAAAAATATTGGTGCATGTGAAACCTTGGTTGTTGGCCATAAATCATAAATTGTTTTGTTACAATAATGGATAAAAATATTTTTGGTGACTCTGTTGGGGATCTGGAAATGAAAGATCATTTCTTTCTTTCCTTAGTTTTGTTAAATATCTCTATGTATGAAGGATTGGAGACTCTAATAAATCTTCATGCAAAATCAAAAGGTTGCAAGAAAGGGGAAAAGACCAAATCCTACCATCTAGGAAATTCTTGAGATGAATGACAAAGTGTTTCATGACTTCTAGAATCATTGCAAAGAGATAATTTCTCATGCTATACAAACCAAGCTGAGTATATGTTAGCTTGTGGTGACTGATCAGGAAAGTACTATCCAAGAAAGTACTATACACTTTTTCATTCGTCATGGGGTTAACTCGTCAAGCATTTTTGAGTTGACACGTCAAAAATTTCCCTAGGTTGACTCGTCAAGCCTTTTCATAGGTTGACTCATCAAGTATTTTAGGGTTAACTTGTTAACTGACATAAGCCTTGTTATATTAGCTTAGGGTTAGGGATTTCATTATGATATATGATTTTAGTACTTGTGGCAGAATTGAGTTGTAAGGGATTACAGATTGTAATCAGGTTGTAATCACTGGATAATCAAATATTGGACTCGCTATTGGTGGATGTAGCCTAGGGATTGGGTGAACCATGTTGAATCTTTGTGTCTTGTGTTCTCTTCTGTGTGGTTTATTGTTTTCTGATATTGGTTATATTTGTATGTAATTGTTATTTCTGCTTTGTTAATCCTAATAGTATAGAAGATGACCATGCATCTACACTTTTGTGCAGAAGTATCTTCTCTAGATTTCATAAATTGAAAGAGTTGGAAGAATATTAAAAAAATAGTATCATAGCTAAAAGAAGATCTAAGTGTGGATGATGATAAGGCTCCAGTCATCTCAATTTCATCTTTCACTTGCAATTATCATGTCATGAATGAGCAAGAAGTTCAGCAAGGAATAATTCAACCTCATGAGGATCAGACATTGGTAAGCATGGATGACCGAGACGGCATTGAAGAACCTACGAGCTTGAATGAAAAAGGTTTGTTGAAGTCTTCCTCTTACCTAGAAATGGATAATTTAATTCTTGAAAGTGTATAAAATCATCTTTCTTCAAAAAGTATAAAGGATGAAAATTTTCAGATTTACATGCAACTAGAGTATGAAGGTTTGATTTTACACAAGTTGATGAAAATGATTCTTTGTGATTAAAACCTTGTAATGAGTCCATTGTAGAATCATTTAGTTTTGAAGATGAAGCAATATTATGCTTGAACAAAAGATCTTGTGTTGAAAATGAGGTGAAATCATGCTTTGGTAAAGATTATTCAAAATCTGAAAACCTAATTGAAAAAAAAATTATGAAATAAATATGGAGCAAGATGATAGCCAAGATGAAGTATTCCGGCCCCAAGAATTGTTGCCTAGTTTGAAAATCACCTTTCTTTGTGAGGAGGAGCTCATACACCAATTCTTATCATCCATTGAACAAGGGGACTCTTTTGAAAGAAAATCAGGTATTGATCCATCTCATATCATGACTCCAGATAAAGAATTTTTAGATTTAATTTTATAAAATAATGATGAAGTTTTTTTAGATAAGTTAGACTCTATGAGTGATGAAGCCACTCTTTATTTTGAGGTTAATTTAAATGCTCAAAATTATTTTAAGAATGATGGTCTTAATAGTGGTGACTCTGAAAATGATACAACCTTTTCCCTAGGAGTATCTAAGCACTACTTTTTTCATCTAGAACTATAAATTTATTTGAGAAGTACTATGTAAATGTTTCTAGAATATTCAAAAGTTCATGATGAGACATGGCTCTTTTGGCATAGAAATTTATTCATAGAGTTTCTACATGCTATCAGTTTAGTGTTTAGCATTGAGGAGGTTTCTGGAGGACAGTAGTTTTGGGCCACACCAAAAAGACACAATTCATTGCTAAGAAAAGACTCCTACTTCTCCCAGCCGGTAAATGGTTTTGTGTAAGTTTTTATGGACTCTACTGCTTTAGGTGGGATTTTCCTACATATATAAGTTTTGGGCTCTGTAAGTATTTTTGTGCCTAGTTTAGTTTGGGTTTTGGCTTGTTGGTTTTTCCCTTCTCCCCTCCACCCATCTACAAGAAGCTCCATGTTCCCTATTTTTATTTGACTTTGTTCCCAATGGATTGGGAATTGGTTTTAACAAGAGATGTGTTGGATTCTCCATGTCCTTTCAGTCCATGTCCCTAGACAGAGCTAGTTGTTGGCCCACTTATTGTCCCCAAATTAAAAATTTTAAAACCAAGCTCCATCTCATGATCAAAGGTGAAATCTACATAATAATCCCAAATATCCCTCATTGATTTTTGTTCATCACCTTTAGCAAAAATGACATTTTTATAAAGATGCATCTGAAAGAATTGTTGAATCATAGGAGAAATAATTCAAGTTCAATGATTCAAATGGTTCAACAATTCAAAATCATAGTTCAAAGGGAACGAGTTCAATGGTTTAGAGAATTGAAAGATTTCAATTGTTCAAAGTTCCAAAGGTTGAAGAGTTTGAACGGATCAAAGGTTCAACAGGATCAAAAAGTTTTACAAGTTTGAAAGTTAAAACCCAAGTCTTTGTTGGATGAAAATATGATGAGTGTGAAAAATATTGATGGGTAGTGAAATTTGAACCATTGTACCTTTTATGTTTGGTTCAAAGTTCAAGGTTCATCTCTCCCTAAAATCTTAATAGGTTCAAGCACTTAAAATAGTTCAGATGGTTCAAGCTCAATAGATTGACAAGTTCAAGTTCAGAGGTTCAAAATTGAAAAGTTCAAAAAGGTCAGGGTTTAAAAAGTTTAGCATTCAAATCTGCAAGGAGTAAAGTGTTGAACCATTGAACTTGAACGTTTACAAAAGTTCAAGGTTCAAGGTTCAACAGTTCAAATAGTTCAAGGGGTGTGAAAATATGAAGGAAAAATGATTAATGATGGAAAATTATTTTTAATTTTCTTTTGTAATTTTGAACCTTTTGATTGAACCCCGAGGTTCAAAGGTTCAAGGTTAAAAATGCCATCCAATTTTGTGCACACATCTAACAGTCCAAAAATGCATTAAAAAAGGTTGTTGGTTATTTAAATCTAAGGCTGACCCACCTATTATTTTGGCCTTAAGTATTCCCAAATTTAATAGATTATAACCTCTAGAGCTCATTTTATATATTATTTTAATACTTTCTCAAATGCAACAACTTAAAAAATTATTAAAATGTTTTAAATCAGTTTTAAGAGCAGCTACTTAAAACTTTATAAAAGTGTTTTAAATTAGTTGGAACAACAATAATTAAAAATAAATTATTTTATTTATCTTTATCAAGAATTAGTTACATAGAGAAAATCATGGGAGTAGATAAACCATTCCATGAATTTATGGACTTTCTCCATAAAAATTCTAATTTTTACGTGAGCAAAAAGAATGTCAAAAGGATAACTCCAAAGTGAAAGGTTGTAAGAAACATTATAATAAAAAAAGAAACTCTTTTTTCACAAAAGAGAGTTATCAGGAAAATGATGGAGGATTAAAAGAGATTAGTTCAAAATCTTTCCAAGAATCAGTTATGAAAACTGAAAAGTTGTGGGAAGGGAGAGTTTTCCAGAATTGTCTATTAAAGAGAAGGTTATCAAGAAAGTAGGGGTTCTTTTTTGACAAATCCTGGGAGCTACTAGAAAAATAAAATATTGTAACAAGGGAACAATTTTCATTAGTTGTTATTTTGTTTTTTGTAGGGGATTTGGGTTTGTGTATTCCAGATTGTATTGGGAAATAAATAAATGTAGATTTTACTTGCATGTAAATTTGTGCATTCTTTAGATTAGAGATTTTGAATGCTTTTGTAATATTCTTAATACACACTCCATTATGGCAAGCAGATAAATTGTACTTTCAAACTTGTGAGTATGGAGAGCCAATTTATTATAAAGTTTGGTGTTCCTTCTTTATGGTTTCTTATTCGTGAGTGTGGGGAAGAGTGATATGTGTATCTCATTTCCTACATTTATTTAAATCTGAATCTTAGTTTTTCCATCTATCTTGTCGTTATGGGTAGATGTTGATGCCTTTATTGCTTTCTAGTGAAAAGCATATCAATATTCTAAAATTCATTGCACATATTTCAAGATGGAGTTGTACCTCTCAATTCAGAGGAAAGTTATCAATCTAATGATAACTTATCCAACTATTAGTAACATTTATTCTTCTTTGTGGGCTTTTGGGGTCAATTTGTATATTTGTTGTTGAAGGAAAAATTTGTTCACTAATAGATAGGAAAGAGAATATAATACAATTTCTTCCAAATAGTGTATCAGTTATCACAACTTATTCTTTGTCACATGCTTTTTTCTCTAGTTGGTTTCAAACATTGGTGGCACTTGAAATGGTTGATGGAGAGTTGTACATTGAGCTGGAAATGTGCTAGTAAAGTGTTTATGTGGAAAATAATAATATAGTAGAAGATCATAACCATCATAAAGGAATATGTGAACAACAACTTGGTAGAAGATAATAACCATGATAATTTTTAACCATTGTCACCTTTGAAGTTGACATCATCTATTGAAAATTTGACATAAATAACTTGATGGTCACAAAGTAATACACAATAATTCCTGACCGGAAAGTGACATGAATTTTTGTATGTTGCAAGCTATATTTTCCAAGGCTTAAAATAACAATGCTTATTGGCAAAAAAAATCAATAATTAATTTTCATATTTTACCTCAAAACTATATTAAATATCACTTATTAATAATAATTACAGTGACTGCGTCTCTCAACAGCCATCTTCATCTAGTTAATCTATCGTTTCCAAGGATTCTGGCTTAGCTAATGCTCGGGTGTGAGCTCATGGCAATTTTTCAATGCAACAAATAGGAGAGTGTGGTCCATGGGTTCTTAACGTAATTCTAGATGCCGTGGTAGAGGATTCTGCAAGAGTCTTTGATGAGACAGATAGGGCTGGTTTACATTTTGCTGCTCGTCAAGTTCAAATGGAAAATGTTGCTAGTTCAGGGTGGGAAGAATTTGAAAGTGGATCTAGAGACAAATTAGATGATTGTGTGGATATGGAAGAATGATATTTTTTAGGGTGTTTGTATTTAGGTCTTTTTTGGATTGAGCATCTCCTTCTTTGTAACATTTTGAGGTGCTTTTTTTATTTACCTCATTTTGATATAGTTTTACAAAGTGTTGGGAGCATTTTGGATATATGAGCTAATTTTGTCGATATAATTCTAGTTGTAAATATCAACAAAAAACTATCTGTAAATATGTATATAAGCGATGATTCCAAGTTTTCTTGCTAGTTCTTTCTTGGTTGAGTTTTTTTTAACCAGTTTATTATTAATATATATTTAGTGGCTTGTCCACTTTCGCCTTAAAATAAATAAAATATATATATATAATCATGTGTAGCAAAGGGTTGTAATAATACAAGATTGTATATGAAAATGAAATACATAAATGAATATGAAGGTGCATGAAATATGTTAGAATATGGGATAAAATGGAACATAATTTTCTCTCATTAATTATTTCTATCCTAAAATTACCAAAGAAATATACAAAGTCACTTAATTTTAATAAACATTAAAATTCTATAATGATTTAATTACATAATTTTTCTTCTCTTATTTTATATACTAAATGTATTGCATGAAGATGTTATAAAAGGAATAATCATATAAACTTAACTTATTCAAACATGAACGTGCAAACCTCAAAATGATATATTAATATTCATGCAAATGCCATGGAAGAGAATAAGTGAAAAACTTAACCTATTCAACAAGAACATGCAAACCTCAAAGTGTTGATGATATTATTGATGAAGAAATGTGGTTTCTCATTACTCTAGGAGCATAACCATAGCATAAGGATATGTGTTAAGGAATGAGGTAAAATGCCTTAATTTATAGATTTTTATGAGAGAAAACAAGAGCCAAGACAGAGTGATGAATGAACAAAGAGGATTGATTCAAGGGGAAGGTGTAGATTGAAGGCTTATCCTTGTGATAAGTGTCACAAGGAGAAGGGGTGTGTAAGGGATAAGTACACACACACACATGTGAGCAACCTTGGGAAGTGGATAAAAATTATAAGTGAGGATATGCATGTGGGATGATTTGTGCCCACACGTGTGAGAAACCTTGGAAAGTGGATGAAAATGATAAGCGAGGATATGAATGTGGGATGAGTTGTGCCCACACATGTGTGAGAAACCTTGGGAAGGGAAAAAGTGTGATAGGTGGTGATAAATCACCTTCAAGAATCACATTATGAACTCTAAATCATGAAGATTGAACTCTTGAAACTGTAATACCCCAAAAATGGGCTATAGGTTCATTAACCTCTTACATCAATAATTCGATCGAAATTGACATCAAAGTCATAACCTAAGGCACATCTGCACATCAGATCATCAAAACCTAATTGATTATCTTAATTCTACATCGAAGAATATTCCTTGAATATTCCTAATTTATCATAATTATCTTTGATTTAATAACTATTTGGTGATAAATACTATTTATCCTAAAATTTGATTAATTGAATATTCTGAATATTTAATTAATTAGATTTAATTCTGCCACTTAATTATTTAATTAGATTTAATTATATTTATTCCTAAATTTTATTATTTTATTTTGACAATAAATAAAAAATCTCATGACTAATTGATTAAATTCTTGTTTAATTAATTAATGTCAGTTGTCAATATTTAATAATATAGTTTTTTTATAAAAGTTTGATTTAATAATTGATTAACCCATAAATCAATTATTCAAAAATCAGTTAAGTTGAGAATAAATCACTTTATTTTTAAATTAATTTATAATTAAATCATGCACAATCAGAAAAGCAGTCAACTAGAAATCAACAACCAATTTTAAATTTAAACTCAACATCTAATGATGAGTTGAAATTTGATCTAAACTCTATTTTGAGATAAACACTTCTTTTGCATGATTTTTGTGAGTTAATTATCTCTGATTTCTTGATAACTCAAAAATCAACCTGAGTTTATCAAGAGTGATTTATGGCTTTTATCAATGCATCCTCAAGCCCTAGATTTCTATAAAATTAAGGCTCAACTCTTCATAATTATCAACCCTTGAATTTGCACAATTACTCTGGCGAATTTGCAATTGAAGGATTAAGAGCTTACGACAGGCGATTTTTGAGATCTTTCATTGTTGGTCATAGTTTTGCATAGTTTTCATATCATAGTATTCATTCATTCATATGATTCTTATATTAAATTTCCATATCATTTCAATTTCATTCTAGCTTAGATTCATATCAAGTTTTTCATTCCTATTGCATAGAAAATCCAAAAAAAAAAAAGCTTAATTTGCATTCATACAGTTTTTCATTCTTTTGCATTCAAATCCTTCATTTAGGTGTTGCATTGTCACTGATATCTATTTCAATCTGACAACATCATACTCACACCTACTAGAAGACAGTAAATTGCCTGGTTAGCTTAGTTTCAATTATTTGCAGATTTTTATTTTGCTAACCTCTAATGTTTTATTAAAGTGTTGTGTCCATAGCTAGGTACAATTTTCACACACACATTTTTGGCGCCCATCGTGGGGCTTTGAAATGGGTTTCCATTTCTTCTATATCAATTTCTATCTATTTTCTATCATTTTCTAATCAAATCTATGATTTTATTCTCTGTCTGTACAATTTTCATATGAGTTTGGTTAGATTCTCATACCAAGACCCTCTGAGTGTCTTACAACATTCAGCAATTTCAAGGCTCATACTAGAAACTACAAATTTTCATTTGGAAACTTCTTTGTCATTTGAATAGATACCCATTGTCATACGAGTTTTCAGACAGTCATACCAGAGCTGACCCACTATTGTATGAGAGTTAACCCATTGTCGTACAAGTTTTGGTACCAAGATTCAATTGTCGTTTCATATTTTGAGGTAGTCTGTCAGATTTGATTTTCAGATTTGGACTAATGGCTAACCCTAACAATTGAACTCTGTTGTTTATGATTGATCTTTGCTAATTTTGATAATCCAGGTAAAATCTAAATTACGTAACTAAATTACTAAAATAGGTAAAATTACTAAGCGCATTGTGAGGAACTCAGGTATTCTTCTCAATCTGATAACACTTCGATTTGGGCATAAAATGAATTCTCACGTGTCAAGCTTGTGTGACGTTCCTAGCTTTCATATCATAGACTTCAGTTTTTGGGCTATAAAATGAACATAGATTTGCTTTCTACATATTTGTTACACATAGTAAATAGGCCCTATGAACACTATTTGTGGATGATCTTGAGAGAGTGGGCTTCTTTTGCTTGTTCATGTGTGCGCAACTCTTCTTGATGAAGGATACTAGGATTATCTTGCATTCTACTGGGTTTTTGAGTCTTCAACTTTTGATCGATACATTCTCTCTCCAGAGAGATTGATAGACCATAAGTGGTTGACATCATAGATCTTGGTGAGATAATTTTAGTCTTAGCATGTCAGATTAATCTGTCTACTTTAGTTTGGTGAAGTGAAAAGGTTAGTGGATTATGCACTACTTCCTTTTTGGATAGTACCAGAAACCTAGATCCTTGAATCCTATCTAGTCCTCCTGTGGTATCTTTTGTGAGTCACCTTTAGAGAGGGTTAACCATAGTGGACATTCCCTTAATTAGGTCAACCACATGGATGAAACCTCAAGTGGTAATAGCCATTTTCACTGTGGTAGTAGCAGTTGCTATATAAATGTCCTTATGGAGGAAATCTTCATAGGTGTGGTCTCTTGTTGGGCTGTCAGATCTCCCTAGCAGCTCTTGATTGATTAAATTCTTAGACTATGTCAAAACCCCAGTGTGCTTGGATTGGAGTTTACCCTCTTGAGATCACAAAAGTTGCAGAGTCAGACCATTACTACAAACCCTAGTGAGGCCAAGTTTTTCATTTTCTAGGAATATGTGTGCTATTGAAAAAAAACTTTTTGGAACATACACAACTAGCATTCCTAGGGATTAGCACATTAAGTCACTATTGCTTGTTCATGCACAAGGTTACTTTTTCCCTTTTTCATTATTTTTAGATGATTTCTTGCTTCCCTTGCTTGTTGTTTTGTGTGCTTGCTATCTACTTGGTTATTTGAGACAAACCATTATACAGATCTTCAAAACTGGACATAAAACTTTGCCAACAATCTGAAACTGAAAACCTAAAAATTGCAAAATCTGAAGCAAAATTTTGTTCTAGAGTCAAAAGTTGTCCCACAATCTCAGAAAGTCATATGAGTTTTGCCAAAAGTCATTTCAGAACCCCCGGATTATCGTATGGGAGCCTATACATTGTTGTACGAGCTTTGTCAGAAAAGTCAAGAAAATTAAATCTTGGTGTCAATTGTCGTACAAATTTTATCCACTGTCATGCCATATCTTACCCAGACTCATATGAGCCTAGAGAAACTCATATCAAAACTTTCAAAAAGTTGTCAGAAACTTGTCAAATTTGTCAAGAATCCAATTTTTATAGCCTATTTCTAGATTCTATCAAAATATTCACTGTGTCAAGAACAGAGTAGAAACTAGAAAGAATTTGATCATTTACCTAAAGTGGCCTCTTGAGTCTGATTTAGAATTCTAATTTATTGATTTGAGTCTTTTTCATATTGTGTCAAAACCTTGTCAAAATTATCTTCAAATTCAATCTTCATACAAAATGGCTAAGTGTTGTGAGTTTGTGTCCACCATCTTTTGGGTGTCTACCCATACTACTAGGTCACAATATGCTTCATTTACATCCAATCTAATCTTCAATCAATCCAATCTTGACAAGGTTGTGTCATTTGATCTTCTTGAATCTAGTCATTCTTCAGTTGTCTTCATCTTTCTCTCTTGCTTCAACCAAGGTTAATGGTGGAAACTAGAGCTTCTTCACACAAGAAATATGGAGAAGCACCCAAAACCTTACCTTTTTCTACTCATGTGGGTCCAACCTTTGAGGAACTCTACAATTTAGGTCTTTACGAAGATGACAGTCTCAACAATCTTCAATTAAAAACTAGTTACATCCCCCCCTCCATCAATCCAAGGAGGCAATCAACAAATTCCACATCAATCTATACTAGGGAGTCCTAAAACTCCTAACATGTCTCAAGGAGGGACACACCATGGGTCTCAAGGACATCACTCTCAACATGGTGTAGATCAAGAACCCACACCTTCTAAAATTGCTCGATATCAAAATGATGATGACTTCAAGAAAATGATGAGGCATTTCTTGAAGGAAGAGGGAGAAACATACTTCCTAGAGTTAGCTTGTCAAGGGGCTAAGCTTCCTCCCAACTTTAATGTTGAAGATATCATTATGGATGAGGAAGAAACTCCAATCATCGCTATGATGAAATAGATGCATGCCATGCAAGTCAAACTCAACAAACTCAAAAAAGAAAAGAAACCTAAGGAGTTCTCTATGGAAGCTCTATGCCCTTTTCCATTTGATAAAGACTTGTGCATGCCACCATTCCCTAAAAGGGTGGAGATGCCTAAATATGATAAGTATGATGGAAACTCTGATCCTCAAGATCATGTTAGAGAATTTTGTACTCAATCTATGGAGTTCATGCACAAACCAACCTTTTTAATGCATCTTTTCCCTCGATCTCTGTGAGGGTTAGCTATTCATTGGCTCTCAAAAATGCCTCCTACTCTCAAAATTTTTGAGGATTTAATCAAACTATTCTACCAACAATACTCCTACAACATTCAACATCTGGTCACTATGATCGATATCTACAATCTGAAACAAAACTTAGGGGAACCATTCCTGAATTTTCTCAAAAGATGGAGGAAAAAGTTTTCTCTATATGCTCGACCCATTCCAGAAACTGAGAAGCTGAAAATTTTAATCAACAATCTTGTTCCAGAACTTAACTACCATTTGCAAATGCAAAATCATACATCCTTTGATAAAATGGTAGAAAATGCAATCAAAATTGAGAAGGTACTTTTACAAAAAGGAGACATATCACTTCAAAAGGACAAGTATGAATCTGGATCTAATTCTAGAGACAAAGGAAAAAATTGGAACAAGAATAAAGGCATCGTCACAAATGGCATTGTTGATACTATTCGTGCCCCATCTAAGGCACCCGCTTTCAATCTCACTATTGGCACCCAAGCTATCAAAGACTCAAAAGTGAAAGAAACAAAATCAAACAAGAAGTCATCTGACTATAAACCTTGGGCTATAGATCCTAAACACAAGTTTACTCCTCTTGGAGAGTCCTTGGAATCTTCTATGAAAACTCTATTGGCTAACAACATCATCTCTTTGCCTGAGATAAAAGTTTTTGATCCTGAACCTAAACCAAAATGGTGGAGAGAGAATGATTTCTATGACTTCCATCACAATAAGGGTCATAAAACTAACAACTACATACATCTAAAACACATCATATAAGACAAAATTGATAATGGAGAAATCATAATTGACAATCATAAGAGAAATAATGATCATAAAGCAATCACAGAGCCTTTTTTGAAACATGGTCAAGGAGATTCATCTTCTCAGCCTAATGTGGGTACTAAAGTCAATTATGCTTATTCTGGAAATACTGCTATCATCAATATGGTTGAACCATGCCTATCTGAGCATTTCAATGTCATCACAATTGTAAGAAAAGATAGAGATAATCAATCAGAAAATGCAGTTACTCGATCACAAGCTCAGGCGCATCTGCAAGGACAAATCCCAGATTCATCAAATGTCCCTAAGATGCCTTTCAATCTTTCATCTTCTTCTAAATAGAAGGCTGCCTCTAAATCATCAAATCCTAAATACATGAGGCCAACATCATACAGTATTGTCCAACAAATCCAACATACAAATGCAAAAATATCCATGTTTGAGTTGCTTCAGATATCTCAAGCTCATAGAGCCATTCTAGACAAATCTCTGCTCGGATCCAATATTCCTAACAACCTTGATTTAGATAGATTCCATACTATGGTTGGTCATCTGACATCTCCCCAATATATCTCCTTTTTAGAGGAAGACGATAACTCCTTGAGTCATCTGCATAACCAGCCCTTGCACATTGATGTCTTGATCCAAAACCATTGTGTGAAATGTGTGTTGATAGATGGAGGTGTTGGTCTCAACATTTGTTCTTATAGCTTGATCACACAGTTGGGATTATCTGAAACTTTCATTGATCCTAAGAAGAAGATAACTATCAAAGTATACGATGAGCAAGAAAGATCTTCCAAAGGAACTATTGTCTTACCTATCAAAATAGGGCCTGTTATCAGAGATACCATATGTCAAGTTCTTGATCTACCTTTGGGTTACAACATCCTTCTGGGAAGACCCTGGATACATGAAATGAGAGCTATTCCTTCCACATACCATCAATGTGTGAAATTCCCTTATGAAGGAGTAGAGGTGATGATTCTATCTGACCTATATACAACTTGCAATGCTTTGAAAGAAAGTGTTGATAAACTTGTTCCTAATAGGATAGAATCTTCCACTAAGTAGCTAGTGTTGGAAATATTTAGGAATTAACCAAGTTACTGAGAGGGGAGGGGTGAATCAGTAACTCCAAATTTTCTCTTAATTTTAACATGTATTTTACTTTTTAACCTTTGCATACAGAAAGCATGAAACTTAAAAGCATTCACAATAATGACACATAGATTTGGTTACCCAGAAACCTTCCAAAAGAAAGTAAAACTGGGGTGGGGATGAAACCCACAAAGCTTTAATACTGTAGAATAAAGTTGGCCGGTTAAGGCTTACAATTTGATCACTTCTGATGATCTGCCCTGTTAGGAGCAATAAGGATTGCTAAATCCACCTTGTTAAAGGATTTACAAACATACAGTGAAGTATGCACTCGGTAAAGAGATTTATACAAAGACTGTTAAGTCTACCCGGTTAAAGGATTTAGTACTGATTCACCTGTTAGAATGAAACAGTAGATCTCTGCTTTGCAACTGGATTGCTAAATGAGATTCGTTGATGTACTGATCACCTTCTGTGATGAATTTGTCTTTGCTATATCTTATACTTCTGAAGCTTTCTGTAATTCACTTATTTCTGTCTTTCTTTCCCTTTCACATATATTCTACTTCATACATTTCATTACATCTTTTATTTCAACAACATTGTTTATATACAAGTCTCAAACAATTAATTACAATTACAATTACACAGTCGGCTTGACAAATAAACATAAGTGCTACTAAGTCGGCCCAAATATGGTTACTCGGTTCCTTCAAACTGACTCGGTGACTTTCCGATACTCAGTGTCCACTGCATTACTCGGCATCGTCATGCACTCGATAGAAGTGAAGGCACGGTTCATACTGATCACTCGGTAGGTATTGAACTCGGTAAGCATTGGTGACTCGGTAGACAAGATGTTACTCGGTTTACATTGTCCTGATCGGTTTGTACTAACTTGCTCGGTTTGCACTGTCTGCTCGGTTTGCACTGTCTGCTCGGTTTGCACTGTCTGCTCGGTTTGCACTGTCTTCTCGGTTTGCACTGTCCGCTCGGTTTGCATCCAGAATGCAAATAAGTGTTGTCACTAGTGGCAATTCAGCTTAATGCCAACAATCTCCCCCTTTGGCATTAGTGACAAAAACACTTATTGGCCAAAAAATTTATATACACGAATCATGCTGAGTTTTATTTTGATTTTTCAAAATTTGTCTTTGTTATAGGGCTTTATACATTGTCTCCCCCTTTCAATGTGCTAACTGTTTCTTATACAAATCTATAACTGTATACATATCTCTCCTTCTATACATATCTCCCCCTTTTTGACGATAATGCCAAAGGTGCATATACAAGTTATTTATAGAGAGAATCCAAAATTTGATAAGAAATCAGAATGTACCTTCATTATTAGTGCCAGGGTTCTATCCCAACTTTCTTGCAGAATCTTACATGTTTGTATAGCAATTTGGACTTCTGCAGAGAGTTCAATCATGTGATCTTCTATGGAGAACTGATTGTCATGAATCAATGTTCTGGAATGTTCAATGTGCTTGTACATTGTATTCATGATGGGAAGGATCATGTGTTGGATGTCTAGCAGTGTGGACCAGATCCTTGAGTCTTCTTTCAGTAGATTAGACTGCATATTAGATAGATGTGAAATTTTCATGTGATGAGCAGAGCTTGAACTTGGTTCAAGTTGCAGCTTCTGTATGCTAATCTTCATATCCTCATCCATTTTATTCATTTTATCTTTGACATCCTTTGTGAACTCGGCAAAATTGCATAGTCTGGCCAAAAGAGAGGTAGCATTCGAATAGATAGATTCTATGTTAGACAAAACTGAAGACAATTCTACTTGGTTAATAGCTATGTGCTGAGCAATGTGCTCAAGCACTTTATTGTTGAATCTCTTCTCAGCTCTTTCAACTAACTTTTCTGTCCCGGATGAGTCCTCATTGTATTTCTCAACTGCTTCTGCCAATTGTAACAAAACATGCTGGGAGGAGTCTACTTTAATGCCTAATGCATCAGACAAAATGTCCTTAGCATCTTTGATGATTTGATACTCTTTGTCTCTCTCCTCCTTAAGCTTCTTTTGTTTTGCTTTCCTTTGGAGGATCTCACCTATATTCTGCATCTGGTCTGCTGAGAGATTTCCAAAATCTAGTGTAGGAATCTCTATCTCTTCGTCTAGGTCTATATCCTCAACTATATTTTTACCCAAAAATTTTATACTCGGTAGAGCCTTAGGCTTATCTATACTTAATGCTCTTGTAGTAGTGACAGTAGATAAAGTAGGGCTGGCTATTGACACTGGTATACTTTCTACTGGAGAACTTAAAATATTTACACTTGATGATTCAAAAGCTGGAAAACTTACTGGTACAGGAGACTGCAGCTCGGTAGAAGAAATGGTAGCTGCCTCTGATGTTGCTAGGGATGATTGGACAAATGTGGAAGTTGTCACAACCATGCTTGAAGGTGTCTCTGGGCTGGATGTAGAGACTTTCACTAGAGAGGTAGGAAGGGATGCAATGACTTCTGCTGCTATCCTTACAGTATCATCTACCTCGGTGTCTTCTTCTTGTTCATCGCTATCATCTTCAATATCCTTTATTATTACAGTTTCAATGCTCGGTTGGTGAAGGTGGTATATGTTCTTCCATGTGGCTTTTGCAACCTTCACAACCAATTCAATATTGTTGATCAAAATCAAACAAGTATTGAACTTCAATGTCATCTTATTTTCATTTTCTTTTAGTGCCTTCTTTACTTCATCATTATTCAGGCTCGGCATCAATTGTCTCAGGTTTTGATCAAATATGTCTATCACAGTTTGCCTTGCATTGCTCCATCTCATTTTTATTGGATTTAATAGAACTGCTGGAACCTGTGGGGTAATTTCTTCAGGAGAGTATTTCCACTGTCCCATCTTCTCAACAACAGCATCTTCTATTTCCTTCTGTTCTGCTTCCGATCTGGTTTCATATCTCAAGGATTTTATGTTACTTACTCCAGATCCTGATCCATCTCTGAAGAGTTTGAGCTTTTCTTGAAGGGTTAGAGGAGGCCTTTTGAATACTATGTCTTTATCTGCCTTTTCTGCCTTGTCTGCCTTGCCTTTTGTATTTCTCCTTGTAAACACAGCAGTGGGAGGCACAGATGCCTTAGTGATGAAAACTTTTCCTTTCTTCTTTGCAGGTTCTGGTTCCTCTATTTTCTCATCCTTTTCTTCTTCTTTTTCACCTATTTCTTCTTTATCCTCGGTTATCATTTGCATTTTAGCTATCCTTTTCTTTCCTTTGTTTACCGCCTGTGGAAGCTTTATGCTTAGTTCAATTCTCACCTTAGCTTCATCATATGTTCCAAAATATGGGGCTTTTGGATTGACAGGCTGATTTAGAAGAGCTTCAATGATGTTCTTGGTTTCATCAATGTTTACCTCATAAGGAAGAGGTTTTACATATACAGTTCTCGGTTTAACTGCTTGAATATACACATTATCACAATCTACCATAAAACAGATGTCATCTTTATAATCTTCCACCAACTTCTGTGGAATCCGGAATCTGTCATTCATTTTCTCTTTGAAAGACTCAAAATAATTATCCATGATGCTTTCAAAGTTTTCACCCATTTCTGCGATGTATTCATTTATTTCATAGAGCACTGGCACATCTTTTCTCCATACAAATTTTCCTTTAGAAGGGAAGAATTTCTAAACATAGAAGAATAAACAGACTAACAAGGATCCAAACTTACATGGATTGTTTTTGGAAGTTTTGATGCTTTCCATGTTCTTGTTGAACTGTTTCAGCAATAAGTCTGCTAGGTCAAATGTCAAGTTGTTTTTGACCACTTTGTATGCTAGGTCAACAGCTTCACATGAGACACTGTTCTGTCAACTAGAACTATAGATCTTGTGGGCAATGATATGTGTACCAAACTTCAGTTCGGCGTCGGTAATGCTGCTAACCTTCATGCCTCTACCATCCCACTCGGCTAGGGTTTTCTTCTCTAGTTCCGTCTGACCTAGGGTTTTGGTAGTTTTAGCTTTGTTCAACATGGGAAGACTGGTAACTTGATGAATCATTTTCTTTGTGATCTCAATAGGTTGCTCAAGCCAAATCTTGCCATCATGTACTCGGCTGAGAATGTACCTAACCCATTTATCTCGAAAGTTTCGAGGAAGATGTGCAATGTGGACTAAACCCTTATCTTCCAGATGTTTGCGCTCGGGTTTCAAAGTACCATCCACACATAGTTCCTCATGCACAATGTCTAGTTCTAGGTTTCCCATTTCTTGAATTGAACAGTTAAAATGATTACGGATATCATTGATAAGCAGTACCTTAGGAGGAATCTGAGATTGAGCTCCGTTCGGATCTAGGGTTGCTACAATTGCGGGCACGATCTTAAAATCTGGTGCTTTCCACTCCCCTTGAACTAACATATCAGATCCTTTCTTCGCTGAAGTGCTAGATGATGCCATGGTAGCTCACAGAAAATTCCTTTCGCAAAAGTATTAAATCACCGGGTTGCCCTTGAAGTTTTCTGCTCTTAAAGTGCTTAAAGATTCACAGTGAAGAATGAGTTCGATTACTTTCTTTTTGTTTACAACTCTATCATTAATGCTCATTTCAAATTAGGGTAGGAATTCTGACAGACTGTCACCCACCAAGAATTAATTGCTCGAAAAAGACTTCGCAACTCGGTGAACTTGAGAATTCATAATGCTCCGACCTCGCTCGGTAAAGACAGGTACCGACCTTGCTCGGTGAAGACTATACCGACCTCCCTGTGATCTCACTGCATCTTGCATGCTGATTTAGACTTTTCTTTTAATTTCAGTTCTGGAACTGCTTGAGATTGATCTATGAGAATACAGTTCCAGTGCTTCCTTGGAAATTTAATTTGAGTGGGTAGAGCCATCCATTCCATTACTTGGACTGGATTGCTCGGTAGCTTTAGGAATCCATTTTTGTCTCACCTGTTTCCTGACCTTAGTTGCTTCATTCTTCTTTCCTTCTTCAATTTCACTAGCATTCATGCAGTTTCTGGCTATGTGACCGAGTTTAGTACATTTGAAACATCTTATGGTAGTATCTCTTTTCCTTAGATGATGTTTTATGCAATTCATGCCAATGTGTCCATATTCTCCACAGTAATGACATCTACACCAGGTGTTGTAGTCCCATCCAAACATTGCTTTCACAATTTGTTCTACTGGATTAAATGTCTTGGATATGCACTCGGATGCCTTGTGACCTTGTTTGTTGCACTTGTGACAATTACCTCTGAATCTAGGTTTTTCCCTGCATTCATTTGCTTTATGACCAGGTTGATTGCAGCTATAACATTTTCCATTGAATTCTGCTTTTTCATTGTTCCAACATTTATTTGAAGTATGTCCTATTTTACCACAATGATTACAAGTAGGTTTTTTATTTCTTTTAGTACCTTGCTTAGAGGATTCACCTTCTTCTTTGTATCCAAGTCCTGCTTTTCCTTTTTGCCTATGAAGATTTCGTTCATACAGCTGATTCAAGTCTTCTTGACTTTTCAGCATTCCTTCATTGATTTGTTTTTCAGCGTTTAGGTCATCCATCAATCTTAGATTGATTTCCTTTTCAGATCTTAGTTCTTCTCTTGTGTTTTCTATTTCTAATCTTAGATTTAGAATTTCTTCATTTGTATGAGAGATCTGATCAATTAGATTTTCTAGCTGAAGGGTTTTGTTTTGGACTTCAATGTTTCTTCCATCTAATTCATCTTTCAACTTGTTTTTCTGTTCCAAGATCTCACAGAATCTTGTAGAGTGTAGTTCTTGTTCTCTTTTCAATTTTCTCACTTCTTCCTGCAGAGACCCATTCTTTTCTAGGAGTTCTTTGATAGCATTGTTTGCTTCATCTGAGTTATTTGAGGGAAGAAGATCTTCAATCTTTTATTCAATGTAATTCTAATCATTCATCTGATTTGCAAGTTCCTTCCTTCTTCTTAGGGATTGGGAAAGATGTTCTTTTGCTTCTTTGAGTTTAGCTATGGCCATTTCCAGATCTAGCTTTTCATTTTCAATCACCTTGTTCAGTTTGAATACCTCCATTGTCCTGGATCTTTGCTCAAGCTAGTTAAGCTTTGTCTTGAGAACCAATGCAGCTCTGATACCAATTGTTGGAAATATTCAGGAATTAACCAAGTTACTGAGAGGGGAGGGGTGAATCAGTAACTCCAAATTTTCTCTTAATTTTAACATGTATTTTACTTTTTAACCTTTGCATACAGAAAGCATGAAACTTAAAAGCATTCACAATAATGACACATAGATTTGGTTACCCAGAAACCTTCCAAAAGAAAGTAAAACTGGGGTGGGGATGAAACCCACAAAGCTTTAATACTGCAGAATAAAGTTGGCCGGTTAAGGCTTACAATTTGATCACTTCTGATGATCTGCCCTGTTAGGAGCAATAAGGATTGCTAAATCCACCTTGTTAAAGGATTTACAAACATACAGTGAAGTATGCACTCGGTAAAGAGATTTATACAAAGACTGTTAAGTCTACCCGGTTAAAGGATTTAGTACTGATTCACCTGTTAGAATGAAACAGTAGATCTCTGCTTTGCAACTGGATTGCTGAATGAGATTCGCTGATGTACTGATCACCTTCTGTGATGAATTTGTCTTTGCTATATCTTATACTTCTGAAGCTTTCTGTAATTCACTTATTTCTATCTTTCTTTCCCTTTCACATATATTCTACTTCATACATTTCATTACATCTTTTATTTCTACAACATTGTTTATATACAAGTCTCAAACAATTAATTACAATTACAATTACATAGTCAGCTTGACAAATAAACATAAGTGCTACTAAGTCGGCCCAAATATGGTTACTCGGTTCCTTCAAACTGACTCGGTGACTTTCTGATACTCGGCGTCCACTGCATTACTCGGCATCGTCATGCACTTGGTAGAAGTGAAGGCACGGTTCATACTGATCACTCGGTAGGTATTGAACTCGGTAAGCATTGGTGACTCGGTAGACAAGATGTTACTCAGTTTACATTGTCCTGATCGGTTTGTACTAACTTGCTCGGTTTGCACTGTCTGCTCGGTTTGCACTGTCTGCTCGGTTTGCACTGTCTGGTCGGTTTGCACTGTCTGCTCGGTTTGCACTGTCTACTCGGTTTGCACTGTCTGCTCGGTTTGCACTGTCCGCTCGGTTTGCATCCAGAATGCAAATAAGTGTTGTCACTAGTGGCAATTCAGCTTAATGCCAACAGCTAGACATTGCTTCAACCTCTAAAATGGAAGACATTTCTAAAGAAGTCAAAATCAAAGATAATGGCATGGGAGAATACATAATAGAACCTGTTTTATCTCTTACATCTCTCCCATTGTCTCCAAAATCTTATGGAAAATGATCTGACAAAGTGAAACCTATAGCTAAAGAATCCCAAGTCATATTCAATGGAAGCTTTGTCATAGAGCAAGTATCTAAACAAGAGTTTGAGGAAGATGAAGTCATACTTACATGGTTATACAAGGATGAACCTCAATCCCAATCAGTCCAGAAAAGTGACTCTACTTCAAGTAAAATTCCTCAAAATTCATATGGACCAGGGGACAAATTGATCACAAAAATGGGATATACTGGAAAAGGACCTCCAGGACTATAAGGTAAAGGTCTTCTGTCACCTCTTGACCATCATGGTCGAACAAACAAGAATACAATACATCTAGGATATAAGAAGAAGCCTTTCTATCTTAGTAAAAACTCCCCACATGTCTTAGAATAGATTGAAACAATGGAGGAAATAACACAACAATCTGACAGTGATGATTTAGACACCATTGATGAGGTCATTCCTTATGGGCATTTTCCTAAAGAAATAAAAGACCTCATTGACACTGAAGATGATCTAGTAAAAAGAATCAATGTAGTAGAAACACAAGAACGTACTATAGAACAAGAGATAGTTGCACCACAAGCACCAGCTAATCTTAAAGAAAAACACATGAACAAGGAGGAAGGTGGTAGCTATTCTGAGATAGATTTTCATCAGTATGAATTCAAATCTGAATCTGTGGGTAACCCTTCTTGAGGTATCCATCCTAACTTTACACATGTTCTTAGATTTCCTAGAGGCATAGATGAGGAATCAAATGACTATGATTGGGGAGCCATTCCATAAGAAGATGAGCTTATTATAGAGAAACATGTTGATGTTATTCACCAATATGCACCTCAACCCAATGTAAGTCTAGAGTGAAATGACAAACTTAATGAGTCTGATCCACCAATGGTTGAAGTGGACTCCCACAATGACATTGAGCCTATTCACAAATTGAACGTTTTGAGTTGTAATATCACCTTTAAACTTGAGAGTCAGGTTAGGACCAATGATGACAAATCCATATCCATAAACACTATTTCCCAATCTTTCACCACTTTGACTATCCAAAATCTCAAACTTCTTGACCAAACATCTACGAATCTGAACCAAGGTATCTATACTTTTCCAAATGACTATGCCCTTTATTACTACCTTAATGCACTTGAGCCTGTGAGGACTTCCATCAGTGAACCGAGCGTTAGGATGATGAAGTCAGACATCAAGTATCTTAGTCAAAAGAATAAGAATAAAAATAAAAATAAAAGGAGTTCTGAGGGTGAAAACCACTTTGTGGCAGTCTCAGAACCTGCAAAAGTAAAAATAAAAGATGTATCTAAAGGTGAAAACCTCTTTGAGGTGCCTAAGGATGAGATATTTGATGTCCTTCCGAGTCATTTATAGGATAGATCTCCAGTTCTAATTGAGCCCACTCAATCTATCAACTTGGGAACAACAGAGGAACCACAGTTGATTCATGTAGCACAATCCTTATCAGAAGAAGAAAAGAAAAAATTTACCACATTCCTAATAGAAAAGAAGATCAACTTTGCATGGAAATATTCAAATATGCCAGGGTTGGATCCTAATCTTATAATGCACCATTTATCTATAGCTCTAGGGGTCAAACCTATTAAGCAAAAATTGAGAAAGATGCATCCACATGTTGCACTCTTGGTCAAAGCTGAATTAGAGAAACTACTAAAAGTTGGATTCATCTGTGTTATTGATTATGCTGAATGGATCTCAAATATTGTACCTATATCAAAACTAGACAAATATATAAGAGTAAGCACAAATTTTAGAGATGTAAATAAAGCATGCCCTAAGGATGATTTTCCACTACCTAATATTGATATGATAGTGGACATGACTGCAGGCTTCGAAATGTATTCTTTAATGGATGGTTTTTCTAGATATAATCAAATCAAAATTGCTCCAGAGGATCAAGAGAAAACTGCTTTCACATGTGTGTGGGGTACCTTCTATTGGAATGTCATGCCATTTGGGCTTAAGAATGTAGGTGCTACATATCAAAGAGCTATGATGTCTATTTTCATGACATGATGCATCGAACCATGGAGGATTATGTTTGTGATACTTTGGCAAAATCTATGATAAGATCTGAACATCTAAATGACTTGAGAAAAATACTAGATCGAATGGAGAATTTTTTAGTCTCAGATTGAACAACTAAGAAGTGTGTTTTTGGTGTCACTTCTGGAAAGCTCTTAGGCTACATTGTTTCAAAGAAAGGAATTGAAGTAGATCTAGCAAAATTTAAAGCTATCATGGAGATGCAACCTCCCAAGAATATCAGTCAAATGAGAATATTACAAGGGAGAGTACAATCTATTAGATGCTTCATATCTCAGCTAGCAAACATATCACAACCTTTCACAAAGACATTACATAAAGGTGTGACCTTTGCATGGAACAAGGAATGTGAAAATAACTTTAATCATATCAAGAAATATCTATCAAATCCTCCTATTTTAATGCCTCCTATTCAAGGGAAGCCTTTGATCTTATACATCTCCACCATAGATACATCATTGGAGGCATTGCTTGCACATCATGATGAGAACAAGAAGGAAAGAGCTATATACTATATCAGTAGGACATTGGTAGCATATGAGAAGAACTATTCAATGATTGAGAAATCTTGTCTAGTTGTGATCTTTGCATCACAAAAACTGAGACATTATATGTTAGCTCATACCACACATTTGGTAGCTAAGATTGATCCACTAAAGTACCTACTAAGCAAAGCTGCCCTCATAGGTAGATTAGCTAAATGGGTGATGCTATTGAGTGAATTCAACATTGACTATGTTGAATGAAAAGCTATTAAAGACCAAGTTATTGTTGATCAATTGGTAGATGCACCTATGTTTGATGACGTGCCAATGCAAATGGAATTCCTAGATTCCTATATCATGAATCTTTCTTCTAGAGCATGGAAGTTATTCTTTGATGGTTCCTATAGATAGAATGGATTTGGAGCAGGCATATTGTTCATCACTCCTCAAGGATACTCAATCCCTAAAGCACTCAAAATCAAGTTTCCTTGCACAAACAATATTGCTGAAAATGAAGCCCTTCTTAATGGCATGAAGATAGCAATTGAGTGGAGAGTAATAGAACTACACATTCATGGAGACTCACAACTTGTCATAAACCAAGTCAATGATGTGTATCAAATGAAAGATGGAAATCTGATCCCATACAAGAGAATGGTAGATGATCTAAAGATATATTTCATATCTATCACCTTTGAGAAAATACCTAGAATAGAGAATAATGTTGTTGATGCTATGGCAATGCTATCTAATTTATTATAGCAGCCCGAACATGAGCTTCACTATGATTTCCTAGTGGAAGCACTATCTTGTCCTACATATAATTCCCCTGAAACCTGCATGATCTGCACTATCATTGGTCATGATTCAACCCAATACAAAAACCTTTTCTCCTATCTCCAAGACCAAATCATTACTGATACCTTTAACCACCATGAGAAATGATACCTTATCCTCAATGCATCCTGGTATGTCATCATTGGTCATGATCAGTACAAACAAGGTCTAAATGGTACACTCCTTAGATGTTTAGAACATGAAGAGTCTCAATGTGCATTAGAGGAAGTCCACAAAGGTATATGTGGGTCACACTCTAATAGTTTAACGCTAGCTCGAAAACATATTACGGCTTGGTACTATTAGCCTAAAATGGAGAAAGAGGCTATCAAGTTTGCTAAGAACTATCAAAAGTACCAAGTACATGGAAACTTAATTCATGCACCAAGGAGAGATCTAATTCCCTTTACTACACAATGGCCTTTTCATCAATGGGCATTTGATCTTATAGGATCCATACATCCTCATTCTTCTAATGGGCATACCCATATTATTACAACTATAGACTATTTCACAAAATGGGTAGAAGAAGTTCCTTTGACTCAAGCATTTGGCAAGAAAATATCAATGTTCATTCGGAACTACATCATATGTCGGTGTGGTATTCCAGACTCTATAGTCATAGATAATGGTGGACAATTCAAAAAATGAGACTGAGATGATCTATGTGCCAAATTCAAGATTACACAACATTGGTCATCTATCTACTATCATCAAGGGAGTGGACAAGTAGAGGCTTCTAACAAAAATCTATTGAAAATCTTGCACCGTGTTGGTACTCAAAAATATAGTATGGGTTTTTGAGCACCTTGTATCAATTTTGCATTATGGCCCCTTTGAAGTGGTTTTGTGCCTATTTTACCGGATGCATTTCTGAGGTTCTCCATGCATGTCAAGTGCTTATCACCTTTTTTTTGATATTTGAAGATATCCCAGGTCGATACTTTTGATTTTTGAGTCATTCGGTGATGTCTTGTTTTGAGCACTTGTCTAAATCTGCATTTGTGCCTAAGTGTCAATTTGCTGTAGTAGGCCCTGTTTGCATTTGAATACCTTTTTCCCTATGATTGGTCATGATATGTTGGTTGTTGCATCATATTTTAGGCATGGGAGTGAGTCATTTTGCCAATTTTTATCCCCCCATGTGTCCATTTTACCTGCTTGCTAGTGTCATTCCATTTGGAATTTGTTAAAATTCTTTGAATGTGCACTGTTCAATTTTCTAAGTAGCCTACTTTGAGGCTTTGTAATTTGTTCCATGTTAAAGATCCAGCATAATTGAGTGTGGTTCCATACTATATACCTAAGAGACTAAGTGCCTGATGATTTTCAGGTCCTTGCCAATCCATTTGACCACTTTCCTAGGCCAATTCCAAACCTAGTTTATACTTTTTTCACTGTTTCTTATCCTGAATGTTATTAGCAAGCTGACTTTGGTGATTAGTTGTAACTGGCCATTCTATATTTTTGGTGATTTGATGATGGATTCACATTCCTTGTTTGGGGGTGAATTGATGCCCAAGATTCTGGTCTATGAAAGTTTCATTTAATCAGTTTTAAAAGCCAGTTCCAGAACTAACTTATGTGATTTTGGGCAGCGCAAACAGAATTTGTTTATAAGTGGCCTTGTTTGATCATAAGTATCTTTTGACTACAATCTCCTGAGAAGTTTTCCTTTGAAAATTATATCATCATGATGGGATTCAATGCAAGCTTCAGATGGTGTGTTCTTGTCAGGTCGTTCAGTCAATTTTTAAGGCCGCTCTCGAATGCCACTTGGTGTTATTTGACAGTGTTGCAGAAGGTGTGAAAGTTTGATTTGTTGTGGTCAAGGGCTCGATGCACCATGATTTTCTTTCATCTAGTGATTATATTATGACATCATAAGGCACATCTACTTTAGGAGGTTGTGCATTTTTCTCGTTATGCATACCTTATTTCATGGTTTGCACGCTTATATTAGAGGTATGCAAATGTGGAGATAAAGGGATATTGAAAGTTTGATAAATGCCAATAGGATGTGTTGGTTTTTGGAATACAATGATCATAATGTATACATTGTGTGGAAGGGGTGTAGATTCTTTGGCTTGCAATGTATAGCTTTGATGCTGGATCACATCACCTTCATTGGTGTTTTGTTTGCATATGCCCATACAAGAATGATCTGTGAAGCAATGGAATTATTTGAATATGTGAATCTATAAGGAGGTCAAATAAGACTCCAAATCGGTTGGGGATTTGGAGAATTTTTTAGAGAGGAATTCCAAGTCAATAAAGGATTAGAAAAGGAAAGATAAAGGAAGAAAAGAAATACCATAGTTGTCATAGTCATGACTCAAGAGAACTATGTTTAAATGTACAAATCTTGTAATTCTTATGAATCATTTGATAATTTTGCATGAATATTACAGGTTACTTGTGGATTGAATAAGGATTTCATTTTTGATCTGTTGGGCTATTGCTAATATACATCAGGGAGGACCAAGAAAATAGAAGAAGAGGCTGCTATGTAGGTGATTGGTGCCTTGCGCAAGCCAATAGGTGGAATCTACACAAGGAGATAGTAAGCATGGCTCTTGCGCAAATACTAAGAGGGAATGCCATTGTGTCATTGGCTCTCCATTGTTTGAGCTTTGCGTAAGCTACCTAAGGGTTCACGCAAATGAGGAATGGAAGTGTTTAGCCTTGTAAGTGCTAAGAAATGTAAAAAAACTCACACACTGTAAGCAATGAAGGATGCTGTCAGTTTGGGGTGCTCACATAGCATGGTGTCCACACTGGAGGCTTGTAAAATCAAAGGTAGGGACTCACATTAAGCCATTGGAGATGCCAACGAGTGGTGTGAGGGAACCCATGTGATAATTAGAAGTACGCCTATGTAAAGAAGTGGAGGCTGCTACCAGAATTGGTAGGTTGTGCAAATGATATGGGCATTGCAATATGTTGAAGACCATTTCCCAACCACCTAATCTCTCATGAGTATGAATACCATCGCAGGGGGCAGCAATCTTTGTGTGATTCATTTGTATGCCTTTGCATGAATCAATGATCAAGGGATAGTGCATGAGTAGGTAATAATAGTCATCGCAAAATGAAGCTTAGGTTTGCAAGGTGCTCACATGGGGGTGCGTACATGTTTTTGAAGGCCATGCGCATTGAATACTTTGTGCAAGTAAGGAATAGAGGCCTCGCGCTTTGAAGGAAAATAGAGGATACCAGTTCAATCCAAATAGGCCAGCGTAAGTGTGAGGCTACCAACATAATGTCATGGCTAATTTTTATGAAGGAACCAATGTGAATGGGCAAGGATCTCATGCTAGATCTAGAGGTTCTATTCATTTTTAGAAAGCTCATGCAAGGAATAGAAATTGGAGGCTACCAATGGGGAGAGCTAATTGCAGAGAGGGGTGTGTAGAGATCTGTCAGATGCGTGAGGTTGCGAGGAAGAGTCTAAGCAAGGGAGAATGAAGAGTGCAGGCAGCTGAAAAAAAAAGTGGTGTATTGATAGTTATCCCACATGCATGGGGTATTTGGATAGCATGACATTTAAATACACCAACACTTACTATGTATTGTAAGTAAGAGCTAAGAGGCTCTTAGCAGGCACTTTTGGCTGGAGGTCTCAGTGAACTCTGGCCCCATATATTTTAAACAAAAATGTAAAGGAGGCTTTAAAACCTTGAGGGATTTAGTCCCACATGCATGCCAAAATGGGTATTTGTAATGCATATAAGCAAATCCACTCCCGCAATGAAATAGATGAAGAGCTAGAGGCTATGCTCACGTGACCCCCCATGTTGGTACCTCAATTTCCATGCTGGCAGGCTAGTGGATAATTTTTTTTGCAGAGGATAGCTGGCACACTAACTGGATGAGATTGACATGTGGCACAAGGTCACTAAGTCACTAGATCAAGCCTGCATTGAGCTGAAAATCTAGAGATTCAGAGGTAACCGCCAGTCTTCGGGCCACTGAACGCTAGTAGTTAAGGCCAGGACATTCCAAGATTAGGAGAACACACAGTTGCCAGTTCTCCAAATCCCACGCGATTAGTGGCTAACATTCCAAGATCATGAGATTGCTTTAGTCACCAGTTCTCCAAGTCTTGGTAGTCAACGAAAATTCATTCCGAGATTTGGAGAATGGGCTCAGTCACCCATTCTCCAGATCTAACCTGAGGTCAAGGTAGAATTCAAAGAATTAGAGAATAGTTTATTCGTGTGATCTCAAAGCTTAACCATGGTCAAGGAATCTATTCAGAGACTTGGAGATTGCATGCATTTGCTAGCTCTCCAAGTGAGGTGGTCAAGCCTGAGGTTAGTCCGAGCATCCAATGAAAAGGTGACAAGTGTCCAAATTTGGTGGTTTCTATGGCAAATAATTGAAAGTGATTAAAATGTCAGATTTAAAAGAATTTAGAAAAATGATATAATTCAAACATTTGGAAATATTCAAAAATTTTAAAAGACCAAGCCTGTTCACGGAAAAATGTCTTAGAAATTCAATTTTTATCAGAACATATAAGTGTTATATGTTTCTGGAAATGGGAAAAGATGAGGAATCCAATCTTGATGATTATTTTCAATCTTAGTGAAGTGTGAAAGAGTAGTCTAGGTTTGAAATCCAAGGATTAGAATCAAGATCAGTTTGTTGGAGAAATGATTGCACATAGTGGATCAGTTGAGTGAACCAGTTGTAGAGCAAAGTGTTGGAAAACTTGGAGATATTTTCATGCCAAAGATGGATAGCTGTCAGTTAGTTTTCAACTGACTATCATTTTCTATATCTTAGTTTTTCTTCTCATTTGTAAAGGATGGTGAAATTAATGCTACAAGGAAGCTTTCTGATTCTAGGGTCATGTTTTTTGAGTTTCTTTTGTCATTCTGGATGTATTGAAGCATAAAGATCTTAATAAAACATAGTGTAGTTCCTGTTCTAGATTATTGTTGTCTCTTTATATTTTGTTGATGCTCTTGTATGTTTAGTTTTTAAGGCATTTTGAATATACTGGTTACAAGGTAACTATGCAATCACATGTGAGTTTCCTTCAAGGAAGGAGTCAGTCTCATGAGTAATTTTAGAGGGATAAGCATTTGTATGAGGATTTGATATAGTAGTCTGGGAATGATAAGATAGTCTGTAAGGCATTCTATCTGAGTTGCATCTAGATTGTAAGGCATTTTGTTTATGTTCCTATTAAGTGATTTCTCTTGATGTACATTTGTATGAATTTGTTGCTCATTAGATATGGCACTGGTCTTTGCTTGTCCTACAGTTTCATCATCAAACCATGAATTCAAAATCATTTTACATATCCTATTTGAGAGCATAAATGTTTGTAAATTGCATTGAGTAGTGCAAATGTTTTTGGTGATTCCTTGTTGAAGTGAATTTGATAGGTTAGCCTACCTGAGCCTCCAGGTTCAAAGAGAACAAGGGTGAATATCCTTGTCATAATTCATTTTTTTTCATGTCTGCATAAGGGGTTTCCTGAGAGAGTGTTTATGTATGTAGACTTAGTATGTTTTAGGTACACCCACCTGGGTTTGTGGATTCTAAAGTGTAGAAGGAGTTTCTCCTTGTCAATTAGTCTTTTTCTTGCTTGAGTCAGGAGTTTAGGAATCACAGAGTTCAATTTAGGCATTTAAGGATTTTAATGGGATTCAGCAAGAAAAATCACTAACATTTTGGTGACTCTACTAGAGACTAGATAAATGACAGCAAGTTTAAGATGTCCAATTCCTTGCTTTTCTAAATCATCCTAGGGTTTTGTCTAGTTTGGTTATAGAGTCAGTTCTTTCAAAAAATTGTTATATTATCTCACTGAATGTGAGTGGTGACTCTGAATCTTTGTTTGATCAATGTTTTGTGAAATGAAATTGCAATGAATTTTGTGGTCCTGAAAAATAGTGTGTCCTGTGAAGTTTTTTTATGTTTGCTGATAAAGAAGGTCCAAGTGTGAGATAAAGGTTCACAGCTAGTTCAAGATTGGTCCTCTGCAAAGAGGTGGTGGATCTACAAAGATTTGAAAGGTGATTTGAGGAAGGCTTCAGATCAATATTTTACACTAGCAACAACACTTCTAGGTAATCTTTTTATCAAAGTAAAAATAGTCTTTAAATAGGTGAATCGGTCACTAAAGAAAAGGGAAATTAGTTTGAAAGTTCTTGCCATATTTCTGGATAGAGTTTTCAGTTTCTAAAGAGTATCAGAAATATGTTGATGTTATATGAAGTCACTAGTTGCATGAAGTTGGATAGAAAAATTGTCATGAGAATAAGCTTTATTGTTTTGTTAGTGTGTTGAAATGGAGTTCCCAGCCATGATAGATCAAGAGAATGTTTCTAGATCTAAAAGTTTTCAATCAGATTTAGAGAGTTATGATGATGAACTTCATTTGACAAATAAAAGAATTCAGCATAATTGTATACTGATGTTAAGATGTGCAATAGGAGAAAGAAATGAAGAGTCTACATTGTCTTATTACAAGAAGTTTCTTATTGCACATAGTGAGCTTCCTGTGGGTTTAGATTTTCATGAATCCCAGTATGCTGAGATGTTCCTAGAACTTTCAATGCCTGAATCAGTCAGTTGGACTACATCCCTAAAAAATGAGGCACTAGAAAATATTAAGGAATGGATAGACTCTTTTATAAATGCTGAAGTTAATCATGTTGAATCTAGTTCATTTGGGGATGCTGAGTCCTATGATGGTTGTAGTGCTGGTTATTGGGCTGATGTTGAAACTTATGAGTGTCAAGGAGTGGAAGATGAACTTTTAGTTAATAATGATTTCCCTGAGCTTGTAGTTTTCCCCTTTTCTCAGCATGATGTTGATGGTTCCTTGTTTCAGCTTAATGGTGTTTTGTGTGAACATGAAGAACATGGATATAATGTGGATGATAGTTCTTGCAGTGGTTACTTCACACAAGGTAATCTGAGACAAGTAAATTTAGTCCCTATTTTAGATGGAGAAGAGATTTGCAGCATTAGCAGTGAGACTGAAGAGATGAAATGTGATGTTCAGTGCTTGCTAAGTTGTGAGCAGATATCAAATCTCTTGGATATTGATTTTCAAAGGTATACTCCTAAGTTTGTTTCCAGAATTCCATGCTCGGTAAAAATAAGTTTTGATGAAAGTGATTTAGATGATGAAATGATGAGTGAAACACATCTTGATGTCTCCTCTCCTATTTTAAATCAGCAAGATTCAAGTGCATTTCATTGTGATGATTTTGATAGTGTTATTTTTTATGAGTACAATGATGAGTGTACTAGTGAGTATTCAGATTTGCAAGAGTCTACTGACTATGGTTCTTCTTCACATTTTGATGTTGAAAGTTGTAGTAAATATGGAAGTGTACTCTCAGATTTGCTAATGCCTAATGAGTCACTCATTGACGGAGCTTGTCCCTTTTCAAATGTTGCTGATATGGTTTGTGAGCAGCAAGATGTTTATGATTTTATGCAATCAGACTTTTGTTTTGAGAAGTTATATGTTAGTTTGCAAAGTGATGAGATGGAAGTGTTTTATTCTTTCTTGCAAACTAATGATCAGAGTGTTAATGTTTCCAGCCATGATGTGGAGTTGGAATGTTTCAATTTTCAGCATGGCAGTGACAATGAAGAGTGTGATGTTTTTACATCACAAAATGATCAGTATTCATGGCATCCTGATGGCTCTCCTTGGCTGGATAATGGAGAGTTTAGTGATCAAGTTTTCTATGATATGTTGAAGATTAATCATATTATTTCCAACAAACTGGATGAAACATGCAATCTCAGTTTACCTCCACTATATGGAGATGAGAATCATTTATTTGATAGAGGTAAAGACTGATTTCAGTTTTGGGGCTTTGGGGATTTGTAAATAAGCTTCATGTTTGTACAATTTCTTGATTTTCCTTCAGTTGTGTGTCATGCCTGCTTTCAATAAAGGGTTTCCAGAGTTTGAAGTAAGGGAGAGGTTCTCTGTTTAGAATTTTGAAAAGGTGTAAAGTGTTAAGCTGATTCTCTTTGGGTGGTCTACTGTACCATGAGATTCAGGGGTTCTCTACATGCCCACATGGGGCACGCGTCCACAGTTAGAGCCACTATTGTTACTCAAAAATATAGTATGGGTTTTTGAGCACCTTGTGTGAATTTTGCATTCTGCCCCCTTTGAAGTGGTTTTGTGCCTATTTTACAGGATGCATTTCTGAGGTTCTCCATGCATGTCAAGTGCTTATCACCTTTTTTTTGACATTTTAAGATATCCCGGGTCATTACTTTTGAGTTTTGAGTCATTCGGTGATGTCTTGTTTTGAGCACTTGTCTAAATCTACATTTGTGCCTAAGTGTCAATTTGATGTAGTAGGCCCTGTTTGCATTTGAATACCTTTTTCCCTATGATTTTTCATGATATGATGGTGGTTGCATCATATTGTAGGCATGGGAGTGAGTCATTTTGCCAATTTTTATCCCCCAATGTGTCCATTTGACCTGTTTGCCAGTGTCATTCCATTTGCAATTTGTTAAAATTCTCTGAATGTACACTGTTCAGATTTCTAAGTAGCCTACTTTGAGGCTTTGTAATTTGTGCCATGTTCAAGATCTGGCATAATTGAGTGTGGTTCCATATTGTATACCTGAGAGACTAAGTTACTGATGATTTTCAGGTCCTTGCCAATCCATTTGACCACTTTCCCAGGCCAATTCTAAACCCAGTTTATGCTTTTTTCACTGTTTCTTATCCTGAATGTTATTAGCAAGCTGACTTTGGTGATTAGTTGTAACCGGTCATTCGATATTTTTGGTGATTTGATGATGGATTCACATTCCTTGTTTGGGGGTGAATTGATGCCCAAGATTCTGGTCTATGAAAGTTTCATTTAATCAGTTTTAAAAGCCAGTTCCAGAGCTAACTTATGTGATTTTGGGCAGCGCGGACAGAATTTGTTTATAAGTGGCCTTGTTTGATCATAAGTATCTTTTGACTGGAATCTCCTGAGAAGTTTTCCTTTGACAAGTATATCATCATGATGGGAGTCAATGCAAGCTTCGGATGGTGTGTTCTTGTCAGGCTGTTCAGTCAGTTTTTAAGGCCACTATCGGATGCCAGTTGGTGTTATTTGGCAGTGTTGTAGAAGGTGTGAAAGGTTGAATTGTTGTGGTCAAGGGCTCAATGCGCCATAATTTTATTTCATCTAGTGATTATATTATGACATCATAAGGAGCATCTATTTTAGGAGGTTGTGCATTGTTCTTGTTATGCATACCTTATTCCATGGTTTGCATGCTTATATCAGAGGTATGCAAATGTGTAGATAAAGGGATATTGGCAGTTTGATAAATGCCAACAAGATGTGTTGGTTTTTGGAACACAATGATCACAACGTATGCATTGCATGGGAGAGGTGAAGATTCTTTGGCTTGCAACGTATAGCTTTGATGCCGATCACATCGCCTTCATTGGTGTTTTGTTTGCATATGCCCATACAAGAATGATCTGTGAAGGAATGGAATTATTTGAATATGTGAATCTGTAAGGACGTCAAATAAAACTCCAACTCCATTGGGGATTTGGAGACTTTTTTAGAGAGGAATTCTAAGTCAATAAAGGATAAAAAATTCCTAGATAAAGGAAGAAAAAAAATACTATAGTTGTTATAGTCATGACTCAAGAGAACTATGTTTAAATGTACAAATCTTGTAATGCTTATGAATCATTTGATAATTTTGCATGAATATTATAGGTTACCAATGGATTGAATAAGGATTTCATTTTTTATCTCTTGGGCTATTTCCAATATACATCAAAGAGGACCAAGAAAATAGAAGAAGAGGTTGTTGTGTAGGTGATTGGTGCCTTCCGCAAGCCAATAGGTGGAATCTGCACAAGGAGAGAGTATGCATGGCTCTTGTGCAAATAATGAGAGGGAATGTCATTGTTTTTTTGGCTCTCCATTGTTTGAGCTTTGCGTAAGCTACCTAAGGGTTCACACAAATGAGGAATGGTAGTGTTTAGCACTGTAAGTGCTAAGAAATGTAAAAAACTCACACACTATAAGCAATGAAGGAGGCTGTCAGTTTGGGGTGCTCACGTAGCATTGTGTCCATAGTGGAGGCTTGTAAAATTAGAGGTAGGGACTCATGTTAAGCCATTGGAGATGCCAATGAGTGGTGTGAGGGAACCCACATGACAATTAGAAGTATGCCTATGTAAAGAAGTGAAGGCTGCTACCGGAATTGGCAGGTTGTGCAAATGATATGGGCATTGCAATCTATTGAAGACCATCACCCAACCACCTAATCTCCCGTGAGTATGAGTACCATCGCAAGGGGTGTAAATCTTTACATGAGGCATGTGTATGCCTTTTTATGAATCGATGATCAAGGGATAGTGCGTGAGTAGGTAAGAATAGTCATTGCAAAATGAAGCTTAGGTTTGCAAGGTGCTCACACGGGGGTGCGTACATGTTTGTAAAGGCCCTACACATGTAATGCTTTGCGCAAGTGAGGAATAGAGGCCTCATGCTTTGAAGGAAAATAGAGGATTCCAGTCCAATCTAGGCAGGTCAGTGTAAGTGTGAGGTTGCCAACATAATGTCATGGCTAATTTTTACGAAGGAACCAACATGAATGGGCAGGGATCTCATGTCAGAACTGGAGATTATGTTCTTTTTTAGAAAGCTCATGCAAGGAATAGAAATTGGAGGTTTCCAATGGGGAGAGCTGATTACAAAGAGGGGTGTGTAGAGATCCTCCAGATGCATGAGGTTGCAAGGAAGAGTCTGAGCAAGGGAGAATGAAGAGTGCGGGCGGCCAAAAGAAAAAATGGTGTATTGATGGTTATCCCACATGCATGAGGTATTTGGATAGCATGACATTTAAATATGCCAACACTTACTATGTATTGTAAGTAAGAGCTGAGAGGCTCTTGGGTGGAGGTCTCAGTGCACGGTGGGTCCCATATATTTTAAATGAAAATGTAAAGGAGACTTTAAAACCTTGAGGGATTTAGTCCCACATGCATGCCAAAATGGGTATTTGTAATGCATATAAGCAAATGCACTCCCACAATGAAATAGATGAAGAGTTGGAGGCTATACTCACGTGACCCCCCATGTTGGCACCTTGATTTCTATGCCAGTGGGCCAGTGGATAACAAATTTTAGAGAGGACAAGTGGTGTGCTGACTGGATGAGATTGACACGTGGTACAAGGTTGCTAAGTCGCTAGCTCAAGCCTCTAGTTAGTCAAAAATCTAGAGATTTAGAGGTAACCACCAGTCGCCAGGTCACTAAATGCTAGTAGTTAAGGCTAGGACATTCCAAGATTAGGAGAACACATAGTCGCCAGTTCTCCAAATCCCATGTGGTTAGTGGCTAACATTCTAAGATCATGAGATTGCTTCAGTCACCAATTCTCCAAGTCTTGGCAGTCAACGAAAATTCATTCCAAGATTTGGAGAATGGGCTCAGTCGCCCATTCTCTAGATCTAACCTAAGGTCAAGGCAGAATTTAGAGAATTAGAGAATAGCTTATTCACATGATCTCAGAAATTAACCATGGTCAAGGAATTTGTTCAGAGACTTGGAGATTGCATGTATTCTCCAGTTCTCCATGTGAGGTGGTCAAGCCTGAGGTTAGTCAAAGCATCCAATGAAAAGGTGACAAATGTCCAAATCTGGTGGCTTCTGTGGAAAATAATTGAAAATGATTAGAATGTCAAATTTAAAAGAATTTAGAAATATGATATAGTCTAGACATTTGAATATATTCAAAAATTTTAAAAGACCAAGCCAGTTCACGGAAAAATGTCCTAGAGATTCATTTTTTATCAGAACATATAAGTGTTATATGTTTCTGGAAATGGGAAAAGATGAGGAATCCAATGGTGATGATTATTTTTAGTTTCAGTGAAGTGTGAAAGAGTAGTCTGGGTTTGAAATCCGAGGATCAGAATCAAGATCAATTTTTTGGAGAAATGATTGCACATAGTGGATCAGTTGTAGAGAAAAGTGTGGGAAAACCTGGAGATATTTTCATGCCAAAGATGGATAGCTGTCAGTTAGTTTTCAACTGACTCTCATTTGCTATATCTCAATTTTTCTTCTCATTTGTAAAGGATGGTGAAATTAATGTTGCAAGGTAGCTTTCTGATTCTAGGGTCATGTTTTCTAAGTTTCTTTTGTCATTCTGGATGTATTGAAGCATAAAGATCTTAATAAAACATAGTGTAGTTCATGTTCCAGATTATTGTCATCTCTTTATATTTTGTTGATGCTCTTGTATGTTCAGTTTGTAAGGCATTCTGAATATACTAGTTACAAGGTAACTATGCAGTCACCTGTGAGTTTCCTTCAAGGAAGGAGTCAGTCTCATGAGTATTTTTAGAGGGATAAGCATTTGTATGAGGATTTGATACAGTAGTCTGGGAATGATAAGATAGTATGTAAGGCATTCTATCTGAGTTGCATCTAGATTGTAAGGCATTCTATTTGTGTTCCTCTTAAGTGATTTCTATTGATGTACATTTGTATGACTCTGTTGCTCATTAGATATGGCACTGGTCTTTTCTTGTCCTGCAGTTTTATCATCAAACCATGAATTCAAAATCATTTTATGTTTCCTATTTGAGAGCATAAATGTTTGTAAATTGCATTGAATAGTGAAAATGTTTTTGGTGATTCCTTGTAGAAGTTAATCTGATAGGTTAGCCTACCTAAGCCTTTGGGTTCGAAGAGAAGAAGGGTGAATATCCTTGTCATAATTCACTATTTTTGATGTCTGCATAAACGGTTTAATGAGAGAGTGTTTATGTATGCAAACTCAGTATGTTTTAGGTACACCCGCCTGGGTCTATGGAGCCCAAAGTGTATGAGTTTCTCCTTGTCTATTAGTCTTTTTCTTACTTGAGTCGAGATTTTAGGAATCACATAGTTCAATTTAAGCATTTAAGGCTTGTAATGAGATTCACCAAGAAAAATCACTAACACACCATACAGTTAATAAAATAGGAAGAGACTGGCATCTCATGATCAATCCAGCTCTCTAGGCCTACAAAACAAGTATCAGAACACCCATTGGTGCTACACCATTCACTTTAGTTTATGGGTCTAAAGGGGTACTACCTATTGAGGTTGAAATCTCATCGCTAAGAATCAGAATGCATGGTCTGGTAACTGATGATGACTATAGAGTGTTAAGATTGCTGTTATACACTAAGTTTGCACCCTTGTTTCAAGCTCTCTTGGTCTTGATAACCTAGTATAACATGGGAATCATCTCCAGGTGTGGGACCTATGCTAACTGAGATGAGACCTCCAAGTTCTAGGCTGGTTCCTCTTAGATAATCACCCTAATTTTCTTCTTGACATGAAAAGTAAAGCTCTTTTGAGAGAAAGGGGTAGAAGGAATACTTGAAAGGGAAATAACTTGAAAGCAAACTACCTACTAGGTGATACACTGAAATTAGGGTATGAATTGCAGCATAGAGGGATAGAATCAATAAAAGGCTTAGGTCTAGTAGGTCACAACTTACTGAATAGGCTTGCATAAGTGTTTCATAGGAGGGCCTGAACATAAGACACAATGTATGACCTACAAGTAGACATTCACTTCTACAACTTAGTGTAGCATTGAGACAAGACTATTAGGGGGCTGAAGCATACCCACAAAAACATCTAAATCAGATCAAACACAATAACACACACAATTATAGAAAGTAAGAGGGATCAGGAACCCTAAGTTGTCATTGAAAAAAATGCATAGACTTCAATTCATTAAGAGATGATCCAAACAATCAAAGGATAGGGACAGAGACAATGCCACAAATACCTTAAAGTTTCCTGAATAATCAATGGGAGATTACAAAGAGTAGAAGACCAGAGGATAAAGAAGATACCACGGATAGCCTTCTGAGAAAGGGTGACTTTCTTTCAAAAGTGGACTCTCTCATTTACAAAATGTGAACTCTGAGCACAAAAGCTCTAAAAATACAATATATACCAACTCAACTGCACGTAGGTAGGAGTGAAAAACCTAACTAGGGTTACATGGTTTTACAATACAATAATCACACCCTAGCTACACTGATGACCCATCATCAAATTATGAGAATGTTTGGCTGAGCAGAGCATATCTTTCTTTGCATGTTGATCCTGATGTACTGAATTCACTTGTAGACACAACAACCTTGACTCATCTACCCACCTGCAACTCCACTAAGCCATGAAGGTTCACAATCTGATCTTATTTCCCTAGGTAACAGTACCATTCAAAAGGTGGCACCAACTCTTTCTAGCACCTCCTGTCATGAAAACATGGCAAAGGACCCTACAGATGTCGGCCAACAATCACTTCTATCATCTTCACAACCACAACCATCTTGAGAATTTAATTCCTAGGCTACCTGACGTCATGCATGGCCAAAAGAGCAGAAAAAAAGAAAAACCCTCGTAGAGATATTCAAATTCAAATATTAACAGCTAGCGGGTCTAAAATTAAAACACAACCATCAATGAGAAACCATTCCCTACGATGCACTTGAAAATAGCTTCAAAAACCCTTCTAACAAGTCAAAGCCACCATGGAAGTTAGCAGCCAATCAGAAGCAAGAAAATCAGCACCTCTGACAAAAATGGACTCACGACCCTAAGAATATCATCAAACAGCTATTGCATGATCTTATAACTTTGACATATCCCTTCAGATCATCAGATAGCCGTAGATCTTCATTTTAAGAACTTTGGAACCACCTAGGATTGGATTTGAATCTAATGACAGGCATCTAATCTGATAGCCCCTGAAGATTAATCAGATTATTAGATAGCCATAGATCTTCATTCCTTGCTGAGGCCCCTGTAGACCTTCTGGCAATGGTCCCACTAACACATCCCAGTCATCATCATGTGGACCAATAAAATATAAGTGCATCAGCAAGAAAGGACCCACCTGACAGAACCTCTACGATAAAGCAAGATCGACAATCGGTGTAAGATCTCATGGCTCTAACACAACCCATGAGATCACATGCTAGCTATAGGATTAAAAGGGATATAGCTTACCAGGCCCACTTTGACATACTTTACAAATCATCACCAACTGACCAATAGGAAGCCTTCACATAGGAAAACATGGCAGTGGACCCACAAAAGCTCAAAAGTGCTGCATAAAAGGGAAGATCAATAGTTGTTTGAAGATCTCATGCTCTAACAATGGCCTATGTGAAGATACACTAGCCCTTAGATCTTCCTAACTGGGACCCCACTCTGACACGTTACCCTGATAGCAAATCTATGGCTAGTCTCATCTCCTTATGACCATAGAATATTCCTTCAGATTATAAGACAACTGTCTGATGCAGAATCTTATTGCTACCTATAGAATTAACCCCACTTTAACTTGGTGATTTAGCGACTGAAGGCTTTCTCTTTTTCGCTAAATAATTTAATGAACCACGGTTAAACTTAGAGAATATGCAAACAAAGGTCTTCTGCTAGTTCACTAAATAAAAAGGGCATGCCATCGGGAACTAGGAGAACTAGCGACTGAGGAAAATATAAAGCACACATGAATTTTTGGGGATTTAAATGGTCGATAAAGTAATAGCCAAATAGAATGAAGGCTAGGGTTTTCAGGGTTTTTTGCACAACGGCTAGTTTTATGAAATTTTTAAGGACTTTTCACCTAGCTAGGGACCTAGAAATAGTTGCAGAGACCATAGGGAAGTAGATAAAGCTATAAAATTTTTTTTAGTTTCTCATAGGACTGAGGAGATGAAGGTCTGACATAAAAACTAGGGCCAAATTTGAATGGAAGGAAAATTAGGGCAACATTTTGGTGCTTTCTGCTGGATGTTAGCCTGCTAGACATGGAAAACCAGTGACCTTCACATATCCATTGGGCATGGGGTCATCTCAGGAACACAAAACTTTGACAGAGGGACAAAACTAAATTGGGAGGATGAACTTGTGCATAGGCACTTCTTGAAAAGTAGGAAACTAACCTAGAAAATAGGGAAACAATGCAGGTAAGACATTTTCAAGATTTACAAGGAGGGATTAACCTCAAAACAGGGCTACAAGTGGAAACCATTGACTGATATTGGCAAGGCATCTCCTTCCAGAGTTGATAGTTGTAAAGCATTAGGCCCCTTGCATTCTATTATAACAAATGGTCCACCCAAGAATGAATCAAATTTTGTATGTCAGCCAGGCTTGGATCTAAACTCATCCCACTTGAGGACTACATCTCCAACTTTGAATTTTTTGACCCTGGCTCTTTTATCAAAGTTCTTCTTTGTCTAAATTTGGTGAAACTCCATATCTTTCATGGATTTATCTTTGAATTCTTCTAACTTCATAAGCTGAGCATACCTGATCTGCAAAGGATCTCCTTCCTCAAATAGAACATATTGAGTGGCCAAGTCCAAAGCTAGTAATTTAGTTGAAATGGAAAACTTAGCCTCTCTTCCATACACTAACACATAAGGAGAGTTCGCAATGATCTTCTTTGGAGTAATCCTATCAAACCATAAGGCAGACCTCAATTTAGTATGCCAATCCCTTTGGTTGTCTTGCAAAGTCTTCTTGATTATCCTGATCAAGTTCTTGTTTGTTGATTCTACTAAACCATTTCCCTGAGGGTAATAATTTGAGCTTGTATTCAGATAAATGCCATTCCTGGTTGCCCATTATGAGACTTTAAGGCCTATGAATGCCAATGCATTATCTGATATTATGGAATCAAGAGTGCCAAACCTATGAACTATATCATCATAAGAACTTAAAACAACATTCTCATTGGCTTCTTTTAATGCAATTGCTTCTGTCCATCTAGTGAAATAATCAGTTGCAGTAATAGCATTAATGGTGACCTAGCATTAGTTGCATTAATGGTGACCTACCTTGGTCCCATACCTTGTATGAAATAGCATGTGAGACTAGTCAGAAGATAGGTAGCCTCCTATCTTGGCTGTAAACTCCCTTGACAAACATAGGGAAAATAATGCAGGGAGATCTATGATATATATATCAAGGAGAATGGAAAAATTAGGACTAGCATGAAGGATTAGACTAGTATCCTTAGCCACACCTATAGTATTGATTAAGGATCCATCAAGTTGTGTGACCTTCTTATGAAAGGGTTCATATTTTAGTCCTAATTGGTCAGCTACTTTCTTGGGCATTACAGTGCTAGTAGCTCCACTATCTACCATACAATTATGTACTAAAGATTTTCCAATGACTAAAGATACATAAAAGGGAGGTGGCTTTGAATTCCTACCTTGCATGGTATTGGCCTTGGGGTTGCTACTTGGAGCCTCCTTTTCTTGATCAGTGTTAACCAACACTGGCTTTGTAGCTTCTTTTGTAGGTTGAGGAGTTGTTACTTTAGTCACGGCCTTCTTCGAGATCTCAAGTTGCCCTAGAATAGCTAAGGAGTCCCACATAGACATGGTAATGTTGACCTTCTTCATGCTGTCAACAATGTTGAAAGGTGTCACAGTGTGTGCTCTTTGTTGTGCTTTCACCATGATGGGCTCCACTTCTTTGGAATGTTGGCCTTCTTTTCTTGTAATAGTAGGAGTCTCCTTAGGTGTGATGGAATTAGCTTTCTGCAGTAGCTCTGTAGATGTAGTGGCTTTGCCATTGGAATCTGCTCTCTCCATGTCTTGAGCTCTTCTCTTTGCTCTTGTGTAGGCAAAAAAAGAAGCTTCATCATTGATTCCATTGAAGTCTGGTTGCTCCCAATTAAAGAGAGCAGTCTCACTTTCTTGTGGTTCTTGTTGAGGAACTGACCCACTAGATGAAGCATCTGATTGAACTTATGAGGCATGTTGAACCATTAGGGCTTGGTTCATCCATCCATTTGAACATGTAGCCTGATTATGAGGTTGATTACTATGTGTGTGAAAATTGTACCTGATCTGTAGACACAAAACTTTAGTAAAACATTGGAGGTTAGCAAAAATCACAATCATGCAAAATTGAAATCTAACTTAACCAAGTGATTTACTTCCTTCTAGTAGGTGCGAGATTGATGTTCTCATATTGTTATCGAGATCAGTGACCTAGACAACACCTAAACAAAGGATTTGTATGCAAAACTGATATGAAATATGAATGCAATTATTTTTATTTTTTTTGGATTTTCTATGCAATAAGATGAAAAATGATATGCTAAATGATCTAACAAATGAAAACTAATATGATATGAATGCAAATGAAATTGATCTCACAATAGCCTTGATTTGCAATAAGCTTTTGATTCTTTGTCCTCCAATTCGACAGCGTGAGGATGCAAAAATATGAGATGCTTTGAGATGAGCTGAGGCTTTAATTTATAGAAATCTAGGGCTTTGGAGGTGCATGGAAGAAAGCCATAAATCACTCAAATAACTTAGGTTGATTTTTGAGTTATTTTTAAATATTAGATAATTAAGTCACAAAAATCATGCAAAAGCACAGTTCAAATCGAATTAGAAGTTTAGATCAACTTTAAAACTCAAAAAGAATGTTGAGTTTCCAAAAGCTAACAACTTGCATTGATTTTCCCATTTTGAGTTTAACTGGTCCTTTTATGTGCACATGGATAATTATGATTTAATAAATAAATAAAGTGATTTATTCTCAACTTAACTGATTTTTGAAATTAAATAATTAATTTATGGGTTAATTAACTATTTAATCAAACTTTTATTCAAAACTATATTATTAAATAATGACAACTTGCTTTAATCAATTAAATAAGAATTTAATCAATTATTCATAGGATATTGGATTTATTGTCAAAATTAAATAATACAATTAATAATAGATAGAATTAAATTTAATTAAACAATTAAGTGGCAAATATTAAATCTAATTAATTAAATATGAAAATATTCAATTAATCAAACTTAGGATAAATGTGATTTATTGCCAAATAATTATTAAATTAAAGGTAATTAAGATAATTAAGAATATTGTTGGGAATATTCCCCGACGTAGAATTTAAGATAATCAATTAGATTCGATGATGTGCAGATGTGCCTTAGGTTAGGACTTCTATGTCAATTTCATTCAAATTGTTGATATAGAAGATTAATGAACTTATAGCTCATTTTTGGGGTATTACATTTTGCCCCTCTTTGAATTGTTGTGCGAAGCACAGTGGTTCAAAGATAGTCTGTGTTTGATAGAGATATGAAACGGATTCAAAATTGATAATTGATATGAGATAGCAGCTGATTGATATTGATTTGATATGGAGATAATAGGTCTTGAATGACCAAAGATAATGTTCAATATAACAGCAAATGAACCTATGATTGCGAAAAAGTGTTAAAACGCCTGATTCCAAACCTTAGGATTGCAAAGAAGTGAGTGACCGGTTCTAGACTTGATTGTCTTAGCAGAACTAGCAGGTATCACATCTGAATCATTCAGTTGCCAAAGAACCAAGGAAAGAACACTATGATCCAATGGTTGCAAAAACTGATACAGTTTACAAGATTAGGAGAATACTAGATTGATATGGATCTTGATGAATCTAATATGCCCCAAGTGATGATAGATTTGCCCCGAGCGATGAGGACTTTTGATGAATCAGTAACTAGACATGGTTTTTGTCTTGATTACTGAGGAAGATATGATTTCCATAAAGATATGATTTCAAATTTGATTACAGACTTTGAATGATGTGCAATACCATGCCCCCTTCGGGATTAAAATTGAAATCTGACAAGAAAAGTCAGCGTTGAGAGTTCATGAGCATGTTAATTGATTGGAAAAGTGGTTATACATGTTCAAGAACACATTATGCATCGCTTAGAGGTCCAAAAGACCAAGTTTGACTAGGTTAAACCATGAGTTGACCATAGTTTACCATAGTTGAAATTTAGATAGTTTGATGTTAGATAATCAATTAAGTTGAATACGGGATTTCTATGATGATCAAAGGTCGAATATGCAAGCAGTAAACTGTCCTAGGCCCAAAAATTTTTAATCATGATTTTGACATATTAAACGATCTCAGATTTGAATTTTGATCCCGAAAATGGATTCAGAACATCGAAATTAGCTAGGGGTGCAATTTTTGTGAAAAACGGAGCACTTTTGAAAATTAGGTCAAATGCTATATAAAGACCTGAAGGGTCATTTTCAATTCATTTCAACCATTTGACTTTGGAGATTGTGCAGAGTCCTCTGAGCAAGAAAATGGTAGAACAGTGAGATCCAAAGGTTCCTGTGAGTTCGCATCGATTTGAGCACAGCCGGAGATACCAGAGACCCCGATAGTATGGACATCCAGTAGGTGGACCTTTGTGCCCCTCTGAAAATGCAAATTTTTCATGTTTCATAGCATTTTTAAATTTTTTTGTACGCATTTTGCTTTTTTAATTTTTGCATGTGTGAAAACTCATATGAGTCCCATACCAGACTCGTATGACATTTCATTTGAATTCACATTGTCATTTCAAGTATACCCAAGTGTCATATGAGAGGGACCCTTGTGTCGTACGACATTTCACCGGGTCCCTCGAAACTCGTATGATCTTGAGCGTAGTGTCGTACAACCATGGATTATCGTTTGGTATCCTATGGAGTGTTGTATGACATTTGATGCTAGTCTGGACTGTCGTATGAAAAATAGAGTGTTAAAAACTAAGTTTTAGGGCCAAATTTTGACTTTTCTGATGCTTGATGCTGATATCTGACTGGTTGACCTAACTTTTGAAGTACCTGACTGTCCAATTTCTGTACTATTAGCCTGTTATTGAACCCAATTTCTCATAGAATGCCCTATTTTTGTATGATATAGGTGACATATCTAGATGTACACGTCTGACATTCATACCCGGCTACCCAAAGATTATGTATCACACTTCTGGACCCGATGAGGGTTCATCTTGCTGCCTATGGATTTGAGTATTTGATTCATTTACCCGATATTAGGGTAAATCATGGCCTTTTGACTGCCTTGAATAAGAGATTCCATTCAAAGAAATAGATGTTTCATTTACCTACTGGAGAGATGATCATGACTCCAGAGGACATCTATAGGATACTGTGCATTCCATTTCATAGCAGTCAGCATCTTGAGTATGTGAGTTTTGGTCAGGGTGGTCTTCATGCCTTTAGGTGTCTATTTGGAGATGATACACAGTTGATGGGGTCCATTTCCTAGGAGACCCTTGTACAAAGATATGGTCACACACACTGCTTAGAGTGCATTATTGTGGGGATGATTGGAGAGCTCATCATGCCAGGCCATCAGTAGAATGACTTTTTGATGGGAAGGGCTCTAATGGTAGCACTGCTCATGGCTACACCCACTGAGCTTGCCTAGGGTCAATTCCTCTTGGCACATATGTTTTCAGAGATGCATGAGATCGTGTGTTAGGATTGCAAGAGCTTTGCTTCAGGAGCTCTTGTATTATAGATATGGGCCTGGGAGCATATCCTAGTATTGAGACCAATTTTTCAGACACAATGGCAGCCATAGGAGCCAGTGATATATACATATGCTGGTTATGTCACATAGGTCTGTATGGGTCATACCGAGTACTTTCGACGATGTCTAGATGACATGACTTTTGTTCATTGGAGGCCATATTTGTAGATAGAGGTCTGGCCCACTGCGAGGGAGCAGTATAGTTTTCTTTTTCAGAGTCAAGTACTTATTGGCCACTCTCCCACTATTCTGGAGAGATTTTTGATTAGCAGAGTGTGGTGTCAATATGGACACAGATAGGATTCCCCATGAGAGTACACTACATATGCTCGCATTGTGCATGAGGTCAAGCTTGGATGGACACCGAGGCTCTCCTATTCCTTATGTGCAGAGGAGTACAGTGCCATTATAGGTAGAGATTGGGACTACCGGCCATAGGTTGTCGATGCAAGAGTGATAGATGGATACATTGCATGGCTTGCAGATCATCCCATCCATAGATTCTTAGATCCTATGGAGTTGATACCCTCCATGGAGGAGGTGATGGATGTTATAGGTGTTCCTATGGTATAGGGCCTGAGACCACATGCAGTGCATCCTACATGGCCCAGACAGAGAATGACAACTCCATTGCAGAGATCATTTGGGCATATGAGGCCTCCTCATCCTTCTACTTCTCCCACAGGTACATCCATAGGGTCACATAGACAATCCAGGGGTGAGAGGGGTACTTTGGATAGTGTCGATGCGATAGATGAGGTCTTGGCAGGTGAGCAGTTTGCAGGTGCTGATGCAGATCCCACATAGGTAGACACCACTTTTGATTTGGGTGTAGAGGTTAGACATCGTAAGGCACATAGATCAAATACCATTAGATAGTAGCTAGAGCAGCTAGCACAGGATTTAGAGATGCCAGCAGCTGTAGCAGAGCCTACTATTCCTCTCACTTTGTTAGAGATGATTAGATAGCTTAGAGCTTAGGTCCAGGACCTGAAGCTACAAAGTGCCAGATGGGAGGAGAGGTTTCAGGAGGCAGATAGGTAGTGCACTAAGCTTCATGTAGAGCTTCACTCAGAGGTTTAGAGACTATAGATAGAGGTGACCCATCAAACCTCATGGGCCTCCTATTATGTGTCTGCATACTATGCTGTTGTTCCTGCTGGAAAGAGAGTACCTACATACTTTGAGTACATGGCAGCCTCAGAGGGAGCAAGGGCACTAAGAGTAGAGGTCATACCAGATGCACTACCACTGCCTCCACCAGATACTGAGGAGCATGTTGATAGTTGATTCTTGTGCTTATGTTTTGATATATTCTATTCTTTTTTATCACTGATATACTATTTTGATTCCGATAGCTTTTCGGAGCTCATTCTTTTGTACATTGTGCTAGTAGTGCACCCTTGACACATTTTGAGATTTTTGATATATATGAGATCAATATTTTGATTGTGACTTCATTAGTACTTGTCATGTTTCAATTTTATGATGATATCATGTGATGTTTATGCTATGAGTAGTGTAGAATGTATGTATGGATCAATGCAATGCAATGATTTTTGCCATATGTATGGATGTTATGCACATGTAATTGATGATGAAGATGTATGTATGATTTATGCTTTATGTAGTGGATGGAAAGTAATGAAAAAAATGGTAATGATATGAGATGTAAATGATATACATGATATGTTTTTGTAGGTTGATGAAGACAAGTACTCTGTCTTATGTCAAAAGGATGTTTAACCCTGGAGTGTTACTACTTGCGGTTTGATGAAGAGACCTTCGAGTGAGACTCAGCTCTCGGTAGATGTGAAGAATTGATATGAAGAATTTTTTAAGCTTTGAAGTGTTTCCAAATAGTTGTGAGATCATGCAACATGCAAAATGCAAAGAGACATGCAAAATGAACTGCAACCTAAGACCTAGGACCTAGTCACTGATCATGTGTCGATTTGTTATCATCATTGAACTTTTAGGTAACCGGATAAATCAATACAATGCCCACTAGCTATTAAAACATAGACATACGAATATCGATTTGTATGTGCAAGAATCAATACAACACCCACTGGTCAACAACCATGGATATATGAATATTGATTTTATTTTCAGAATGTTGGATTAGATATAAGCACCAAGGCACAAACACCAGGATGACCTGAATATCATGTCCATTTTGATATAGCAATTTGTATAAGCATCAAAACATAAATGTTGTGAAGACTTGAATACACCTTGTGTGGACAAACACATCAAATAGCCAAGAGATCATTCTAAATCCAATGTGAATTACCTGTAGCAACCCTTTATCATTCACATCCTTAGGTAAGATCATGTTTCACAGTAGGAGAAAGAACTCACTCAAAAAGACAATAGTTAGATCAAACTTCCTTGAATTTTTTGAGTATCAATGGTTGAGGTACGTATGGCCATCCAATTCAAGATAGAGGCTCTTATAGTCAGACACCATTTCAATCCAGAATTTCCAAAGTTGTTAGATTTTCACATACAAGAAGAAAACAAAGAAAAGATTATGCCCCCAGTCATCACTCTCTAAATCCTATAAAGGACATCATCGAAGAGCTCGATGGACACAATATGCAAAAATCTCAATGCGAATCAGTAAGCATACAAGGAGATAAAAGCATGTAAAAAAGCATAGATTGTTTTCAATTTTCAGTTTGATGTTGATTGCATTGTTGTAGATGCAAAATCCTTTCTGGAGATGAGACAGACTTGACTGACTCAAATGAAGTTTCAAAGGACTCTAACTAGATATGATACATTTAAGATACACCGAAGACCATAGGATATGACATTGATTGCCCCCAAGTTTGAACATTGATAGGATACAGACACTTGAGTAGATTGGTGGACAAACTGACTTATTGAAAACTAGAAATGAAAAAACAAACCAGGAGATATGTACAAGCTAAAGCAAGACTAAAAGCTGGGAAAGACCAAGATTGTACTGATAGATGGAGCATTTTGAAACAAGTGGTGCCCATTTGCTAGGTTTTCACCATCTTGGCAGAGATTCTATTTTTGCTACCAAGGCACCTGTTTCCAGGTTTTCACCAAGGCACTTTTTTTCCTTTCTCATTTTTTTTTGTATTTTTCATTTTTTCAATTTTTTTGTACTTTTGATATTTTTTTATTTTTTTTGTGAATCATCAAGGTGCCTATTGCTAGGTTTTCACCAAGATGTTCTTTTTTTCAGGATATTTTACCATAGACTGAATGCCTTAGGCATAGAATTTCTTCAGATGGAGAACGTTGATTGGTTCTCAGAGCTGTTCTCCTTCAGTCGTTGAGAGTTGATAGGCACCAGAGCCAAAAGTAGTAGTGATTACAAAGGGACCTAGCCAATTGGGTTCAAACTTTCCCTTGTGTTCTTGATGTGATTGATTTTTAGGATTTTCTCTCAAGACTAGATCACCAACCTAAAATTCTCTGTGTCTGACTTTCTTGTTGTAGCCTCTAGACATTCTCTTATGATATACTCTGAGATGATCATATGCTGCTTGTCTGTGCTCATCTATTAGTTCAAGTTCTTGCAACCTAGACACTGTAGTCATCATCAGTTACTAGACCATGCATTCTAATTCTTAGTGATGGGATTTCAACCTCAATAGGTAGTACCGCCTCAGACCCATAAAATAAAGTGAAAGGTGTAGCCCCTGTAGGCATTCTGATACTTGTTCTGTAGGCCCATAGAGCTAGATTAATCATGAGATGCCAGTCTCTACTGGTTTTGTTTACTATTTTGTGCAAGATCTTCAATAGATTTTTGTTGGAAGCCTCTGCTTGGCCATTCCCTTATGGATAGTAGATAGAAGACCAATGTTGGGTGATCTTGAATTTGCAACATAGATCATCTATGTCTTTATTCCTAAATTGCCCATGGTTATCTATGATTATGGAATGAGGTATCCCATATCTGCATATGATATAGTTCAATATGAACATAGATATATTGTTTCCCATTGCTTGTGTCAAAGGGACTGCTTCTACCCATTTTGTAAAATAATCTGTGGCTATTATTATATGGGTATGTCCGTTAGAAGAATGAGGATGAATCATCCCGATAAGATTAAATGCCCATTGATGGAAAGGCCATTGTGTTGTAAAGGGGATTAGATCCCTCCCTAGAGCATGAATTAGGTTGCCATGTACTTGACACTTTTGACAATTCTTAGCAAATTTGATAGCCTCTTTCTCTATTTCAGGCCAATAGTACCCAGCCCTAATAAGTTTTTGAGCTAGTGTTAAACCATTTGAGTGTGACCCACAAATACCATCATGGACTTCCTCTAATGCACATTGAGACTCTGCCCGTTCTAAACATCTAAGTAGCGTACCATCTAGACCTCATTTGTATAGATCATTACCAATGATGACATATCAGGAGGCATTACGGATAAGGTATCTCTTTTCATGATGGTTGAAGGTATCGGGGATGATTTGGTCTTGGAGATAGGAAAATAGGTTTTTATATTGAGATGAATCATGACCTACAATAGTGAAAATCATGTGGGTTTTGGGGGAGTCATATGCAGGATAAGATAGTGCTTCCATCAGAAACTCGTAGCATAGCTCATGTTCAGGTTGCTGTAATAAAGTAGATAGTGTTGCCATTGCATTGGCAGCCTTGTTCTCCATTCTAGGAATTTGTTCAAATGTGATAGATATGAAATATTTCTTAAGATCATCTACCATTCTCTTGTAAGGAATGAGCTTTTCATCTTTAGTTTGGTACACATCATTGACTTGATGAATAACAAGTTGAGAGTCTCCATGAATGTGTAGCTCTGTTACTCTCCATTCAATTGCTATTTTCATACCATTCAAAAGGGCTTCATATTCTACAATATTATTTGTGTAGGGGAACTTTAGTCTGAATGCTTTTGGGATGGAGTATCCTTGAGGAGTTATGAACAATATGCTTGCTCCAGATCCATTCTATGTATAGGATCCATCAAAGAACAATTGCCATTCTCTAGAAGATAGGTGCATAATAGAGGAGTCTGGAAATTCCATTTGCATTGGTGTGTCATCAAAAATGGGTGCATCTGCTAGTTGATCAACAATAAATTGACCTCTTATAGCTTTTCTTTCAACATATTCAATGTCAAATTCGCTTAGAAGCATGACCCATTTAGCCAGTCTACTTGTGAGGGCAGCTTTGCTAAGTAGGTATTTTAGTGGATCAATTTTTGCTACTAGATGCATGGTATGAGCTGACATATAGTGTCTCAATTTCTATGATGCAAAGATCATAGCGAGACAAGCTTTCTCAATCATAGAATAGTTCTTTTCATACGCCACCAATGTTCTGCTTATATAATAAATGGCTCTTTCCTTTTTCTCTTCATCATGTTGCACTAGCAATGCCCCCAGTGATGTGGCTATTGCAAAGACATATAAGATCAATGGTTTCCCATGAATAGGAGGCATCAAGATAGGTAGATTTGATAGATACTTCTTGATATGGTTAAAGTTGTTCTCACATTCTTCATTCCATGCAAAGGTCACACCTTTATGTAATGTTTTTGTAAAAGGCTGTGATATGTCCGCTAGCTGTGATATGAATCTTCTGATAGATTGAACTCTTCCTTGCAATGTCCTCATTTGACTAATATTCATGGGAGGTTGCATCTCTATTATAGCCTTGACTTTAGCCAAATCAACTTCAATGCCCTTCTTTGATACTATGTATCCTAAGAGCTTTCCAAAAGTGACACCAAAAGCACACTTCTTAGGATTTAGTCAGAGACTAAACTTTTCCATTCTATCTAGGATCATGCTCAAGTCCTTTAGATGTTCATTTCTGATCATAGATTTTGCTAAAGTATCATCAACATAATCTTCCATAGTTTGATGCATCATGTTGTGGAAAATAGATGTCATTGCTCTTTGATATGTAGCTCCAGCATTTTAAAGCCCAAATGGCATGACATTCCAATAGAAGGTGCCCCATGCACATGTGAAAGCAGTTTTCTCTTGGTCCTCTAGAGCAATTTTTATTTGGTTATATCTAGAGAAACTATCCATTAAGGAATATATCTTGAAACCCATAGTCATGTCCACTATCATATCAATGTTAGGTTGTGTAAAATCATCCTTAGGGCATGCTCTATTCACATCTCTAAAGTCTGTGCATACTCTGATTGACCCATCTAGTTTAGAAATAGGTACAATATTAGAGATCCACTCTGCATAGTCAATAACTCAGATGAATCTGGTGTTTAGGAGCTTCTCTAATTCAACTTTTACGAAGAGTGCAATGTGAGGATGCATCTTTCTCAATTTTTCTTGACAGGTTTGACATTTGGAGCAATAGATAAATGATGCATTATAAGATTAGGATGCAATCCTGGCATATCTAAATATTTTCATGCAAAGTTTATCTTATTCTCTATTAGGAATGTTGTAAATTTTTTCTTCTCTTCTTCTGATAATGATTGTGCTACATGTACCAATTGTGGTTCCTCTATTGTACCCAAATTGATGGATTGAGTGGGCTCAATTAGAACTGGAGATTTTTCCTATAAATGACTCGGAAGGACATCAAATATCTCATCCTTAGGCACCTCAAAGAGGTTTTCACCTTTTGATACGTCTTTTATTTTTACTTTTTTAGGTTCTGAGACTACCACAAAGTGGTTTTCACCCTCAGAACTCTTTTTCTTTTTCTTTTTATTCTTGTTTTTCTGACTAAGATATTTGATGTTTGACTCGGTCATGTTGATGCTCAGTTCACTGATGGAAGTACTCATAGGCTCAACTGCATTGAGGTAGCAAGCAAGGGCATAGTCATTCGAGAAGGTATAAATACCATGGCTTGGATTCGTGGAGGTTTGATCAATAAGTTCTAGATATTTGATAGTCAAAGTAGGGAAAGATTGGGAAATAGTGTTTACAAATATGGATCTGTCATCATTGGTCCTAACCTGATGCTCAAGTTCAAAGGTGATACTACAACTTAAGACATCCAATTCTTGAATAGGCTCAATGTCATCATGGGAGTCCAATTCAGCCATAGGTGGATTAGACTCGATAGGTTCATCATTTTGTTCTAGACTTACATTGGTTTGAGGTGCATATTGGTGAATAACATCAACATGTTTCTCTATGATAAGCTCATCTGGTTCTGGGATGACTCCCCATTCATAGTCATTAGATTCATCTTCTGATTTAGGATCTCTATGAAATCTTAGAACATGAGTAAAGTCAGGGTGAATACCCCAAGAAGGGTTACCCTCAGATTCTGATTTGTATTCATACTCATGAGAATCTGTCTTAGAATCACTACCACTTCCCTCTTCTTGATTGTTTTTGAGATTAGTTGGTTCTTGTGTTGCAACTATCTCTTGATTGATAGTAGGTTCTTGTGTTTCTACTACATTAATTCTCTTGATAGGATGATCTTTATCATCAAGAAGGTCTTTGATCTCTTTAGGCAATTTTTCATAGGGGATGAGTTCTAAACTATCTGAATCACTATCAAATGGTTTTGTTTCTTCTTTCTTAAGAAGAGGTTCCCCTAGTGTGATCTACTCTATGACATGAGATCAATTACCTTTGAGGTGATAGGGTTTCTTCTTAAAGCCTAAGCCAACTTTGTTTTTATTTTCTCTACCAGTATGTGGGAGAGGGACCTCAAGACCTTTTCCTCTGATTCCTAGAGGTCCTTTACCTAAATATCCCATCTTAGCTATTAATTTATCTCCTAGACCATATGACTTGGAAGGGAGTTTGGAGACTACAGAGTCACCAGTTTGAACAACTTGAGATTCAAGTTCATCTTTGTACAGCCATGATAGCATAGCCTCATCCTCTTCAAATTCTTTCTTAGATACTTGTTCTGCTACAAAATTCTTTTTATATGCTTCAAGAGGTTCTTTAGAGTCTGGTTTGGATCATTTCAAAGATTTTCCATAAGACTTAGGTGAGATAGGGAGAGATGTCAAAGATAAGACTAGCTCAATAGTATATTCTCCCATACCATTTTCTTTGATATTAACCTCTTTTGCAAGATCTTCCATTTTAGATGTGGATGCTTCTTTAGTTGGTTTGATGGAAGATTCTCTATTATTAGGTACAAGCTTATTTGCACTTTCCTTCAAGGTGTTGCAAGTTGTATTCAGATCTGCGGGGATAGTAACCTCTACTCCTTCATAAGGAAAATTCAAACATTGATGGTATGTAGAAGGATAGCTTGCATTTCATGTATCCATGGTCTCCCTAGAAGGATGTTGTAGGCCAAAGGTAGATCAAGCACTTGATAGATGGTATCTTTGATAACTGGACCCACTCTGATAGGTAAGACAATGGTGCCTTTAGAAGATCTTTCTTATTCATCATAGGCCTTGATAGTTATTTTCTTTCTAGGATCAATAGCCAATTCTAAAAATCCCAATTGTGTGATCAAGCTATAAGAACAAATGTTTAGGCCAGCACCCCCATCTATCAACACACATTTGAATCTATGGTTCTGGATCAAGACTTCTATATGCAAAGGTTGATTATGCGGGTGACTCAAGGAGTTGTCATCTTCCTCTAAAAAGGAGATATATTGCAGAGATGTAAGATGTCCAACCATAGTCTGGAACCTGTCTAAATCAAGGTCATCAGGAACATTGGAACCAAGCAAAGCTTTATCAAGAATGGCTCTATGAGCTAGAGATATTTGAAGCAACTCAAACATGGAGATTTTTTCATTAGTGTGCTAGAGTTGTTGAACAATGCTATAAGACATAGGCCTTGTATCCTTGGGATTGGAAGATTTGGAAGCAGCCTTCTATTTAGAAGCAGATGAAAGATTAAAGGGCACCTTAGGGACATTTGATGAATCTAGGATTTGTCCTTTTAGATGTGTTTAAGCTTGTGATTGAGTAACTATGTTAGTTGAGGAATGATCTTTGTCTCTTCGTATGATTGTGATGACATTGCAACTTTCAAAGAGACAAAGTTCAACCATATTGATGACAACATTATTTCCAAGGTAGGCATAGTTGACTTTTGCCCCCATATTAGGCTGAGAAGTTGAAACTTCTTGACCATGTTTTAGAAATGGTTCTGTGAATGCTGTATGATCATTATTGCTCTTGGGATTTTCAATTGTGATGTCTCCACTATCGATCAGATCTTGAATGGTATGCTTCAAGTGGTAGCAACTACTAGTTTTGTGACCTTTACTTTGATGGAAATCATAGAATTCATTTTCTCTGCACCATTTTGGTTTGGGGTCCTAATCATTTGGTCGGATTGGTGGTAAAGAGATGATGTTATCAGCCAGTAGAGTTTTCATAGCTGATTCTAAAGACTCTCCTATAGGAGTAAATTTTTTATGTTTATCCCATCTTTTGTATTCTGGCTTCCTTTGAGATGGTTGAGAAGACTTTTTCTCTGAAGCTTTAATGGCTTGAGAACCAAGAGTGAGATTGTAGGCTGGTGCCTTTGATGGGGCACAGACAGTGTCAACAACACCATCTATGATGATGCCTTTTTTCTTGTTCCAATTTTTGTTCTTGTCTTTAGAACTGGATCTAGATTCGTACTTGTCTTTTTGAAGTGTGATTTCTCCTTTTTTTACAAGCACTTTTTCAATTTTGATAGCATTATCCACCATCTTGTCAAAAGATGTATGATCTTGCATTTGTAAAGGATAATTGATTTCTAGAACAAGGTTATTGATGAAGATTTCTAGTTTTTCTATTTCTGGAATAGGTCTAGCATATAGAGAGAACTTCTTCCTCCATCTCTTGAGAAATGTTAGGAATGGTTCCCCTGGATATTGCTTGAGATTACAAATATCAATCATGGTGACTGGATGTTGAATATTGTAGGAGTATTGCTGGTAGAAAAATTTAATCAAGTCCTCAAAAGTTTTAATAGTAGAAGGTAGTCTAGAGAACTAGTGGATGGCTGCTCCCCCTAGAGATCGAGGGAAGAGATGCATCAGATAGGTCGGTTCATGCATGAACTCCATTGATTGCATACAGAATTCTCTGATATGATCTTGAGGATCAGAGTGTCCATCATACTTATCATACTTTGGCATCTCCACTCTTTTTGGAAATGGTGGCATGTACAAGTCTTTGTCAAATGGAAAGGGACATAGAGTGTCCATGGAGAACTCTTTAGGTTCCTTCTCTTTCTTGAGATTGTTAAGTTCAACTTGTATAGCATGCATCTATTTCATCAAAGCTGTGAGTGGATTCTCTTCCTCATGTGTAATGATGTCTTCAACATTAAAGTTGGGAGGAAGTTTAGCTCCTTGATGAGCTAATTGTAAAAAGTATGCTTCCCTGTCTTCTTTCAAGAAATGCTTCATCATTCGTTTGAAGTTATCATCATTTTGATATAGAGCAATTTCTTTAGGTGTGGGTTCCTGATCTACACCATGTTGAGATTGAGCTCTTTGAGAGCCAAAATTTGTCCCTGCTTGAGACATGGTAGGAGTTTGTGGACTCCCTAGATTAGATTGATGGGGGGTATGTTGAGTACCTCCATGAGTTGATGGAGGAGGTATGTAACCAGATTTCAATCAATAGTTGCCAAGATCATCATCCTCATAAAGACTAGAATTGATGAGTTGCTCAAGAGTGGGAGTTTGGAGAGTGGTGATAGATTTCTTGTGAGAGGAAGCTCTAGTCTCCACCATTCATCTCAAGTGAAACAAAAGAATAAGATCCAAATAACCAAAAAATGAATTGAATCAAGATGATCAAATGACGCAACTTTGTCAAGGTTTAATTGATTTGAAGATTTGATTAGATGTGGATGAAGGATACTATGCCCTAGATGTATGGGTAGGTTCCCAAAAGATAGCAGACAAGATATCACAACACTTAGTCATTTTGATGATTGATTGAAGATTGATAGTTATGACAAGGTTTTGACACAGGATGATAAGGACTCAAATCGATTAAATAGAAGGTTGAATCAGATTCAAAAAGCCACTTTAGGAAAATAATTGGATTCTTAATAGCTACTACTCTATTCCTGACATAGTGATTCATTTCACAGATTCTGAAATTAGGCTGAAAAATCTAAATATCTAGCAATTTTGACAATTTTTTTTTGACAACTTTCAAAAATTTCCCAAATGACACTCTACAGACTCATACGATAGTGGGTATGCTATGAAATGACAATTGAAAATCTCATACGATAGTTGGGTAGCAATGAAATGATAGTTGAAAATCTCATACGACAGTTGCAAGATTTTGACTTTGAGAATTTGCTGGCATGGAAACTCATATGACACTGGGTACTCAATCATACGACAAATGGGTTGTAATGAAATGACACTTGGAAATCTCATATGACAGTTGCAAGATTTTGACTTTGAGAATTTGCTGGCATGGAAACTCGTATGACATTGGGTTCTTTACCATACGATAGTTGGGCAGTAATGAAATGACACTTTGAGAAAACTCGTATGACTTTTTGACCTCCTGAGATGACTTTTGACTCCAGAAAAGAATTTTACTTCAGATTTTGCAAATTTTGAGTTTTCAGATTTAGATTGTTTGCAAATTTCAATGTCCAAATTTGAGGATTGTAACAGATTTGTTCATTTTCAGTAACCAGATAGATAAACAAGCACGCAAAATAGAAAGCACATGATTTCAAGCATGTCTAAAAACAATGAACAAGGGCAAAAGCAACCTTGCGCATGAACAATCAAGTGACTTATTCGTTCTAATCCTTAGAAGTGCTAATTGTGTATGTTCCAAAAATGTTTTGCAATAACACACATATACCCTATAAAATGAAAATTTGGCCTCACTAGGGTTTTTAGTAATGGTTTGACGCTACAACTTTTATGATCCAAAGGGGTGAACTCCAATCCTGGTGCACCAGGGTTTTGACACAGTCTGAGAACTTAATCTTTAGGAGCTGATAGGGAGATCTGACAACCCAACAATGAACCATACCCATGGAGATTTCTTCGACAAGAACATTTATATAGAGGCTGTCACTACCATGGTGAAAATGGCTATTACCGCTTGAGGTTCCATCAACGCAGTTTGCCCTGTGAAGAGATTGTCCACTACGATTAACCCTCTCTAAAGGTGACTCACAGTATGATACCACAAGGGGACTTGGCTCCAGATCCAAGGTTTTTGATGCCCCTTCACTTTTAACCCAAACAAAGCAAGCAGATTAATCTGACACGCTAAGACAAAGTTTTGCTTCACCAAGGTCTATGATGTCAACTCCATGTGATCTATCAACCTCTTCGGAGAGAGAATGTATCAATCAATAAGAGAAGGTACACTAACCAATTTTGATTCACCAAAGCTCATGATGTCAACCCCACGTCATCTATCAACCTCTCTGGGGAGAGAATGTATCGATCAATAAGAGAAGATGCACTAACCAAGTTGAATGTGAAATGCACTAAGTATCCTCCCTACTTACAAGGATTCTGTCATCAAGAAGGATTTTTTTGGGAATCCAATCTCTCAAGAATCACGAATAGTGTTCATAGGGCCTAATTACTATGTTAGCACATATGTATGTTTCCAAAAGCAAATCTACCAAAAGTACCCAAAAAGCAGAAAGAGGAACACTTAACGCTTAAAGCAAATATGAGATGAGTCCACAAGGTGGAACACTTAACACCTCACACAAGTTGAAAATGAGTCCCCAACTTAGAAAACAAGTGAGTTCCTAAAATCACAAAAGGGTTGCCAAGTGGAACACTTAACACTTCTGTCCTATTGAACCCTCCCCTTTATGGCGTTGAGATTGCAACCATGAGGTGAAATGAGGGGCTAGTGGATTAGCGAGTCCAATAACCCAAGATAGCAATCAAGATCAATCACAAGTATCTGAGACTACTTAATGAATCCTTAAGGGGTCACAACCTAGTATCAATTATGCAAGTGTGTGAAACAAAAGCATGAAAAGAATCACCCAAGCTAGACACACGAGAGATTTATTTTAAGCCCCAAATCAAAATATTATCAGCACAAGTGGAATACCTGAGATCCTCACAACGCGCTTAGTAGATTTTTACTTGATTTTGGCAAAATTTTCACTTTTTTCAATCAAAACCAGCAAGAGTCAATCAAAAATAGAGAATTCCAACTGTTAAGATTAGCTGTTAGTAAAAATCCAAAAATCAAATCTGACAAACTGCCTACAAAAATGAAATGACAATTGAAATCTGATGCCTAAACTCGTACGATAGTGGGTCTATTACCAGACGACAGTCTGAAACTCATACAATAGTGGGTATGCTCCTAGACGATAGACTGTAAACTCATATGACACTGGGTGTCTAATGAAACAATAATCCAGCTTCCAAATGACAGTGGGTGCCTGATGAAATGATACTCGATCAACTGTTGTATGACAGCAAGCTCAAAATCATATGACTTTTGTCAGAAACTCGTACGAAGATTGTATGGAAAAAAAAATTCATATTTTTGCATAGAAACCGAGGAGAAAAAGAGAAAAATTGATAGAATTGAATTGGAAACCCATTTTAGGGCCCCACAGTGGGTGCCAGAAATGTGTGTGTGAAAATTCTACTTGATCTGTAGACACAACACTTCAGTAAAACATTGGAGGTTAGCAAAAATCATAATCGTGCAAAATTGAAATCTAATTTAACCAAGTGATTTACTGCCTTCTAGTAGGTACGAGATTGATGTTCTCAGATTGTTATCGAGATCAGTGACCTAGACGACACCCAAATGAAGGATTTGTATGCAAAATTGATATGAAATATGAATGCAATTATTCTATTTTTTTTGGATTTTCTATGCAATAAGATGAAAAATGATATGCTAAATGATCTAACAAATGAAAACTAATATGATATGAATGCAAATGAAATTGATCTCACAATAGCCTTGATTCGCAATAAGCTTTTGATTCTTTGTCCTCCAATTCGACAGCGTGAGGATGCAAAAATATGAGATGCTTTGAGATGAGCTGAGGCTTTAATTTATAGAAATACAGGGCTTTGGAGGTGCATGGAAGAAAGCCATAAATCACTCAAATAACTCAGGTTGATTTTTGAGTTATTTTTAAATAATAGATAATTAAGTCACAAAAATCATGCAAAAGCACAGTTCAACTCGAATTAGAAGTTTAGATCAACTTTAAAACTCAAAAAGAATGTTGAGTTTCCAAAAGCTAACAACTTGCATTGATTTTCCCATTTTGAGTTTAACTGGTCCTTTTATGTGCACATGGATAATTATGATTTAATAAATAAATAAAGTGATTTATTCTCAACTTCACTGATTTTTGAAATTAAATAATTAATTTATGGATTAATTAACTATTTAATCAAACTTTTATTCAAAACTATATTATTAAATAATGACAACTTACTTTAATCAATTAAATAAGAATTTAATCAATTATTCATAGGATATTGGATTTATTGTCAAAATTCAATAATACAATTAATAATAGATAGAATTAAATTTAATTAAACAATTAAGTGGCAAATATTAAATCTAATTAATTAAATATGAAAATATTCAATTAATCAAACTTAGGATAAATGTGATTTATTGCCAAATAATTATTAAATTAAAGGTAATTAAGATAATTAAGAATATTGCTAGGAATATTCCCCGATGTAGAATTTAAGATAATCAATTAGATTCGATGATGTGCAGATGTGCCTTAGGTTAGGACTTCTATGTCGATTTCATTCGAATTGTTGATATAGAAGATTAATGAACTTATAGCCCATTTTTGTGGTATTACAATTACAAGGAAACCACCATTCATTATCCATAGCCATATTATTTTGACTAGGAACCATATCCCTCACTGGATTTGCATAATTGAGGGGTGCAAGGTTGTATGTTTGGAATGGTCTTTGATTAAAACTTTGTCTCTGTCCTTGATAGCCTCCTTGGTATGGTGGCCTATTTTGTTGATAAGGTTGTCCTTGATTTTGATATTGCTGATTAGAACCTTGGCCTTATGGCTGAAATGGTGGTCTAATTCCTTGACCTTGCTTCTTTAGATTTGTGACCTCTTTAGTCGAGGTATGCAAAAAAAATTTCATTTCTTCCTGATTGCTTTGTTGGCTATTCTTTATTTCTTGTAACTCTTAAGAGAAACTTGTTCTCAACTCTTGACCACTAGTACTGGCTTGAGGTGCTAGTATGGTGAGAATAGGGGTAAATGGGGGTACTTGTGTAGGTGCAATGGGTTGAAGGCTAGGAAAAATGTGCATTGGTGGCCTTCTAGCTATCATGCCTACTTGAATCAAACAATTTTCAGCTCTGACAGCTATGTCAAAAGCCTGGGGTAAAGAAGTACCACCCATAGACTGGATCATGATAAAAATTTGACCATTCAAACTTTGCAAGTAATATAGGAAAGCATGGTTAGCTGATGGTCTCACTGAGACTAGAATTCTATTCCATGTCTTGAGGAATCTACTATTGTAATCTGTCATCTGCTCTTGAGGGTCTCTTTTAATGGTTGTCAACTGCTCTACCAGAGACAAGTTATTTGATTTATCCTCAAAATTCTTACTTAATGCATCTCCTAACCCATCCCATGAATTAATAGAACCAACAGTTAGAGTTCTAAACCATTCAAGAGCCTTACCTTTTAGGGAGGCTGCTAACAATTTGGTGGCTACATCTTCTTGAGTTATGTTGTGTATCCTGTAGATGGTGGTCACATCTCTTATGTGCCCAAAAGTAGTTGTCTTCCCTTCACCTATGAAATCAGGTAAGCTCTTCAGTGCTACCAAGGAAACATCATGATGCACAACAAAAGTCAATGGACTTCCCTGGTTGAAAGGTGCAAAAGCAAACTGTCTAGGCATTGTAGGAGCTGAAACTTGAAGATTTACAACTATATGAGCTATATTTGATGCTAAATTTGAATCCTCTTCTAGATCTCTGGTTAGAGATCTTCCTCTTCTTCTGAAATGAAACGGAAAAGGTCTCCTCTCTAAAGTATCAGGAGGTGTAGACTAAACTCTCCTTGCGGGGGATGTTCTTTGAGTTGGCCTACCTTTATAGCTTCTTTTAGAGGGAAACTCTGAAAATTTAGTAGGCTTTGAGCTCCTAGTCTAAATCTTTCTCATAAACTTTGAACAAGTCATACCTAATGTGTGAAATTAGTGGAGTCACCAGATATACTTGATAGACCAACTTCTAAAAGTTTTTATTATGCAATTTGTATATTAGAGATAACATAACCTTCAAACAAGAACTTCTTTATTGTAGTCCCATCTGGTGTGCCAGAATTGTTATACACTAAGTTTGCACCCTTGTTTCAAGCTCTCTTGGTCTTGATAACCTAGTATAACATGGGAATCATCTCCAGGTGTGGGACCTATGCTAATTGAGATGAGACCTCCAGGTTCTAGGCTGGTTCCTCTTGGATAATCACCCTAATTTGCTTCTTGACATGAAAAGTAAAGCTCTTTTGACGGAAAGGGGTAGAAGGAATACTTGAAAGGGAAATAACTTGAAAGAAAACTACCTACTAGGTGATACACCAAAATTAGGGTATGAATTGCAGCATAGAGGGATAGAATCAATGAAAGGCTTAGATCTAGTAGGTCCCAACTTACAAAATAGGCTTTCATAAGTGTTTCATAGCAGGGCCTGAACATAAGACACAACCTATGACTTGCAAGAAGACATTCACTTCTGCAACTCGGTGTAGGCTTGAGACAAGACTATTAGGGGGCTCAAGGATACCCACAAAAATATCTAAATCAGATCAAACACAATAACACACACAATTATAGAAAGTAAGAGGGATCAGGAACCCTAAGTTGTCATTGAAAAACATGCATAGACTTAAATTCATTAAGAGATGATCCAAACAATCAAAGGATAGGGACAGAGAGAGTGCCACAAATACCTTAAAGTTGCTTGAATAATCAATGGGAGATTACAAAGAGTAGAAGACAAGAGGGTAAAGAAGATACCATAGATAGCCTTCTAAGAAAGGGTGACTTTCTTTCAAAAGTGGACTCTCTCCTTTACAAAATGTGAACTCTAAGCACAAAAGCTCTAAAAATACAATATATACCAACTCAACTGCATGTAGGTAGGAGTCAAAAACTTGACTATGGTTACATGGTTTTACAATACAATAATCAAACCCTAGGCGCACTAATGACCCATCATCAAATTCTGAGAATGTCTGGCTAATCAGAGCATATCTTTCTTTGCATGTTGATCCTTCTATACTGAATTCATCTGCAAACACAACAACCTTGACTCATCTACCCACCTGCAACTCCACTAAGCCATGAAGGTTCAAAATTTGATCTTATTTCCCTGGGTAATAGTACCATTCAAAAGGTGGTGCCAACTCCTTCTAGCACTTCCTGTCATGAAAATGTGGCAAAGGACCCTATAGACACCAACCAACAGTCACTTCTATCATCTTCACAACCACAAACATCATAAGAATTTAATTCCTGAGCTACCCAATGTCATGCATGGTTGAAAGAGCAGAAAAAAAAAACCCTCACAGAGATATTCAAATTCAAATATTAACGGCTAGCGGGTCTGAAATTAAAACACAACCGTCGATGAGAAACTCTTCCCGACAAATGAACGACTACAATGCACTTGAAAATAGCTTCAAAAACCCTTCTAACAAGTCAAAGCCACCATGGAAGTCGACAGCCAATTGAAAGCAAGAAAATTAGCACCTCTAACAAATACAGACCCATGACCCTAAGAATATCATCGAATGACTATCGCATGATCTTATAACTCTGACAAATCCCTTCAAATCATCAAACAGCCGTAGATCTTCCTTTTAAGAACTTTGGACCCACCCAGGACTGGATTCAAATCTAATGGTGGGTGTATGATCTAATAGCCCCCAAAGATTCCATTAGATTATTAGACAGCCATAGATCTCCATTCCTTGCTGACGCCCCTACAAACCTTCTAACAATGGTCCCACTGACACATCCCAGTCATCACCGTGTGGACCAATAAAATGCAAGCACATCAGCAAGAAAGGACCCACCTGACAAAACCTCTAGGATAAAGCAAGATTGACAATCGATGTAAGATCTCATGGCTCTAACACAACCCATGAGATCATATGCCAGCCGTAGGATTAAGAGGGATATAGCCTACTGGGCCCACTCTAACATACTTTACAAATCATCACCTACCAACCAATAGGAAGCCTCCACATAGGACAACATGGTAGTGGACCCACAAAAGCTTTAAAGTGCTACATAAAAGGGAAGATCAATGGTTTTTTGAAGATCTCATGCTCTAACAATGGCCTATGCAAAGATACACCAGTCGTTAGATCTTCCTAACTAGGACCCCACTCTAACACATTACCCTGATACCAAATCTACAGCTAGTCTCATCTCCTTATGACCCTGGAATATTCCTTTAGATTATAAGACAACCATTCAATGCAAAATCTTACCATTGCCTGTAGAATTAACCCCACTTTGACCTAGCGATTTAGTGACTGAAGGCTTTCTCTTGATCGCTAAATACTTCAATGAACCATGATTAAACTTAGAGAATACATGAACAAAGGTCTTCCACTAGTTCACTAAATAAAAAGGGCATGCCACCGGGAACTAGGAGAACTAGTGACTAAGGAAAATATAAATAACACATGCATTTTTGGGGATTTAAGTGGTCGATAAAGTAACAACCAAATAGAATGAAGGCTAGGGTTTTCAGGGATTTTCGCACAATGACTAGTTTTATGAAATTTTTAAGGACTTTTCACCTAGCTAGGGACCTAGAAATAGTTGCAGAGGCCAGAGGGAAGTAGATAAAGCTATGAAATTTTTTGGAGTTCCTCACAGGATTGAGGAGAGGAAGGTTTGACATAAAAACCAGGGCCAAATTTGAATGGAAGGAAAATTAGGGCAACAGTTGCAAGAACTTGAACTACTAGATGAGTGTAGACAATCAGCATATGATCATCTCAGTGTATATCAAAAAAGAATGTCTAGAGGCTACAACAAGAAAGTTAGACACAGAGAATTTTAGGTTGGCGATCTAGTCTTGAGAGAGAATCCTAAAAATCAATCACATAGAGAGTGCAAGGGGAATTTTGAACCCAACTAGCTAGGTCCATTTTTTATCATTGCTACTTTTGGCTCTAAAGCCTATCAACTCTTAATGACTGAAGGAGAATAGCTCTAAGAGCCAATCAACATTCTCCATTTGAAGAAATTCTATGCCTAAGGCATTCAATCTATGCAAAATGTCCTAAAAAAAATTAGAAAAATTAGAAAAATTCCTAAAAAAATGATCATCCTGGTGAAAACCTAGAAAATGGGCACCTTGATGTATCACAAAAAAATAAAAAAATATCAAAAGTACAAAAAAAATTTTAAAATGAAAAATACAAAAAAATGAGAAAAATAAAAAGTGCCTTGGTGAAAACTTGGAAACAGGCACCTTGGTAGCAAAAATAGAATCTCTGCCAAGATGGTGAAAACATGGCAAACGGGTGCCACTTGTTCAAAACACTCCATCTATCAGTTCAATCTTGGTCTCTCCCAACTTTCAATCTTTCTTTAGTTTGTACATATCTCTTGGTTTGTTTCCACATTCCTATTTTTAATAAAGATGGTCTGTACACCAATTGGCAAAAGCGTTCGTCTCCTATCAATGTTCAAACTTGGGGGTAATCAAAGTCATATCCTACATTCTTTAGTATCTCAGATGTGTCATATCTAGTCAGGGTCCTTTGAAGCTACATCCGAGTTAGTCTACCTGTCTCCTCTCCAAAAAGGATTTTGCATCTACAACAATGTGATCAAACATCACCACAAACTGAAAATAATTTGTGCTTCATGCTTTTATCTCCTTGTATGCTTATTGATTCGCGTTGAGATTTTTTCATATTGTGTCCCTTTGAGCTCTTTGATGATGTCATTTATAGGATTTAGAGAGTGATGATTGGGGGCATAATCTTTTATTTGTCTTCTTCTTGTATGTGAAAATCTAACAACTTTGGAAATTTTGGATTGAAATGGTGTCTGTCTATAAGAGCCTCCATCTCGTATTGGATGGCCATGAGTATGTCGACCATTGATACCCAAAAAATTCAAGGAAGTTTGATCTAACTATTGTCTTTTTGAGTAAGATCTTTCTCCTACTGTGAAATGCAACCTTTCCTAAGGAGGTGAATGATAAAGGGTCACTACGGGTAATTCACATTGGATTTGGAATGATCTCTCAGCTATTTGATGTGTTTGTACCACAAGGTATATTCAAGTCATCACGACATCTATGTTTTTTTCCTTATACAAATTGTTATATCAAAATGGACATGATATTCAAGTCATCTTGGCATTTGTGCCTTGGTGCTTATATCTAATCTGACATTCCAAAAACAAAATCAATATTCATATGTCCATGGTTGTCTAACTAGTGGGTATTGTATTGATTCTTGTGCATACAAATCGATATTCATATGTCTATGGTTTCATAACTAGTGGCCATTTTATTGATTTATCCAATTACCTAAAAAGTTTAATGATGAGAATGAATTGACACATGACCAATGACTAGGTCCTAGGTCTTAGGTTTGCATTTCATTTTGCATGTCACTTTATATTTTGCATGTTTGCATGGTCTCAAAAATTTCTTGAACACTTAAATGATTCTTCAAAAACAAAATTGATAAACATGACACAAGGACTGAGCATTGTATGAAGGTCCCTCCATCGAAATAGCAAGTAGAACTCATTTTCCAGATCAAAATCAGAATCTGAGATCGTTTTCTTTGTCAAAATTGTGATTTAAAATTTTCAGACCCAGGACGGTTGACTGCTTGCATAATCAACCTTCTAAACATCAAAGAAATCCATTTTTCAACTTAACTGATTATCTCACCTCAAACTATCAAAATTTTAACTCGGTCAACCATGGTCAACTCATGGTCAAACCTAATCAAACTTGGTCCTCTAGACCTCCAAATGATGCAGAACGTGTTCACAAACGTGTATAACCACTTCTCAAATCAATTAACATGCTTCTAAACCATTTAACACTAACTTTTCTTGTCAAATTTCAATTTTCATCCCGAAGGGGGCATGGTATTGCACATCATTCCAGTCTTTCAATCTAATTCTGTCAATCAAATCTTTCCTCAGTGATCAAGACAACAACCACATCTAGTTGCTAATTCATCAAAAGACCTCATTGCTTGGGGCACATCACTTGGGGCATATCAAATTCATTGAGATCCATATCAATTTGGTATCCTAATCTATCTTGTAAACTATATCAACTTTTCATAACCATCAGTTCATTAGCGTCATTTCCTTGGTTCTTTGTAACTGAAGGGTTCAGATGTGATACCACTACGATTCCTCTAGACATTCAGGTCTAGAATCAGGTCACTCACTTCTTCATAATCATAAGGTTTATAATCAGGCATTTTGATACTTTTTCATAATCACCGGTTCATTGTTGCTATAGTTAACATTATCTTTGCTCAATCTAAACCTAACATCTTCAAATCTTTCAATCAATTTTTGCCTCAAAATTGATAAATCTTTCAAATCAGTTTCATACATCTACATCAAACACAAACTAATCTTTGAACCACTACGCTTTGCATAGTAATTCAAAGAGGGGCAAAATGCAATACCCCAAAAATGGGCTATAGGTTCATTAACCTCTTACATCAACAATTCGATTGAAATTGACATCAAAGTCCTAACCTAAGGCACATCTACACATCAGATCATCAAAACCTAATTGATTATCTTAATTCTACATCAGAGAATATTCCTTGAATATTCCTAATTTATCATAATTATCTTTGATTTAATAATTATTTGGCGATAAATCCTATTTATCCTAAAGTTTGATTAATTGAATATTCTGAATCTTTAATTAATTAGATTTAATTATATTTATTCCTAAATTGTATTATTTTATTTTGACAATAAATCAAAAATCTCATGACTAATTGATTAAATTCTTGTTTAATTAATTAATGTCAGTTGTCAATATTTAATAATATAGTTTTTGAATAAAAGTTTGATTTAATAATTGATTAACCCATAAATCAATTATTCAAAAATTAGTTAAGTTGAGAATAAATCACTTTATTTTTAAATTAATTTATAATTAAATCATGCACAATCAGAAAAGCAGTCAACTAGAAATCAACAACCAATTTTAAATTTAAACTCAACATTTGATGATGAGTTGAAATCTGATCTAAACTCTATTTTGAGATAAACATTGCTTTTGCATGATTTTTTTGAGTTAATTATCTCTGATTTCTTGATAACTCAAAAATCAACCTAAGTTTATCAAGAGTGATTTATGGCTTTTCTCAATGCATCCTCAATCCCTAGTTTTCTATAAAATCAAGGCTCGTCTCTTCATAATTATCAACCCTCGAATTTGCACAATTACTCTGGCAAATTTGCGATTGAAGGATTACGCACTTGCAAAAGGTGATTTGTGAGATCTTTCATTGTTGGTCATAGTTTTTCATAGTTTTCATATCATAGCATTCATTCATTCATATCATTCTTAGATTAAATTTGCATATCATTTCAATTTCATTCTAGCTTAGATTCATATCAAGTTTTTCATTCCTATTGCATAGAAAAAAAAAGTTTAATATGCATTCATACAGTTTTTCATTCTTTTGCATTCAAATCCTTCGTTTAGGTGTTTCATTATCACTGATCTCAATTTCAATCTGAGAACATCATACTCGCACCTACTAGAAGGCAGTAAATCGCCTGGTTAGCTTAGTTTCAATTATTTGCAGATTTTGATTTTGCTAACCTCTAATGTTTTACTGAAGTGTTGTGTCCCTAGCTAGGTACAATTTTCACACACACATAAACATTTATTTGTATTTAGTTTTAATCATCTTTAATACTCACCCAAAACTTTCACCCATCATTTTCTAGGATATGAGACTAATCCTAATAGGTATTATCAATAGAAATCATAGTAGGCACTATCAAAACCAATCTAATAATTAAACTATGATCAACAACCTAGTAGGCTCTTCAGTAGTTAAATCCTCACTAATAAAACCACAACTATTAACCTAGTTGACTCCAGGACTCAAAATCATCTCACCTATGATTGTTCTAGTTGGCCAAATAAGATCTCAAATCACTTTAAAAAAGTGGTAGGAGTTGATTCCATTGGCCATTTTATTGGTTGTTTATATGTTTAATTTGGTTGGTCTAGTTTGATTGTTTTTTTTTTAATTACATTGACTAATTTTGTGTTATAGTGACATGTAATTTGTTTATTTATTTTATTAATTTTGATTTTTTTGATGAGATTTAAATGTAGTAGAATTAATCTAAGTTATTTTTTTTGGTTTTTTTGTCTTAAATTAGTGAATGAAATTAATATATTTTTAAGACTTTATGTAATTCATGAAGACTAAAAATTTAAAGTGAGTATTAAACTACTATTCTTAATAACCTAATTCTATAGTAACCTCTGTTAGTATTATAAGGCACTGAGAGAGGGAGGGGGGGTGAATCAATGCATCCAAAAATATGAAACTTTTAATATTTATATTCCATAATAATCAACATGCAAAAGATAATATAACAATGAAGCATAACATATAAAGCATTCACACACAATGAACACAAGACACAATATTTTTCCCATGGAAACCCTTGTTAGAGGGAAATAACCATGTGTAAGAATGGTGGCAAAAAATCTCACTACTCCACTAGTGAAATCTACCATGTTTAGAGAAATTACAATAAACCCTTCTAAGGTTATACCCAGTTAAGAGTATTAATAGCTCAGTTAAGAACTACAATAGTCATGTTAAAGACTACCATATCAAGGGATTTTTAAACTATAGTTAAAGAGCTACCTGGTTAGAGGATTTTGATCTTTAGACTTGTTAGGATCTTTCTCACCCTATTAGAAGTGACTCTATTAAGGGATTTAGATCACAGACCGGTTAGAGTCTTCCTTGAGTATAAGAACTCAAATGTATGATCTAAAATTAGCACTAGACTACCAAACATATCCAATTCTCTACTCAATTACACTACTTTGAACACTTTACTACCTATGTACTTCCTTCAATAATCACTACCATACATGACATTGTTAGAATAACTGAGAGGGGGGGGGGATTAGTTAGATCAGTTATCCTACACTCCCAAATCCAAAGATGTAACACTTTAAAACAATTTCAACAAATTTTGCAACTCAGTAACATAAACTATTAAATAGTCTATGCTTTTTACCGATTACCAGTTAATTAACTCACAATGATTACAGACCAAATCAAATATGTAGTATGTAAATCATGACAATAAATAAATCATCACAGAAACACATAACATAATGATTTAACATGGAAACCCTATTAAGGGAAAAACCACCTGGGACCGGTAACCCAAAATAATTTTCACTCTTCTAAAGTGAGCTTGGTGAAGAGCCAACCCTATTAAAGGTTACAAACACACTATTAGGTGTGACCTTGTTAGAGGATTTAAGACTAACAGTTATCGTTCAACCACCATTCACTATGGGATCGATAGGTTAACAATGTACATTCATTGAATGACATAGAGGCATAACATAAGACAGTTAAGTCCACTCAGTTAAGAGATTTTTCTGTATCAATCGTTAAACTGAAATAGTAGTTGATCTGATTAAAATACAACTTAACTTGCAGATGTTCAGATCTATTCTAATCCCATACAAATCCTTTGATCAATATATCAATTCACTTCCTCAACTTACTTTCACTCGGTAATATCTCTCTAATGCTCGGTACTGTTCTACAGTTCAATTCTTCTTCAACTAGTCTGATCAGGCATGCATGAAATTGTATTCACATGAAATCTCTATAGTCTTCTTTCTTCTGACATAGTTTCAATAGTGAACCTCATATCTCTTATATAGAAAGATAAACCATTTTCATATCAACCATTAGATTTTGTCGCTTATTCTCCTTTGTTGATTTTTCCTCTTAAACCTTCCTCGGCAATTATGTCAATAACACATTTCAATTCCATCCTTTAGATCTTCTCCAAATTTTGTCAGTCATGGATCTCATAAAAAACTTTGTCCTCAATCTCTAAATCATAACAATTTCCATCTCATCAATTTCTATCGGCTAAACTTAAGCATTTATTACTTTCATCCATACTTGGTTCACAAAGAAATACATTGGAAAACACAAGCTCAGTTAATACTGTTGCTCGGTATACACTACATTGACTCGGTGTATACTAAATTGCTTCATTTACCGACCACATTGCCTTGTACATTTTTCTTCCTCTTTCATAATAGATTAATGCAACATAATCAAGTCAACAATATGAATTCATAGGCTCATCAATAAGTTACCCAAAGTATTCCTTATCATCATCTATCATATCTATCTTTCTCCATGTAGATATCTTAGTTCTTCATCTCTTCTCTCCTCTTTACAAATGTTTAGATGTTTGCAACCAACATGATAAGTATTGTCAAAACTAGTTGACATCAATGATAGCATAATGAATGATTTAATTATCTTACATATCATTTTAGTATTCAGTGATCTTTAATCACTGATCTTCAAGTCATTCAGGTATTCAATCAATTGTATTCCATCAATCTCTTTCTTTGGCATTGATGGCAACACAAGCAATATGAAATATGCCATACACATACCAAACATGTATTCTACAACTATGTAAGTAAATGATGTAGCTCAGTAAGCTCTCCCTAGCTTGATATTTAATATGTTTAATCACTACGTTGCATAGTAGAATTATAAGTGTAGACTTTCCTCTATGGATTTGATCTTTTCAGCTCTCAGATTCCTTATGTTCTTTAGCAAAAAAACTTCAAATCTCTCCCTGTCTTTATCAGATTATCTCTCCCTTAGATATATATGATCTCTTTTGTTTATCATATTGTTTATCTCTCCCTTTGACAATAATGCCAAATAAAAACATAAAACATACAGCTCTTCAATAGCCAAGTAACTCTCTATTGTTTAGTGTAGTCAATGTATCTCGGTATACTGATATGCTAATTCTCTGTTCTAGTTCCTCAAATCTTTCACAACCTTAGACATAATCTAAAGTGTGAGCTATGTTACATCAACATGAATGATCTTCTGATAAGATTAGGCTGATGAAACCTCAAGATCACATTAGTGACTGGTAGACAGGGGACAGACCCCAAGTCTAGTCCTCAAGTATTCAAAAGTGTTCTTTGGTAGAGGCTTGGTAAAAATATCAAAAAGTTGTTGCTTTGATGTAACATATTCTAGTTTGAATTGCTTCTCCTGTACTTGTTCTCTTAAGTAGTGACACTTAATAGAAATGTTCTTTTTCTTTGAATGCATTACAGGATTCTTAGAAATATTTATTGCACTAGTGTTGTCACAATATATAATCATTGGCTCAGTGATTACCTCATTCATCCCTTCCAAAACTTTTTTGATATAAGAAATGTTTGAATAGTTTGTAGTAGCACCAGCATACTTTGCTTCGGCAATAGACTGAGAAATACAAGGTTTTTTCTTACTTGTCCAAGTAACAAGTTTTTCACCAAAGAAAAATTCTCCTCCATTTGTGCTCTTTCTATCATCTATATTTCTAGCCCAATCTACATTATTGTAGACTCTTAGTTTAAATTTACCTTCCTTAGGATACCATAAGCCATATTCCTCTTTTTTCGTCAGGTATCTCAAGATTCTTTTTACTGCAACCATATGTGAATCCTTTGGATTGGCAGAAAATCTAGCAACAATTCCCACTGCATGTGCAATATCTAGCCTACTATGTACTACATACATCAGTTTACCAATCATAGATTGGTACAATGTCTAGTTTACCTCTATAGATTCATCATCTTTTGTTAATTTGTAGCCTGTAAACATTGGTGTTCCAATTGGTTTACCATCTTCCATGTCAAATGTTCTTAATACTTCATTTATGTACTTTGATTGTGTGATGAAAATTCCATCATTTTGCTAAATAACTTAAAGCCTCAAAAAAATTTAATTTCTCCAAACATAGACATTTCAAATTCATTTCTCATCTCATCAGCAAATGATTTACATATATGATCTTGTCCTCCAAAAATTATATCATCCACAAATATTTTAGCAATCAAAATAGTATCATTAGATCCTCCTTTCATGTATAAATTGTTGTTTTCACTAGTTCTTAAAAAACTAATACTTGAAAGATAAGTATGCAACCTTTCATACCAAGCTCTTGGTGCTTGCTTTAAACCATATAAAGATTTATGTAGTCTACATACCATGTCTTTCTGATTTGGATCAACAAACCCTTCTAGTTGTTCTATGTAGACCTCCTCTTCTAGTATTCCATTCAGAAAAGTAGACTTAACATCCATTTGATAGAGTTTAAACTTCTTATGTGCAGCATATGCAAGTAACATGCGGACTCCTTCCAGTCTAGAAACAATTGCAAAAGTTTCACCATAATCAATACCTTCTTCTTGTGCATATCCCTTGTGTAATCACTGAAAAAAAGATAGAGACAATTAAATGATAAATCAAGTCAAATCAAAGCAAATCAAGGACAAAATTGAAGTAATTGAATCACAATGCATAATTAGCCAATCAAAATTAAAATCAAGTCCTAATTCAAGATAAATCAAAATTGAGAGTGTTTTAATCAAATACAATCAAATCAAAATACAATTAAATCAAATAATTGTATAGTCTTGGATTAAATCAATTTCAACCCCTTAAAGGGGTACATGGCTAAAATAAATCAATTAAATCAATTAATAAATCTTAATTTCCCTCAACAAACACAAAGGGAGGAAATTCAATCAACCAATGAGATTTAAGGAAAGGCATTCACATGAATCAAGCCAAATTCAATCTCAATCACTCAAAGTGAAAGAGAATCTTGTCTACTTATCCCAAGCTTTGAGGACACAAACTTTTCATTGTCTTCAAAGGGTGGAACCAAAGACTCAACCAAGGTTTAATCATGGTCAAATACACTAGACCCTCTACCATTGGGAAAATCTATAAAAGGAAGGCCTAAATCCTTCATAATTCATAACCACATATCTTAGAATTGCATCAAACCTCTTGCATTTTATAGCTAGAAAGGCATTTAAGAGCTTAATTAGCATTCAATTTGATCTAATTGTTAGCTTTATCTTGTTTATCTTATCAATTCTCATTCTAGGGCTGTCATTAATGGTAGCTTGCTGAGAGTTTCTACTAACATCCTTAGATAGAGAGCCATAGGATGCTCAATTGATCATTAATTTGCTTAATTGTGGTTTATTTAGTTTCTATTTCAATTATTGTCAATACTAATTCTATGAAGATACTATTTCTAGTATACAAAATGGCACCCACCGTGGGGCAAAATGCTTCACTTTACTAAACGATCAGATTCATATCTTTTTTGTCAAATTTGCATGTCTTTAACTCTTGACTTTTTCAGGAAATAGCTCTTTTGACAAGTGAAACGATGCTTTTGCACAATAAAATGACACTTTCAAACACTGTTCCAGTGCTTCTATGATAAATTTGGGTGTCTTTGCCCCGATCAGTAGCACTTTTGATCTTTCTATCATCCATCTATCATTCTTTCAGTGCTTTTGCTATTTTACTGAGTGCATTTTTCCTGACTACTAGGCACTTTTGATATTTTACTGAGTGCTTTTGTTGTTATTTTACCACCTTTAATCAATTCAGTAGTGCTTCTACTAGTTATTTGTGCACTTTAAAATTTTTTGATAGAATTGAAGTAGCACTTTTAATCTGATAGACAATGCTTTTAAGTAATAAAGTAGTGCTTTCAAGCAATAAAATAGCACTTTTAACTATTTCAGGAGCACTTTTGTAAAATTTGTTAATCTGATTAATCTAACTGTTGTAAAATGATTTACTGTATTCTGCAAGATGTCTCATTACAAAAAGGTGAGAAAACTAGAGAGCAAGTTTAATCATGAAGGCAAGGCTTTGGCTAGGAAGATCAAGAGGGAAAAAAAATTTCATATCAAAGCGGTTCTTGAGGAATCACAAGAGGAAGAAAACTAGGTATATTAGAATTATATTAAAAATGTAGAAGCTTACAAAACTAAATCCGTATTGCTTAATTAGATTTTTACTCCTTAGTTCAAGTTTTTCTTAAAATTTGCAAATAAGGTTTTTAAGATTCAATACATAAACTTTGCTTCTTCAAATTTGATTTGGTTTCCCTCATTGTGATTGTTTGTGTTGACTAACTTGCTGGTGGAAAAGCACATTGGATAAGGAGAGCTATTGCCAAGGTAATGATAAAAATGATAAGAATCACTCAAAAATGCCCCTAACTTTTGTTAGCTACAAGGAAAGGTAAGCCTTAAACTAGTCAATATTTTCCCTTAAATTATGGAATTGGAGCATTTCAAAATCTAGTAATTACAAAACAGCCTCTCTTTGTTTGGAAAGTTTAGCATTTAGGCCTATGCTATTCACTTCTTTTAGTGAATCAAAATGCCAAAGGTGTTGAACTTTTTGATTAATAAGAAAGGTTGAGGAATCAAGCACATAAAATCAAAGCCCCTTGTTTGTGGAAGAGAGTAGAAATACTCAAATCCCTATAGTTAGTGGGTGAAAGAAATTGAACAACATTGTTTATTTTGTTTGGGAACTAAAGGAAAAGTTAGGGATATGCTCTTCACCTTTTGATGAACCAAATTCCCAAAAATTTGACCTTAACTCCACTTCCTTGCTTTACATGAACATGCTAGAACATTAGTGGGCTCGCCTCCCGAGAATTTTCCTTAACGAGGCTAGTGGGAGGGACAGCCCAAAGTGGGATAAGATCACTTTTGCTTCAAGAATCCAACCCACTATAAAATGAAATGCATGCATCCCTAATGGGGTGTGACAAATGGATTTTAAACTTTTTGAACTTCCTCTAGTAGTCCTTTTTTTGCACCAAATCATACTTTTGTGTGTGTGGGAAGCCCCTTAACATACTTAGGGGATGAAAGATTAAAGTCTGTTTGAACGGAATCTATATTAAATCCTTGATAAAATAGTAAGACCACCTTTTAGAGCCATGTTTATGAAAAAAATCTTGTGCTAGGTAGGTGCTTGAAGTTTCTTTTTGTGCAAAACCCATGACAACGTTCTTCCAAATCAAACATTTTGTGTTAAGTGGGTAAAAAGAGACAAGTGAATTTGTGATTGTTGTGTTTGAAATATATAAACTATTGGAATTAAGAGAGATAGGTACTGAGAGGGGAGGGGTGAATCAGTGCCTTCAAAAAATTTACTTGTAAAACCTTTTAGATCTAAAACTATAAACAGTGATAACCGACCAATATAACTTGAATTAAATTGCATGAATCATTTGTCCACTTAAAATAAGTAAACAACATGAAATCCATAACACAATCACATGACACAAGTATTTTGGTAATGCAGAAACCCTTGTAAGAAGGTAAAAACTACAGTGGGGATGACACCCACAAATTCTTCACTACTACAGATAGAAAAGGTTTGTCTGTTAGGGCTACAAGTTTTGATCACTTCTGATGATCTCACCCTATTAGGAGTGACATGTTAGATCAGCTAGATCTACCTAGTTATAGGATTTTAGCAACACTAATGAAGTGTGCACTTGGTTAAGAGATTTACATAAGACTGTTAAGTCTAATCTATTAAGAGATTTTATCCAAAAACTCTATTACAATTGTCAGAAAGCAATAGGTATTTATATTCTATTTGACACTCAATTGTCTATTACAGATCTATAAGCTTTGATAAAAATATCACCTTACTTGTGATGAATCTCTGCTCTAAATCTACTTGGTAGCCTTTGCTAATTCTGCTCAAACTGCATTCTACTGTGCTCAGTTCTGTTCTGTTAACTAATAGACTTGAAGATAGGAAAAATGCTTCAAGTGCTCCATGATTCATATATTAGCTCACACCAAAAATGATGCAAACACATAAATATATAGTGTTCTATTTTTTCCATTTTAACACAATTAGGTTACACACTATAATCATAACCCTAAGATCTATGGTGTACAATAATAATCTAGATCATCTATTACAAAAGATATATATTGTATTTAATGAATATCATTATATTAAATGTTCCTCGATCTTGGTAAAATGTTTTACAAACCATTGTAAACGTTTGCATAGAAGAATGTGCCATTCTTGATTACTATGTCATTTCCTATGATCCTCAATAAACACTATGTAAATTGATCGGTGTATACTATGATGCTCGATGTTTACTGTCTATCGGTGTTAGTGTCTGCTAGTACTTGGTAAACTATTTATTGCTTGATGTATAGGCTTTACTGACTAGTCTATTTTGCTTTATGTTACCGATTAGCTCATTGTAAGTAACTGACCAATATCTTTACACACCTTTGGTAATAATGACAACCTTAGAAGGCTCAATAGAGATAACAATCTCCCCCTTTGGCATTAGTATCAAAACTTCAAATGTATAAAGACAAAAATCTCTATGTGACTTATATCTCCTTATATCTCCACCATATACATATACACATCAAAAAATTTCTAAGTACTAAGTACTCCCCCTCGGTGCATGCTCCCAATAATATAGTATACATAGCATCCATGCACATAATATTTGGCATAATAATGTTTGATACATTGCTTTCCCCCTTTTTGATAGTAATACCAAATACAAAATTGAGGTAGTATACTCACAACTTATCAAAAATTGACTGATGGGTTTTCTTCAATGACTCTAAGAGGTTTTCCCATTCCTCTATCAAAGATGTTTTCTAACACCAAAATTTCTGGTGTTGCAACTAATAGCTCGGCTTTGACAATGTGGGCTTCAAAAAAATTTAGGTGCGGAATGAGTTCGGCTGCAACTCAGTAACCTGATCTGTTAGGTGTGCTTCTTGTTTCTTCAAATCTGCTATCAACCGTCGAAGTTCCTAAACTTGGTGAATATGCTTTAGGAAAGCTTATGGCTCAGTGATAGCTACATTTGCACTCAACTGTATGTCTGCTTCTAAACCTTTGATCTTTTCACTGACTTCAATAGTGAAGATGTCTAGAGTACATAGCTTCAATAAGTATTGACAAATTGTCTGGGTGATGGATTTTGTTTTCATAATTACCTTAGATAATTTGACCTTAAGTAATGCCACTTCTTGGCTTATTTTCTTAGCTAATTTGTGCTTTATTCTCGATTCTTCCCTTTCTTTAATTATTTTATCTACATCGGTGTCCAGGGCGTTGATCTTCTGGGCAAGTGTAGCAAGTTGATCTATAATAGGCGTATCCTCATCAATATGTATCTCAGGTACTACCTATTGGAGGATATCCCACACATCATTTAGTACTTCTTTGTGTTTGTGCTCTTGCTTTAGTTTCTCTTGTGCTGCCTTTCTTGAACATAACTCCCCATATTTCCTCAATTCCTTAGGGCTTAGGGTCCTTGGGTCACACTCAGGTAAAATGATCACTTCATCTAGGGTGACCAATCCTTTTCCTTTCTTCTTCTTCTTTTGTGCTAGGGGTGATTTCTTCTCAATGATAGCAATGGATCTATCTCTAGTCTTCAGAGTGTCCTTCGCTATTAGCACTTGTTCTTCCTTCTTCTGCTCCTCAGTAGTGGTGGTCTCAGTTGTTGTAGTAGGAGTCTCAATTATGGTGTTTAGTGGGTTTACCTCAGTTGCCTTTGGTTCTTGTGTGTCCTTTGCTTCATCTATTTCCTTTGGTTCAATGGAAGATGCCTCTGTATGTGTAGGCTCATCTGTCTCTATAGGTTTCTCTGTGTGTTGATCTCCAATTGTATCTTTGTTTTTCTCAGGATTTGAGCCATCGGGTTGTACTTGGGAAAGAATTTTTGCTGCTTTGGCAAGTACAGGAAGTTCACCTAGTAGTGATGTAAATAGACTATCAGTGTCTAGTGCTTCATCTTTATTTGGTGCAATATTTACATCTTCATCATCTTTGTCATCGGGATCACCATGTGTGATGTCTACAATGAGTACATCATCATCGGTTTTCTTTTCCAGTTGGATTTCAACTTTTTTCGGTGCATCCTGTGAAACTTTTATTTCTTCCTTGTCCTCAATTATATCAATTACCTCGGTAACTGATATATCGGTACTCTTTGATTTCTTTGTTGGTCCTTCATCAATGTAAATGCCTTTACCTTTAGAATTTTGTCTCTTCTTAGACAGGTTAAAAAATGCTTGTTTCTCAGCTTTTTCTTCGGCTTTCAGAATTGATGTCCATATAGAATCTATAGTGACATCCATATCTACTACATTGTCATCCATGATCATTAAGGCTCTATTCTTGATCATAAATTTTTCTTGGTACTTGGTCAAGTATTCACTGACTTGCCCAAAGCTTAAGTATGCGGCTGCTTGAACTAGAGAGCATTCTCTCTTTCTCTTCTCGGTGTCTAATGCAATAGTCCATTTCTTAGTAATTATATCATCCAACTTCTTCGGTAATGTGCATGCAAACTCCATTGGAACTTTCTTAAACTTTATCATCATTTGGATGACAGCCTCTTCAATTTTAGTTTGATCTTCTTTTGACATTTTGTCAAATCTGTCTAGCAAGGGATTAGCGAGGTCTCCATGTTCAATTATGTCCTCAATGACTTCATCTATTGTTTTGGCCTTGCTACTAACCACTTTGAATTGATTTATATCATCCTCTATTTCTGTATCCTCTAAATCTTCCTTATTTTTTTATGTATTTCCTCTTTTTCTTCGATGCCTCATCTATTTCCTTGTTCTTTCTCTTAATGTATTTCTTTGTTGGTGTAGCTGCTCTTCTTTTTGTTAATTTTACTACTTCTTCTTTCTTGGTAGGTGGTGCTATAGTTGATGAATGTGTCTTCATACCTTCATGTATAGGTGACTGCATCTTTGTAAGAATTTCAGGTGGAGGAACCTATGTAGGATCTACTTCTTTGTCAAACTTGGTCTCCTCACTATCATATGGTTTGTCGGCTAACTGTAGCTGACCTTCGGTTGCCTGTTCAACCGGTATCACTTCAGATGTTTCAGACTTATCTCCATATTTAGGAGTGAGATCTTTCTTCATTTTCTTTACCTTTTTGGTTATTTTATCGATCTCAATATTAGTAGATATTCTAGACTTAGGTTCTTCATATACTCCAAACGTAGTGGCTATGGGATCCTTTAGTACTGCAAGTAGTGCATTAATAGATTTTAGTGCGAAATCATGGTCTATCTCATATCCCATTGGTGCCAACCATTTTATCCTAGGGTCAACTGCTTTTATCATGGTATAATCGGTGTCAACCACAAAACTCATCCTCAAATTTCTGAACTAATTCCCTTGGAATTCTGGTTCTCTATTGCATTTTAGATTGAAATTTAGTGAAGTAAGCATTGATCTCTACATTCAACTTATCTCTTAACTTGTTCATCATTTCACAAATTTTTTTTTTATCAATACATCTAGTATCCAATTTACTTTACCGGTACCAGGCACAAACTTTTGTAAATAGAAGAATATGCATGCAAGTAGAGATCCGTACTTACATGTGTTAGCTTTATTTTTCCTTATGGTCTTCATATTCTATTGGAGTTGATGTAACGGTACCTCAGCAAGATCAACTCAGTGACCTTTCACTACAATTTTGTGTGCCATGTCTACTGTGCTGCAGGGTACGCTATTGAGTCTGCTCGATTGAAATAGCTTATACTCGATCACATGTGCTGCAAATTTTACTGTTGGGTCCTTGATTGTTAAAATCTTCAATGCCCGACCATCCCATTATGCTCCAGTGAATTTATCAACATCTAGTCGAGAAGAACTTTAGAAAGCCTTAGCTTTGTCGGTTGTAGGGAGCCCAATAACCCTACTGATTACTTTCTTGGTGACCTCAATCAGTTTATCCAGCCAGAACTTGTCATCATGATATCTACTCAAAATGATTCTAATCCAATCTGATTTGAATGATTGTGGCAAGTGTGTAAAATATGATAAACTTGATTCCCCAATCTTCTTGTAGTCTGATTTCATTTTTCCATTGGGGTCATAGAGTGGTTTATATGCTGCAATAGTTTCAAAGTCCCCAACTTCTCTAATTTTGCAATGAATATAGGACCTTACGTCTTCTATCAGTAAAACCCTTTCTGGTATGCTCAAAAATATGCCCATTGTATCTATCCATGCTGTGACATTAGGATGTGGCTTAAACTTTAGTTCGATGAAATTTTCGCTGACGATTAGATTAACTTCCTCTTCAACACTTTGATTTTTTCTTGTAGACGATGTCGATGCCATAAATTAATTCTAGGGTTTCATCAAGCAACAGGATAGGAAGTGTTTGATCACAAATGAACTTACTCAGTATCATGAAGAGTGATGTCAGTTTGATCTAGCATAGCCTTGAATCCTTCAGAAAATAATTTAGATCGAACTCTGCTCTTTGAATTCTTCACTCTTCAAAATCGCATTGTAGAAATGAACTCCGTTCCCATGTATTTATAGACTTTCGATGTTCCCGCTCAAAATTTTATGTAATAAATGCTCCATCTAACTTTTGGTATGACACAGCTATCAGCTCAATGACTACTAGAACTTTCATCCTCTCGGTTAACATAGGCTTTCTTCATCAGTTGATACATATGCTCAGTTAAACTTACATAGTGACTATCGATGGGTAACCAACTCTTGGTCTCTCTTTTACCAACTGTATAACATTGTTAGCTCATGACAATTAAACCATAGTGCATCTTTATTCATGCTGATTTGGTATAAGAACATTATGCATAAGGAACTATATGTAAAATGTGATCTTTTGAAATATCAGTCCCATACATACCTATTTCACTTTAAGTGGAGGTACCGATGTCACCCAATCCAATGGATGAGATTTCACCGACAACATTACTTGAGTCAGCATTCTCATTAGATGCCTTCTTCCACATAGTGTTCCTTAACTTCATGATATCAACAATAGTATATCCACTTTCAAATATATGGTTTTCATCTGGTGCTCGGTCTCTACAGTTCTTTCTTAAATGATCGACCATATGGCAGTGCATACAAGCCATCCTAGAGTTTGTCTAGTTTCTTGATTGTCAAATCCGACTCTTTCTATAATACATATCTACCACATACAACATAGTTAGTCCATGTATTATAATCCCAAACATAAGAGTTACCTTGTCTCTTCGGTTGATATGGTCTGCATTGTGGTTTCTCCTTAGGTGTCCAGACTTGCTTCATTTTTGCCTTGTAGTCTTATGCAGTTTGTCTAGGCTTGTTACAAGTATAGCATATTTTCTCCATAGTAGTATTATTAGCAAGATCATTTTTCTTAGCTCTACACTCATAAGCAAGATGTCCAAACTTTCCATAGTAGTAACAATGTCCATTAAACTTAGGAGTGATAGGAGGTTTACCTTGTGCTTTGCTTCTACACACATTAGATGTATGTCAAGGTTTCCCATAATGATAGCATGCCAACACTTTAGGTTTTTGATTTTGACTGATGTTGACTTATTTAGCTTGTTATGAAGTTTCTCCTTCACCAGTGTAGCCTAAACTGACTTTACTCCCAAATCTTCTCTGATTGGTTAAGAATTCATCAATCTTCTTGGAGCTATCCTTAGCAAGTTTCTTCATTTCATTTTTCTATTGTTAATTTTTCACTTCATTTCTCAGCTTCTCATTTTCTTCTCTGAGTCTTGCAACATCTTCTAGTTTTCTCTACAATTCTGCATTCACTCGGTTTACTTCTTGATTCACAATCATCACTTGATTAGTTACTTGGAAATGTCAGTTAGTGAGTCTTTGTATCTCATTTTCTTTAGTTTGAAGTTGTTCACTCATCTATCTTCGGTCATCGATTGCTAGATTTATTTCTTGCTCGGCTTGATTTTCTTTGTTCATTATTTCTATCATTCTCACCATCTGAGATTCTTGACTGATTTGTAGTGCTTTCACTTGATCAATTAAATATTGATTCTTTTCAGATAGATCAGTGATTATGCTTTCAGATCCATCTGAGATGCTTCTAGAACTAGATCCACTGTACTTGAATATGTCATCAATAGGTTCTTCATGATAACCGATCTCATTTTGTAGTCTAACTAAGTTCTTCCTTTCATCCAGTAATTTTTTCAATCCTTCCTTGGCTTGCTTGTACTCTTCCACCAACATTTGCATTTGTATCTTCTGATTCTCAATAGTCTTGTCAAGCTTGTATCTCTCCATGACTTAGATCTTTACCCTTTAGTGGTTAAACTATTCAATAAGAGAACTATGCTATGATACCAATTGTTGGAATTAAGAGAGATAGGTACTAAGAGGGGAGGGTGAATCAGTGCTTTCAAAAAATTTACTTGTAAAACCTTTCAGATCTAAAACTATAAATAGTGATAACCGACCAATATAACTTGAATCAAATTGCATGAATCATTTATCCACTTAACATAAGTAAGTAAACAACATGAAATCCATAACACAATCACATGACACAAGTATTTTGGTAATGTAGAAATCCTTGTAAGAAGGTAAAAACTGTGGTGGGGATGACACCCACAAATTCTTCACTATTGTAGATAGAAAAGGTTTGCCTGTTAGGGCTACAAGTTTTGATCACTTCTAATGATCTCACCTTGTTAGGAGTGACATGTTAGATCAGCTAGATCTACCTAGTTATAGGATTTTAGCAACACTAATGAAGTGTGCACTCAATTAATAGATTTACATAAGACTGTTAAGTCTAATCTGTTAACAGATTTTATCCAAAAACTCTATTACAATTGTCAAAAAGCAATAGGTATTTATCTATTATTTGACAGTCAATTGTCTATTACAGATCTATAAGCTCTGATAAAAATATCACCTTACTTGTGATGAATCTCTTCTCTGAATCTACTCAGTAGCCTCTGCTAATTCTACTCAAACTGAATTCTACTGTGCTCGATTCTATTTTGTTAACTGATAGACTTGAAGATAGGCAAAATGCTTCAAGTGCTCCGTGATTCATATATTAGCTCACACCAAAAATGATGCGAACACATAAATATATAGTGTTCTATTTTTTGTACATTAACACAATTAGGTTACACACTATAATCATAACCCTAAGATCTACAGTGTACAATAATAATCTAGATCATCTATTACAAAAGATATACATTGTATTTAATGAATATCATTACATTAAATGTTCCTCGATCTTGGTAAAATGTTTTACAAACCTTTTTAAGCATTTTCATAGAAGAATGTGCCATTCCTAATTACTATGTCATTTCCTATGATCCTCGGTAAACACTGTGTAAATTGATTAATGTATACTGTGATGCTCAGTGTTTACTATTTGTCGGTGTCAGTGTCTGCTAGTACTTGGTAAACTATCTGCTGCTCGGTGTATGGGCTTTACCAACTAGTCTATTTTTCTTTATGTTACCGATTAGCTCATTGTAAGTAATTGACTGATATCTTTACACACCTTTGGTACTAATGACAATGTTAGAAGGCTCAATAGAGATAACATAAACAAGTGAGAGATATTCATTGAAAAATTCATCTTACTTTTAATCTCTTCAATTTAAAATCAATAATTCTCAAACCAAGGATCATTCCAAATCAAACCCTTGTTGGATGTTAGTTTCCATGCGGTCCCACACATATAGGGTATCTTTACAAGGAGATAGAACTTGCTGCAAATGAAGGACAAGAATACCAAAGTCTTTTTAAAGGTCCTAATCAAGAAGAAATTTCCCCAAACTTGTTTGACAAAAGACTTGGAGAAATGGATAGGAACTTGGCATATCATAATTACCAACCAGGAGGAAATAATCAGAACATCAACAATGCCAATCATAATCCCAAAGAAATACTTGAAGAAAAAGTTGAGAGACAAGCCCAAGATCAAGAATTCCTAGAGGTCATGGAGAAATTAATAGATAAGGATAGGAAGAATTTTTTCCTAAACCTAGCTCAAGTGAGAGTAAAGCTTCCCCATGATTTTGATATAGAACAACTTAAGAAATATCAAGAGAAAGATAATCCCATGAATGCTATGACTAGGCAAATAAAGGCCTTTCAAGAAAAAATAGATACCATGAAAAAGGCAGCTGAACCTAAGGCCTTTTCTATTGAAGCTTTGTGTCCTTTTCCATCCGATAAAAGCTTAGCTATGGTACCTTTTCCTTTTAATATCATCTTTCCTAAATATGATAAATATATGGGTAAAACAGACCCACAGGATCATTTAAGTGAGTTTTGTGCCCTAAGCATTGAGTTCATGCACAATGACACATACCTAATGAGACTCTTTCCTAGGAGTTTAGGAGGTCCTACCATGGAATGGTTTTCAAAACTACCCCAAGGAATAAAGACCTTTGATGAATTAGCATCCAATTTTGTAACCCATTATTCTTATAACATTGAGCACAAAATCACAATGCTCAAGTTGTGTGATACCAAACAAAAAGATGGAGAGTCCTTCCTAGGATTCCTATAAAGGTGGAGGACTATTTTCGCAAGGTATCCATGAAGTATCCCTGAGAAATAAAAGATGGAAATCTTCACAAATAATTTGACCACAAAAATGAATTATATATTACAACTCCAATGTCCCCCAACATTTGAAAAACTCATCGAAAATGGGATCAAGATTGAGGATGTATTGGTCAAGAGAGGTGAAGTAAAATTATTTAAAGATAACAAATCCAATAACACCAACAACAACAACAACAACAATAATTATGTGCCTAAATATGTCAATAATCAAGGGTCCAATAATTACAATGATAAATCTAAATCATGGATCAAGAATAACAACAAAAACCTTGTGAATGATGGAGTTGTGGAGGCCCACAACTTGAAGGCAACCCCTTTTACTTTACCATATGGAGCTAATTCTTCAAATAATGTCAATCAATCAAAAAAATCTCCATTTAATTCCAATAATGCCAATAACAATTCCAACAATTCCAACAATAACATCAATAACCCTAATGGGAATAAGTCCAAATCTTTTTTCTCCAATTATAACAAAAGAAAATTAACCTATTTAGGTGAACCTTTGGAGAATGCATTAAGGACCTTGGTTGCCAACAAAATCATCACATTACCCCATACAAAATATTATGAACCTCAAGATAAACCCTATTGGTGGAATGACTCTCTTCATTGTGAATATCATTGAAATAGAGGTCATCCAACTAATGAATGCATGAGATTAAAACACTTGGTGCAAGACTTAATAGATAATGGAATCATCAAAATTGAAGGACCTCAAAACAATGAGGACCACATGGCTTTCAAGAACCCCTTTTTGAATCATGAAAAGGGTGACTCATCTAAGGCTAATCAAAATTTTAAAAAAAAAGGCAATGAGAAAGTGAACTTTGCTCATACTTATGATAACACAATCAATAATTTAAGAGAAGAGGATAATACTATAAATGTTGTCATAGTTGAATAGAAGTGATTTGGAATCACCTCTATTTGTGTATGTGTGTGGGGAAAATGTAAGATTCACTCCAAAATCCAAATTCCCAAAGGAGAGATCCAATTTGATCAACCAAGAGGTTAATACATAATCGAATCAATCTATGAAGAATATGAAAGAAAGAATAAATCCTATACTTCCCTATAGTTGGATTAAGCTTGAAATCTGAAATAATTGAAGTGCAAATACTAACCTTGAATTAGGGAAGATCTAGAAAATGTTTTATTCTGGCTTCTGTATGAACTTTCTAAAGATTTTATCACTTGTTTTGGACTGGAAATGCCGAGGTGGACAAAACCCAGAAATATTTTCTCCAAATTCACATAGGTCGACTTTGACCTTTTAAAAGGTCAAAGATAACATTATTTATTTGAAGTTTGACTCTGATTCTATTCACATATCCTGAAAGATTGCTGAAATGGGTATCCGAATTCACTCTCAGATTTGAGATTCCACACCCATGCCTACAAGAAAAATGGTTTTTTTGTTTGTTTGGGGGGGGGGGGTTTTCCTTGGTCAAACCTTGGTTTGGAATCAAACTTAATATTGAAATTGAAATAGGAGAATGCTAGCAAGTAGTAGAAATGAATCTAACAATGAAGCTATGCAATTCAATAGATATGCTAATGTATTTGGAATGTAATCAAATATATTGATATGAAAGCTTGAACATAACATTATCAAACCTCTATGATTGTATGCTTGAAATCCACTTTGAGGAAACAATGATATGGATCTTGAAGATGAACAAAGGATCTTTGAAAGAAGATCACACCACCATGGTGGCTAGATCTAGGGTTGGAATGATAGATCTTGAATGCTTGAACCAAATCCCTTCAATAGCTTGAATGGTTTAAATCCTTGATCTTCAATGGAGAACTTGGATGAAGAAGAAGACTTGAATACTTGAATGAATGCTTGCTTGATCACATTGAGAGCTTGAGAGCTTGAGCATGAAAACTTGATGTCAACTTGATATTGGAGTGATGTGAAAAAGAGAGAGGAAGGCCTCCTTTTATAGTGATCTAGGGCACACTCCCCTAAATGGGCCACCCTAGAGAATTAAATCCCAATTAGGTCCTCACCTTTAGAAAATATACCTTGATTAAATACCATTAAAGGATTTACCATTTCGGAGCCCGAAACAGCTGACCCGAAAGTGGGAAATAACTTTCCCGAAAGATAAATTATCAGCAAATGAAACTTTGAAATTCTGGCAGGAAGAGGTCAAGGTCAAGGTTGACCCTGACTTGGTTAGGGTCAACCTTGACCCTGACCTAGTTTGAGGTCAACTTTGACCTAAAACCCTAACTTTATCAGGTTCTGCAATAGGAGTTCCAGGGGTGCCAGAAACTTGGAAATTGATGTCAGATCAGGACCCAGTGTCTAGAATAGATAGAAAATCCTTAGAATGATGTGATGATGGACTAGGAGGTCTCATTTCTAAATCCTACCTAGAAAATAGAGCCATGGAAAGAGGAAAATTAGGAAAGTCCTTAAGACCTTAACACTAATTTCACCTAGAATGTAGAAATCAATTGCAGAGAAGAAGTGGAAGACAAGGGAGAATGCAAAGATGCCAATCATGACCCTAAACCACTTACTCAAAGGGCTAAATGCTCTTAACATGGAAGTGCTTCCATTTTAAGATGATACAATAGTAAAGAACAATTCAAGAGAAGCATCATCAAATGTTGTCACCAAGGGGAAAGCATAAAAAATTATCCTACCTAATAATGCTCCTAAAGTTGTGGTATCAAATCAAGCTTCAACTTCATCATCAAAACAATACAACTTGGTTGATCAACTACAAATAACTCCCACTCAAATCTCTATCTTGGAGTTACTCAAATTGTCACCAATTCATAAAGACATTTTGGAGAATGCCTTATTGGAAACCAATGTGCCTCTAAACTTGGAGGTAGAAAAATTTCAAAATATGGTGGGGCACCTCATTGCACCGCATTGCCTATCATTTTTTGAACAAGATGACATGTTCCTTAACCATCCTCAAAATATGCCCTTACACATAGAAGTCTGATTCACAAGCATAGGCTGAAAAGAGTTCTTATAGATGGAGGAGCCAGCCTAAACATGTGTACCCTTAGCCTAGTAAAAGCCCTAGGATTTTTTCAGGAGGCTATTGATCCTAAGAAAAAGATAACCATAAAAGCCTATGTTGATGAAGAAAGAGCTTCAAAAGGAGTCATAGTGTTACCCATAAGAGTTGGTCCCATGCAAAAAGAGACCATATGCCAAGTGTTGGATCTAAAGTTGACGTACAATATCTTGTTAGGAAGGTTGTGGATTCACAAGCTGTAAGCCATTCTATATACTTATCATCAATTCCTAAAGTTTCCTTATCTAGGGAAAGAGATAATGGTAAGTGGGGACCTAAACCCCTTCCAATATTGTAATAATATCAAGCCTATCAATGATTCCTTAGTCCCACACAATGCAGAAGGGTCTATACCTAATCAAATGGAGCAAGGTCAAAGTTCTAAGGACATTCCTTTGTTGAAAGGAAAAGAAAAGATGGAAGAAGAGATTGTTATTAAAAATACACCAAAACTCATTAACCTAACTACATCAACTAAAGGAAAAGAGAAGGGTAATGAGCATAACATTATTGAAGAACCAAAAGAAGACCATACCAAAGCTATCTAAGTATCCACCAAAGAGGCCCATTATCAAAAAATGGACCAAATGATGAAGAATTTTGATAAGCAATGCAAGATCAAGCAAAAAGGCGTAGGTGAATACTCCTTATCTATGATAGACCTACATTTATCACCCAAATCCTTTGGAAGACCCTCAAATCTACCCCATAGATACAATGATAATTTTGTGAGGGAAAGTACATCATCCACCATGGATGAAGAAGACAATGAGAACCTAAATTGGTTATATAAAGATGAAGAATCAAGTGCACATGTTAAACATATTCAAAATATAACCATTCCCACACATTAATATGGGAAAGGGTTTTCAATCATGCAAAAGATGGGGTACAAAGGTCAAGGACCTTTAGGCACAAAGAATGAAGGGCTCATTGAACCCATAGAAAGTACATGGCAAGATTCCAAGTAGAAAATAGGAGTAGGGTATCTTGAGGAAGGATACACTCAAAAACATTATCCCAAACTTTATAGCCAAATATTACAATTAGAGTCTCATAGTGATGAAGATTCTAATAAGTGGGAATGGGAGACACTATCAGATGAGTCATGCCATGATAAAGGTATTGATGTTATTCATACATATGCTTCTACCACGGATAAAGGACCAATAGTAGAATCAAATTCAAATAAAGCATCTAGTTCTAGCCAAGTGATCATAAATGATGTGTTGAGCATAGAAATAGAGATAAATCAATGGGTAGGTGTACCTTCATGGAGACCTACTATGGAAGAATCAAACATTAGGTTTAATCCACATGAATTTGATCCAATGGAAACCCTAGAGGATTCTAGTGAGGAGGACTTTGATCCTTCTTCTTTAGAACATTTAGAGGAAGTCCATATCAAAGAATTTCAAGATAAAATGTATGAACCATCCAATAATGAGATATACACCTTAAATCCAATTGAAAAAAGCCTAAGTCTTGACCCATTAATCCTCATACACCTGGACTTAATCGAATGGAATTCCATTGAACCAACTACCCTTCCAATCTTCTTAAATGACAACATGGTGTCCCAATACCTTAACATGGTTGAACCCTCTTCTATCAGTGAATATCAAGAAGAATTGAGCAACGGGAGCATCTAAACTTTCAATCCTAGAAAAAATGAAAAAAATGAAAAAAATAAAAAAGCAAAAGAATCAAGTGTTGAAAACCACATTGTGGCAACATTAGATCAAGAAGAAAAAAATAACGAAATGAAGGATGTTTCCAAAGGTGAAAACCCAACTGAGGCACCTAAGGAAGGGTGTTTGGATGCTCTACCAGAACATTATGAGGAAAGATCTTCAATCTTGGTTGAGCCCATAGAAAAGGTAATATTGGATCAGAAATAGAGCCAAAGATCATCCACTTAGCGGCATCATTATCTAGTGAAGAAAGGATAGAATTCATTAAGTTCTTTAAGGAAAAACAAGTTAACTTCGTATGGTCTTATGATGATATGCCAGGATTAGACCCAAATTTGATAAGGCATCATCTAAATATCAAGGAAGGAGCAAAACATGTTAAGCAAAAGCTAAGGAAGATGCATCCACATATAGAACTACTTGTCAAGGTAGAGTTATAAAAATTATTGACAGTGGGATTTATAAGGGCCATTGATTATGCACAATGGATCTCAAATATAGTGCCAGTATCAAAAGCAGACAAATCCATTAGAATCTGCATGGATTTTAGTGACTTAAATTTGGCATGTCCTAAAGATGACTTCCCACTTCCAAGTATAGATGTCATTGTGGACTTAATAGCAGGGCACTCTATGTTTTCACTCATGGATGGATTTAGCAGATATAACTAGATATAAATAGCATTCAAAGACCAAGATAAGATCACTTTTACATGTGCATGGGGTACCTTTTGTTGGAATGTCATGCCTTTTGGGGTAAAGAATTCTGGAGCGACCTATCAATGAGAAATGACCATAATATTTCATGATATGATGCATAAGTTCATGGAGGACTATGTGGATGATATATTAGCCAAATCTCACTCAAGAAAAGAGCACCTCCCAATTTTGGCAAAATTTTTTGAAAGATTAGAAGAATTCAAAGTGAGACTTAACCCAAAGAAATGTGCATTTGGAGTCCAATCCCACAAACTACTAGGTTACATTGTATTTGCAAAGGGAATAGAGGTGGATCCCACTAAAGTGAAGGATATTATGGAAATTGAAGCACCTAAAAACATTAGTTAGATGAGATCTTTACAAGGAAGGATCCAATCCATTAGGAGATTTATCTCCCAATTAGCTGAAAAATGTCATAATTTCACCCAACTTTTGCATAAAGATACAATTTTCAAATGGGATGAAAAGTGTGAAGAAGCCTTTAATCTATTAAAGAAATATGTCATGAACCCACCAATCTTGATGCCACCTATCAGAGGCAAGCCCTTGATCCTATACATTTCAACAACGAAGAATTCATTGGGGCACTTTTAGCATAAGAGGATGAAACAGGAAAAGAAAAGGCAATTTACTACATAAGTAAAACCTTGGTCAAATACGAGCTGAATTATACATTCATGGAAAGGGCATGCTTGGGCATGGTTTTTGCTTCACAAAAATTATGCCATTATATGCTAGCCCACAAGATAAGGCTCATTGCCAAAATTGACCCGTTGAAGTATCTACTTAGTAAAACAACATTGAATGGAAGGCTAGCAAAGTGGGTTATAGTACTAAGTGAGTTTGACATAGAATATGTTGATAGAAAATCAATCAAAGGGAAATTCATTGTTGAATAATTAGTAGAATCACCACTTCAAGATGATCATCCCATTCAAGAATAATTAGTGAATGTTGAGGCAAAAACATGTCAATTATATTTTGATGGTTCCTACACTCATCATGGATCAGGAGCAGGCATACTTCTAATCACTCTTGAAGGCTCTACTATCCCTAAGTCCTATAAATTACTATTTCCATTCACCAATAATATAGCAGAATATGAAGCCTTGCTTATTGGAATCAAGTTGGCATTAGAGTGGAAAGTAATAGAACTAAAGGTTTATGGAGATTCACAATTAGTCATTAATCAAGTTAATGAAGAATATCAGATGAAAGATGACAAATTGGTACCCTACAAAAACATGGTGGAAAGTCTTAAAAAGTGTTTCATGCTTATTACATTTGAGCAAGTGCCAAGAGAAAAGAACAAAGTAGCAGATGCAATGGCAACTTTGGCTTCACTTCTACAAATGCCTGATCAGAGTACCAGATATGAATTCCTAGTAGAAGAAGTGGATCAACCCACATTTGACCCTACCCACCCTTATACCATTTTCTTGTTAACCACAAATGAATCACCTTGGTATGGACCTATTTACACTTACTTGAAAGATCAAATCCTTCCCATAGACCAAACCAGGAATCAGAAGAAGAGCTTCATTCATCAAGCCACCCGATACACCATAATTTTTGAAACATTGTATTACAAAAGCTTAGAGGGAATGCTCCTTAGATGTTTAGAAGAAGAGGAATCAAACGTAGCCTTAAAAGAAATCCACAAAGGAATTTGTGGATCACACTCAAACGGATTAACCCTAGCTAAGAAACTTCTTAGGATAGGATATTTTTGGCCTACGATGGAGAAAGATGCTTGTAACTTTGCAAAGACTTGTAGAAAGTGTCAATTCCATGGAAACTTGATACATGTACCTACACAAGAGCTTCATCTGATGACAACACCTTGGTTGTTCTATCAATGGGGTCTAGACCTAATAGGAATGATTTATCCACCATCCTCAAATGGTCATAAATTCATCATCATGGCAACGAAATACTTTACCAAGTGGGTGGAAACTGTACCCTTGTCAACTGCAATGGGAAAACATATATCTTTGTTTATCCTCAATCATATTATTTTTAGATATGGCATACCTCATGCCATCATAATGGATAATGAAAAGTATTTCAAAAATAAAGACCTAAAGGAATTATGCACCAAGTTTCACATGATTCATCATTCTTCTTCAATCTATTACTCCCAAGGTAATGGACAAGCTGAGGCAACAAATAAAAACATCTTGAAAATTTTGAAGAGAACGGTGGACAATTCAAGTAGAGATTGGCACATCAAAATAAACCCGACCTTATGGGCTTATAGAACAAGCATAAGAATGCCAACAGGAGGTACACCTTTTTCTTTAGTCTTTGGAGCAGAAGCAATTTTTCCTTTAGAGGAAGAACTCCCATCTTTGAGGGTATCTCTTCATGGTTTGATAAGTGAGGAAGACTATAGGGTTGCTAGATTGCAAGAACTAGAAATCTTAGATGAAAAACATAAGCAAGCACTTGATCATTTGAAGGTGTCCCAAAATAGAATGTCAAGAACTTATAATAAGCACATCAAGTCAAGAACATTTCAAATAAGTGACCTAGTTTTGTGAGAAAATCCCAAGAATCAAGCAAAAAGAGAAAAGAAAGGAAAATGGGAAGCAAACTAGCTAGGACCATTTATCATTGTTGAAAATTTTGGGACCGGCACCTACAAACTAGTAGATTGTGATGGTGAAGAACTACAAGAGCCTATCAATAGCATACATCTAAAGAGGTTCTATACATGAGATAGAGGAAAGAGTATAAAGAGTATCAGGTGGAAGGCATCATATTTATTGTATATAGTCAAAAGAGATCTTGAAAATACCAAAAACATTTGAAAAGCAGAAAAGCACAAACAAATTGAAAAGCAGAAAAGATCAAAAACAATGGAAAATTGAGCATGAAGAAAGTAAAAACATTCATACATGATCCTCAAAAAGATGTTGTCTTGGTGAAAACCTAGCAAATAGGTGCCTTGATGATATGAAAAAAAATTGAAAAAAAAAGAAAAAAAAAAATTAAAAAAGAGAAAAAGTGCCTTGGTGAAAGCCTAGCAAATAGATGCCTTGGTAGCAAAAAAAAGAGAAAAGCTTTAAAAACATAAAAAAGAGAAAGAACTATTCAATCTGTGAAAACCTAGTAAATAGGAACCATTGAAAGTCCAAGTCAATTGCATACATAGGTCACCTTGTAAATATTACATTCGCCAGCATTTGTATATATTGCATAATAAAAACCCACAGTTGCATTTGTGAGTACCTCAAGATTTTGGTCACCTAATCTGCAAATTGTCCTAAAGTCCCATAAATGAAATTATCTCAAGTTAGGGGCAATCTACTCAAAAGGAGAAAGGATTCATCAAAGCAAGCTTTATCTAATCATGGAATCAATTCATCAAAATTTGAAAGAGGAACACTTAATCAAATCTACATTCTAATCCAATTTGAGCCAAAACGCAAAATTTGATCCAAGAGGTTACATGACCTTATCTTTATCAGGATTAAAATTATGAAATGGATGGAACTGCACTTGAAATATGGATTTGAAAAACATTGCAAGAATTTTTTCTAAAGTGTTGACTCAATTGATGAAATCATGTCTTTCTAGCGAATCGATGAAAGTTTTAGACTAGACAAGCTATGATGAAAGGATGATATTTTTCTTATTTTTTGAATGACTACCTTAAAATCAAAGTTTTAAATCATGTATTATTTTTCTAGGGATTTGATCATCAAAGAATCATCGAGGACTTGTACAAAGGATAAAATTGAGATTTCTACTTGTTTACACAAAAGGATACCTTGGTTATTTTGATTTTCAATACGATAATACCAACATCCACTTGCAACATAGAATTTGACAAAATTAGTATTCGCACTCTCATGATTGGATTCAATTAGTGATAGTCATACTGAAGAGAGATGGGAAAGCAAATAAAGAGGTGCAAAAAGTATTCGTATCATCATAGTTGAACTAGTGATGGTTGTACTAAAATGGGATTCCAAAAAATGCTCAATGATGATTATAAGCTCCAAATTTTGAATAATGGTAGTTAGCTGCATACATCTTAGAGTAAGTGCATTGTATATATTGTTTCCTTTCTTAGCTTAAGTTGCAAGAGGAAAATAAAAAGGGGGTGTACTTAAATCAAAAATCAAAGGATCATAAAAAACAACCATATAAGATCGAGTGTGTTGGAAATCAAAAACAAAAACAAAATGCATTTCATTAGTTCACTTGCATTACATTAAGGCATTATCATTAGATTGCATTCATCTCATTTAAGGTGCATATATTAAGTGGATTGCATTAGTTAGAAATCATTCATTGCATACATTAAGATCATTCAACATTAAATGCACATCATGCATGATAGTACCATCCATGCATATTACATATATCATTAAAAGCTCATAATCATTGCATACATACATCACATTTACATATCAAAGAAAATGCATCCATTAGATTCAACATCCATTTATTATCCATTATATATATCAATATCATTAAGTAAAACCATTACATATTGCATTCATCTATTCTATGTCATACATAAGACAAGTCATTTAACCATCATTAGGACATATGCATACATTAAAAATTGCATTCTGAAAAGCATAAAATAAAGCATGTAGAATATAGAATCATATAGAGCTTCATGTCACATAAAACACCTAAAAAAGAAATCCAACACATAAATACATCATATATAGTCAAATCTATCAAAGAGAGCATCAAATTCCATGGTAACATCATCATAAATGAATAAGATATCAAAGTCTATAACATGATCATCAAAGCAATATCCAAATATCAATGTCCATCAGCTATCAAAGTATCAACATAAACAACATCAATCAATAAAAAATGATACAACAAAGGTCCAATGTCTTGATCATAACAACATAAAAAAGATCATATATCATCAAAGTATAAAGGAAACAATAAAAATATCTAATGAGAGATCAACTGATAAAGTCACTGGTACCACCAGTACCACTGGTATCACCAAGACCATCGGAACCATCAGGACCAAGAGAACTATCTGGAGGCTGACTAGAACTGGCCTGTAAACCATGTTGACTCATAGCAGCCATGAAAGCTTGCATCATCAAGCTCATCTGTGAAACCTATTATTGAATGGATGATATCTGAGTCTGCAAAGATGCAACATCTGATGCTGAGGCTAGTGCATGACCCTATACTATAGAAGACTGAGGAGGAGGAACAGAAGAAGATGGCATCACAAAAGAAGATGGATCACCCAAAGATGGAACAAACTAAGAAGATGAAGGATGTGAAGACAATGAAGGCATAGAAGCTAAAACAAAAGTAGAAGCAAAAGAAGCTACCTGAACTAGAGGAACAATATGAGGAATAACCTATTAAGCAGGAGGACCCTATGCTTGATCAAGTAGTACATGTGCAACATCTACATCCATCTCCCTCTGGCACCTAGCCCTAGGTCTATCCACTAGATCTCTAGCCACTTGATGTAAAATCCTGTCAACCTACTGACCTCCCGCCTGATCACCACTCCTAGGAGGAATTAGAATAGAAACTATCACTGGCATCTGTACTATCCCCTGATCCTACCACAACCACCACCTCCATCATCATCTCCATCATCATCATCACCACCACCATCTCCACTAGCACCATCACCACCACCACTGTCATCCCCATCTGATAACTCCTCAATAGTGGGAATCCTCTCGATATGATTGGTGAACTTGGGAAAAGGATATCGATGTAACCAAGCACCATACTCATAAGTAATATATGCATCCATGATATGTGACCTAGGAGCCCAAGGATGATACCCAATCTCTCATATCTCTTGTATAGTTGTACCATAGTCTACACATGGGCCCCATAATAATCTCCTAGCATGTACATGAGCATACATAGCTATGCCCTGTGGAATATCCTGAATGTGCCCATACTAACAAAAAACATGGTGAAAGTAGAATCTCTCGATAACAAATGTAGAGCGACCGATCATCCAGTGAGGGTAGAACATATAAGGAAGCTCACCATCATCCTCTAGCCAAGCCTCACATCTGAGATAAGGTCTCCAAACTATAGTATCCAAGCCATCAATTTGATGTCGCCAGTAATCCAGCTTACCCATGTGGGTTTGGATAATGATACCACTGTACATCCATGCAAAAGGCCAACTTGGCTGATGATCTCATGTTGTCATAGGACATGTCACTGGGATATGCTCCCAAGTCCAAACCTGTAACAAAATAGCTCCAGTAGTCAAAGTGGTAGAATGTCTATATACGATAGTGTGTAACTCATGATATAACTGTGCCAACACATAGGAACCCCAGTCGAACCGATGAGGCTCTGCCATCAAATCCTCCAGAATGGGACCCCACCCAATAGTAAATCCATGTCCACACCTATCAGGAAGCAAGAAACCACCAATCAGAGTACCAAGAACAACTGGTAAAATAGGGGATGAAATGAATTGAGCCCACTGGATATGACGATCACCAATGGAAGGATCACCAAAGACCCATCGAATTGCTGAGCCATCATAGATAGTATCATAGTAGACAAGCTCTCCTCGAGTAGGTAACCATAGAATGTAATAGACATCCTCGAGTGTAATCATCATTTCCCCCATGGGAAGATGAAAGGTGTTATTGTCTGAGTGCCAATGCTTAGCCATAGGGGTGATAAGACCTTGATTCACTTAGAATCAAGGAAGATACAAAAGGAAAGACAAGCCACATCGATTAATATGACGATGATCGGAAACACTCAAATCAAGTATCATATCCCATGACAAAGGATACGAACAATGGATATGTAAGGACCCAAGATCCTCCTACAAAAAGCAAGTTCAAAGACATCAAAATTGAAATCAAAAATTATGGGACTATCCTAAGTCAATCAAAAATTTATAAACCTATCAAACCATAATCAAATTTTGTGTTTCTACTCAGATAGAATGGAAATTTTATCATCACCCATCATTTGAATCTAGATTGATGAATGATATTCTGACTATGACTGATTCCTAACTGACATATCACAACTTGTTATAAAATAACAAGATTGGGAACTTAACCTATCAATTGATCAATGATGTCAAAAAATTGCAATTTGGACTTAAATCAAAAATTCCAAATTTTTGAAGAGCAAAAGCACTATTTCATGGTGCAAAAGCGTAAAACATCATAAGCACTGCTTAATGGTGTGAAAGTGCTTATTAAAGTTATAAAAGAGAGATAATAATCAAAAGCGCCCAAAGAAATAGCGAAAGCGCTCCTAAGAGTTGTAAAAGTGAAAACCATGAGTAAAAGCGCACATATATATGGTAAAAGAAGTAAATGGCATAAAATTGGTGAGTGAAAGCACTCAATCAATTTGTAGAAGCATGCATTAAAAGTGCAGAAGTGCAGATTCAAAGGAAAAAGAACCATTAAAAGAGGCAAAAGAGCCCATTCAAAAAAAAAAGAGAAAAAAAGGGGCTACTTAATAGGAAAAAATTGGAAAAATTGAACTTAAATGCATAAACAAAAAAAAAAGAGGTATACAGACTCACCGAAGGTCCTGAGCCAAGAAAACACTGATAGCGGTGACATTTCTCAAATCGATGCTCGTGAAGAGGGACAGACATTGTGGAAAGTCAAAAAAGTTAGAGAGTGTAAAAGTCAAAAGTGAAAGTGAAAATGAATGGTAAAAAAGGGATTTTGACCCCTTTATATAGCTTTTTGACCTAAAAAGAGGTAACTTTGACCTAAGAGAGAACTTTTTCATCACAATTGACCTAACAATTCAAATTATCATCAAAATTAGCCAAAACAGGGGCATTTGAAATCAAATAGACCAAACATCGATATCAGAAATCAAAATAAAATTTACTAAAAATTTGAAATAAATCAACATCAAATTGACCTAAATCATTGAGATTATCAAACAACAATCAAATTTTATTTTATTTCTGAGGGGGCATACCATTGGAAATATCAAACATCAGTAACATCATCAAGAATCAAGAGACCGATCATCAAATCAAAGAGAAAGCTTTTATCAAGAAATTTTTTGTAATTAATCAAATGGGGCATCACATCAAAATCGATCATCAAATCAGGTATCGCATCAGAATCTTTCATCAAAATCAAACATCATATAAAGGATTCATCCACAGAATGATCATCAAAATCAAGCATCATATCAGAACAATCATCAAAACTGCATCAAGAGTATTAAATCAATCAGAACTGCTTCAATCGCATATCAAGAATCAAGGATTGACCATCGAAAAGAATCAAATAGACATCAATGATAAACCATCAATGAATCAGGACCTATCATCAAGCAAGATCAGAGTATTCTTTGAATTGACATGCTTCGCTCGTCAACTCAAAGAGGGGCATTTGTAATCACTGAAAAATGGACAGAGACAATTAAATGATAAATCAAGTCAAATCAAAGAAAATCAAGGACAAAATTGAAGTAATTGAATCACAATGCATAATTAGCCAATCAAAATTAAAATCAAGTCCTAATTCAAGATAAATCAAAATTGAGAGTGTTTTAATCAAATACAATCAAATCAAAATACAATTAAATCAAATAATTGTATAGTCTTGGATTAAATAAATTTCAACCCATTCAAGGGGTACATGGCTAAAATAAATCAATTAAATCAATTAATAAATCTTAATTTCCCTCAACAAACACAAAGGGAGGAAATTCAATCAACCAATGAGATTTAAGGAAAGGCATTCACATGGATCAATCCAAATTCAATCTCAATCACTCAAAGTGAAAGAGAATCTTGTCCATTCATCTTGTTTACGTATCCCAAGCTTTGAGGACACAAACTTTGCATTGTCTTCAAAGGGTGGAACCAAAGACTCAACCAAGGTTTTATCATGGTCAAATACACTACACCCTCTACCATTGGGAAAATCTATAAAATGAAGGCCTAAATCCTTCATAATTCCTAACCACATATGTTAGAATTGCATCAAACCTCTTGCATTTTATAGATACAAAGGCATTTAAGAGCTTAATTAGCATTCAATTTGATCTAATTGTTAGCTTTAGCTTGTTTATATTATCAATTCTCATTCTAGGACTGTAATTAATGGTAGCTTACTATGAGTTTATATTAACATCCTTAGATAGAGAGCCATAAGATGCTCAATTGATCATTAATTTGCTAAATAATTGCTTAATTGTGGTTTATTTAGTTTCTATTTCAATTATTGTCAATACTAATTCTATGAAGATACTATTTCTAGTATACACCTTGCAAACAAGTCTAGCTTTGTTCCTTGTAACCTCTCCATTTTCATTCAGCTTGTTTTTGAAAATCCATTTAGTACCGATAACATTTTTATCTTTTGGTCTAGGTACTAAATTCCATGTCTTGTTTTTCTCAAATTTTTCTATCTCTTCATTCATAGCATTTATCCATTCATCATTTTCAAGTTCAACTTTAACATTCTTCGATTCAAAATCACAAACTAAGCATCTGTTTTGTCTTAACTTACTTCTTGTCAGCATGTCAGCTTGCTTGTCTCCAATGATTTGGTTCTTAGGATGATATCTTCTGACAAATCTTGCAAGCACTAGATCTCTCCTTTGTTCTTCATTCTATTCAAGTTCATTTCCTTGCTCAGTAGCTTCTTCCTATTCCTCGGTTTTCCTTTTTTTTTCTGTTGGTACTCTCAAATTTGGCACAAATTTGGAGTGACCAATTGTAAATTTTCTCTAAGGCAAGGTGAGTACCCTTGAAAACTTTTTGAAGTTGCATACTTGAAGTGTAAGTAAAATGTGACTTGATGATTTTCATGACATACCAATTGGGGAACATATTAAAAACCTATCATGGAGTAAATGGAGTGGGTTACAACTTTCAGTTATCATTTTTTATGAGTTTTGGAGATAGTTGTTTAAAGGTGTTCACTTTAAATTTGCATTCTACATATTGTCTGATTGTAGAAAATGGCCTACTTTGTATGCTTGCATCTTTGACCTTATTATGTTTCCTGATATAAGGATGGGTCTGAGGTGTTGTAGCCATGAAGGGAATCTCCATTTCCATTTGCAGATTCGTATGAGTTCATATGATAGGTTTTCCCAAACCATTTTGTTTGCAATTAATTAAGTTTCCCAGAATGTGAAAGTGCAGAATTCTAAATGCCCTACTTTGAAGCCTTGTAACTTGCACCCGATTAAGTGGAACGGATAATTGAATGCTCCTCTATATTCTAATCATGGAAATGTGCTACCATAAATATTTTTAGGCCATGATGAATCTATTTGGATAATTTGTCAATCTGATTCTGTTTGCAATTTCTAACATTTTAATAAAAATCAGTTGCACAGTTTAGTCGGAGGCCCTGTTCGTGATGTTGTATCTTGAATAGCATGATTGGTCATAACATGCAGGTTATTGCATTGTGTTTTAAGCATGATAAATAGTGTTCATGCCAATTTTCAACCCCCCAGGTACCCATTTGACCTATTTTCCAAAGCCATTTCCTTTGCAGATTATTAAGTTTTACTGAGTGTGCACGATTCAGTTTTCTAAGTAGCATACTTTAGGATCTTGCCATTTGCACCTGATTTGATGTCAAGGATAATTAAAGGATGATCCATATTGTAGACCTGGAAGAGTACTTGTCTAAATATTTTCAAGTCTCTGCCAATCCATCTGACCACTTTCCGAAGCCAATTCTAAACCCAATTGATGCATAATTTGTTGTTTTTATCCAGAATGTTTATAACAGGCTGATTTTGGTGTTTGATTGTATTAACCCACTTGATCTCTCGGGCGAATTGATTGTGGATCCCTATACCTTATATGAGGAAGAACCAATGGCCAGGGTGCTAGTTTGTGAAATTCTCAATAGGTGAGTTTTTTAGGCCAGTTCTGGAGGTGATTTATGTGAACTGGATAGTGTTGGCAGGATCGACTTCTCTAAGTAGCCACTTTCAAAATTTCATAACTTGATGTCAGATCCATGTTTTTAGATGGTAGTTGTTTTATCACATCCCTTGCATATGATTTTCTTGCCAATTTCAGTGGCTCGTCTTCAGCTCGTCATTTGATATTTTTAGTCCATTTCTTTCAGAGTTAGTTTGAAATGTTTTCAGGCTGTGTTTACAGAGCATTTATGAACAAGCATTTTCAAGTTTTAAAATCTCTTGGCTCATTCCTCTTCAGGAAAAGCTGTTGGACAAGGTGAATCCATATGTTACAAAGTTTGTTTCTACGGGTTCTCAACATCCGATGATAAGTTCTGAGTAGTCTTTTGAAGGTGCAACTGCGGGTGTTTTATTCAATTTTGGCAACTAACGAAGTAATAGAAATTGAAACTTTTTAAAGTTTTCAGTTGCCCAGTTTAGATCCGGTTGCAAGTACCAATCGTTCTAAGATCATTTTTTAAGGCCGGTTGTTTGAATTTGAAAAAAATTTAGGCTGGACCCGCTTGGGGTCCAGCCTGCCTCATTATTTTGGAGATGGTCTGTGATGGCATGAAGGACTTGAACGAAATACAAAGTGACATGCAATCTATTTGGGAGGCCAACAGTGGTGTCTGTGGATCCTGAATTCAACAAGTTTGTTTTGCAAAATCAAGGATGATTGTTTAAAGCAAGTTACTTCAAATCACTTCATGATCTAATGGGTAAATATAGCATGTTATCAGTGACAGGAGATCTGCATAGACAACTCCATGGAAGTGATGTTAATTTACTAACCAATGAAAAGTTGAGAAGAATTTTCATTCATGCCCTTCAAATTGTATTCAAGCAAAACATGGAAAAGTGGGTAGCAAGAGAATTAGTTCTTCAACCAATGACCAAGAGGTTAGTATCGAATGTGATGGCTAAGAACTTGCTAAATGTGTCAGAAGACATAGAAATAGATGAGCTCTGCAATCTCATGATAGACATGACAAATGGAATTGTTTCAGTTCCAGTAGAGATGTTGGGTTGTGCTGATGCAAAAGGATTGAGGGCCAGAAGGATTTTGATTGGAAAGTTATACAAGCTCATGGATGAGAGGAAAATAAATCCTCGTGATGATTTTCTATCTAAGCTTGTAAATGAGGAGAATTTTCCAAAGGAGATTGCTGCTGATTTTCTTTTTATTTTACTGATTGCAAGCTATGAGACTGCATCTTGAATAATGACTATAGCTATTCATTTTCTTTCTCACTCTAAACAAGCCTTGGACCAACTTACGGAGGAGCATGAAACAATTCAAAACATATAGGAGATGAGAAACTTCAGTGAGAAGACTATAAAAGGATGAAGTTCACTCAATGTATCATAAATGAATCTCTTCGGTTGTCAAGCATAGCAATGGGACTTGTAAGAGAAACAACACAAGACATCACAGCTAAAGGCTATGTGATACCTAAAGGATGGGGAGTGATGACATTTTTCTACACAGTCCTTGGCTAAAGATTTGCTAATGGGAGTGATGAATAATTACTAAGTTTTGCTAAAGATTTTGGAAAGTGAGTGCCTATAAAAGGAATGTGTGCATACCGATTGTAAGATGCATGCCAGAGAAAGAAACCAAGGAAGACAAGTGTAAGCAATGTGGAAGCCAGTGCATGAGAGATAGAAAGCTAGCGTTTGAAATAAGAGCCTACGTGAGTTTGCATAGGTATGAATAGGAGCCAAATGCATTAAAAGTGTATGCCAATTTGCTGTAGACTATGTTTATTGGTAAGTAATGATGAAATGAATGTGAAATGAAATGGGTGTTGGCTGTGCATGTTTCCAAATGCTTGGCATGTAGAAAGCACAAGCAGCAAATGTTTGCATAGTTTGGGGGCTTGCCTTGCACAAATGGGGTGGGAACTCACGCAAGTGTGAGGAGGTGCTCACATAGTGAGGAGCCTTGCGTAGGATTGGAGGGAAGGTTGCTTCCACCATGTGTAGTAGGACAACTGAGATGGGATTCTTTATACATTTTGAATAAGTCTTATTTGTCCCTGTTTGATGGAACTACATCTGTGATTGGTTTCATAGCAATGATGATTTATCACTACACTATATTGCAAGGGAGTGAGCAGGAGGCTGGGTGCACTACTTATGAATGTGTATGAGATTAAAGGTTGGTAGCACTATTACAAAGGTTGCATGCACCTTTCGTTGGTTGTGTGCACCTTTAAATAGTGGGCTGTTGAAACTTTTAATCCCACATTTTCTCCGTATAGATCTATAAAAAAATTTATATACAAGGACACTCAAGTATTGAGTAAAGAGAGAAAGAAGAAGGCTATGCGGAGGGTGGGACTAGTTGGATTTGGTGGGCCTAGCTGAATGCCTTATCAAGTATAATTTTGAATGAAGTGATATTATATGCTATGAAATTTGTCCCACATTGATCCCATGAAGAAGAAATATATTGTTTAAAAGGAAAACCACACAGTAAGCTATTGTCTAAGTATGGACGCCCAATTATAAGGTTGATCTCATGCATGCATGTGGTTTGAGGCACCCATTTGGTAGTGAGTTGTAGGTGACATGGTGAGCAAACCCCGCATAAGGTAGGAAGTATTTTTGACAGTGTGTGATTGTGCAGGATCTGATGGCCTCGAGATTCATGCCATCATTCGATAGTGGTCGCATGATCACAAGGGCCAAATTTGGCCCTTGCAAACATGCAACAGGCTGACATGTGGCAGCTTTGATGAGATGGTGAGAATGTACAGGTGGATGCCTAGTTAGAGACACTAGCCAATCGGAGAGCTCCAAGTGGCATAGGTGAAATGCAGAGGTCTAGCTAGCGATGAGGTGGTCTGTCAGACCAATCAAATTATGCCATGTGGCACATGTGGGACTAGCAAAAATTAAATCTGTGTAGAAAAATAAAACAAATTGGTAAAGTTTGACTTTGCATAAATTTGAAATTTGAAATCTATAAGTTGTTGATGAAGTTAAAATTTGAAAATGCTCATGGAAGTTCATATTTTGCCCAAATGTATGAGTATAATATATCATTGGAAACACCGTGAAATGAAGGATTGAATGGCAGGGGTTAGAATCAGTTTTGGACAAGCGGGAAGTAAGTGCTTTTGTCTTCGAGGTCAGTTTTTGGTTGGAAAGGAGGTTGTTTGCATAATTGTCTTGCTGGAAGTAACATGTGTCATAATTGAAATATCTTTTAGGCCTTTCCTTGAGGGATATATGTGAAATCTTCTCATTATTGTAAGGGTTCTGAAATCCTAGTCTCCATAGAGGGTTTGAATTTGTGCTTAACTCCTAGAGTTTCAGTCATTTCCTGGTTCCATTAGGATGTAGCAGTTTCTTGTATTAGATAGTATTCTTATATCAAAAGAAAGCTTCTAGTCTTTTTCATATTATTGAAGTGGTTTAGATCTTGAAGCAAGTGTATACAGAGGCATGATCCTCATACTTAATATAAATATCATTTCTCATTCCTCTCCACTTGTGTCCATCTAATGAGTTTTGAATTTTCTAATTCATTGTATGGAGTTGTAGCCATGCATATGATGTCATTCTCTAGTTCTAATTTAGGATCAGATTAAAGGATGCTCTAGATGAAACATAGATTCATTGGGTTTTCACTGGGATGTTTGTAAGCAGTGTGGGTTTGGGTGTTTATATTTATGGTTTGGATCTGTGATGAAGATTATTAGTTGGATTCTATATTCTATTATTCATTAGAGACTCTGGCCCAATGGATAAGGCACTAGTAAGAAGCAAGTAAATTCTGCAATAATGTGTCGGATATAGTGTGTTACATCCCACAAATTTTAATCATTACCAATCCCAAAATCCCTCAAAGTCTTGAGGTCACAAGGCCATTTTTGTTCCATCATAGCAATGGGGAGTCAACAAATGACTGGTTATCATTCAGTACTTTCTTGCTATCATCTGTTTTATTTCAATCCAATTTAAAGTCCTAAAAGTGTCATATATTACTGGATTAGGTACACCCGCCTTGGTTCTGCAGAGCCAGAAGTGCAAAGGGTAGTCTTGTCCCTATAGTTGGTCCAGTTACCTTAAGATCCATACCATATTTGGAATCAACCATTCCTAAAATCCAATCTGAAGGTATATTGGTAGCCTAAGTGCATAAGTCATTTTGAGGAACCAACAAAATGGTGACTCTACTAGGGAATTATTAAATAAAGTTTAAATAATGTAGGTACAAGTTGAGCTAAACTCTTGGATGGCTTATTTATCTATCTAGTGGTTACCATTGAATTTATAGAGTTAGATTCAAAAGTGTTTATATCATCTCACCAAGCAGTGAGTGGCGACTCTAAGAATTATCTATTTGATCAGTGCAAATTCAGAATAGAAAATATGGTGTATGTAGTTCTGATAAACAGTATTTAAAGATCCTGGTAAGGTTTTGTTGTTGGCTGGAAAAGATTGTGAATAAGTGAATTATTTTCCTCTTCAAGGAGGTGGCGACTCTACATGAAAAGAAATTGATGGAGCTACAAGGTGAGCTCTAAGATTTGCCATATTTTCAGTCGATAAATAAAAAATAGTAGTAGCAAAGGGGAAGCACCAGGTATTTCTCATTTTGTAATTCATGTATTTACATGATCCTTATTGGGTGAAGAAGTCACCATAGAAAATATTTTACATTGTGGATCTGCATATTTCTCTAGTTTTGTTTAAAATCTTGGTCATGTCTTGGAGGAGTGTGTATGACTTGAAGAATCCTTATGACTGCATAAGTTGTTCATAATAAGGATTTGAAATTTTTAGTAAGTAAAGTGCAACTCATAATGGATTCATACATAAGTTTTTCTATGCAAAGGTATGTGCCATTATGTTTTGATGGCATACCTGGTTTCCCAAATGAAATTCCTACCAAGATTAGGAAGCATTTACCAGAGTTTAAAGGGAAAAAATCAGATTCAGCATGTAAACATGTGCAAGAGTTTACTGATTTGATGGGAGACTTCAAAGTTTTTCATGAAGACGTCTTCATGAAGTTGTTGGTTCAGACTTTCAAAGCAGATGCCAGAATATGGTTCTACTCCTTGCCAGCAAGTTCTATTTCTTCATGGGAAGATTTCAATTCAGCTTTCATGTAGCAGTTTGCTGAAAGAATAGGGGCAAGTGTTGTGTTGAACGATTGATGGAGATCAAGATTCAAAAAAAGGAGTTAGTTCCATTGTTCAACATTAAATTTTCTCGATGATCAAATATGTCTGATACTTTATTTGGGTTCTTTTGGTAAAAAAATGAGTTTCTTACTGAGAAACAAAGAGCCAAAAAATTTACACCAGGCTTTTATGATAGCAATGGATATAAAAAATAACTTGAAATATGGGATCACCAAAGGATTTCTATCTGCTGGTGTTTGTTGTCATAATGAATCAAATGAAATGAATGGGTGTGTATCAAGAAACAAAAATTAGTTTAAATGTATCTCTATCCCTATTGATCTTAATAACCATGTTTCAGATTATGCTTCAGAACAAAATAAATAATATTTTTAGTAAGATGTGGTTGTCCCTCAAGTGGGAGTTAACATGGTTAATGAAGAATTGCAAAATGTATTTGATGCAGAGATAGACATATACAAAGGTTACACACCTAGTAAGTTTGAAACTAGTTTTTCTAGTTATGGGGCTGTAGAGAAAAATTATTTGTAGCCAAGTTTTGAAAATGAATAGGGGGAAGATCTTTCATCAGATGATGATAAAGCCCCAAATGATGAGATCCTATCAGACTCTTGTAGTGCTAATAATGAAGAAAAGGACTCATGGAGCCACAATGACCTTGATCTTCTTCACGACAAGGAAATGGTTTACAGGCAACCTTATAAAAAAGATGAGGAGTTATCATGTGTTAAAGATGATTTTGAAAAAGCTGATTTGACTAAAGTTATAATGAATTCCTTTGTTTCAGCTAATAATAAAGATAAAATTGATTTTTCAGTTTGTATGCTTTCATCTTTTAATCTAACATGTGAAGTTATTAATCCTAAGATGGATGAAGGCTTCTATGAGCTAGAATATGAAACCATGGTGGCTCAATTTGTAATTAAACCAAAAATGGTAGTCAGCATGTTTGATATGGAAACTAATGATTTGGATATTGTTAATAATTTTGAATCAGTGTTTTATCAAGAGGAGGTTAATTGTGCTGAAAATTTGCCATGTAACAATGAACTATGTCAAGGAGACATATGCCAAGAGGATGACATAAACAATAGGCTAGATACCGATTTGATAGAGCCACAATGTGAAACATTTCATGTGAAGCTGAAGGAGGTTTTGAATTCTATGTCAGAACATTTTCTTCAGCCAGAGGTATGTTCTTTCATCCAGGAATGGGATGTAGAAAGTATTGATGTTCTATTTTTAAAGCACATTAAATAAAATCAGCAAGGGCATATCAGGTGTGAGGCAGAATATGAATCTTTTCTTTTTCAAATCCAACATGTTAATGTCTCCCAGGATAAACTAAATCTGAATCCACAAGTTGCAATTCCTAATGGTTTTCCTGAGCACTTGTGTGATGTACAAGGGTTTGAATTTCAAAACTTCCTTTTTTATTTTCAAGCATATGAAAAAGCAAGCCAACTTGTTTCAAGTTATAAAGTTGAGTTGGAATATTTTTTTCACTCGGCTGGTTAGAAAATTTAAAGAGTGTGACAGCCTCTTGTTGCACAATGATCAACACCTTCCATATTTCACTGATTTTCAAATTCCTAATGACAGTGGGGGTGTTGATTATTTTCCATATGATGTGCTAACAGTTCATGCCAGCATGTTTGATTGTGGTGGTAGAAGTAATAATTTTAGTCTACCTTTGATCAATGAAGATGAAAATCAATTGTTTGATAGAGGTAAGAAGTGATTTTAGTTTGATGTCTTTTGGCCATTTTTACATGGTGTGCTCATTGTATAGTTGCTTTGTTTTTAGTCGTGTGGTGTGTTTCTTTCAATAAAGTTCCCTAGTTTTGAGAAGAGAGAGAAAAGTCTGATTTCTTTTTGAATGGTCTGCTCTCCCAAAGATTTTGAATTCTCTATGTTCCCACAAGGGGCACGTGTCCCTAGATAGGGCCACTATTGGTACTCTCAAATTTGGCACAAATTTGGAGTGACCAATTGTAAATTTTCTCTAAGGCAAGGTGAGTACCCTTGAAAACTTTTTGAAGATGCCTACTTGAAGTGCAAGTAAAATGTGACTTGATGATTTTCATGACATACCAATTGGGGAACATGTTAAAAACCTATCATGGAGTAAATCGAGTGGGTTACAACTTTTAGTTATCATTTTTTATGATTTTTGGAGATAGTTGTTTAAAGGTGTTCACTTTAAATCTGCATTCTGCATATTGCTTGATTGTAGACAATTGCCTACTTTGTATACTTGCATCTTTGACCTTATTATGTTTCATGATATAAGGATGGGTTTGATGTGTTGTAGGCATGAGAGAGAATCTCCATTTCCATTTGCAGATTCCTATGAGTTCATATGATAGGTTTTCCCAAGCCATTTTGTTTGCAATTAATTAAGTTTCCCAAAATGTGAAAGTGCAGAATTCTAAATGCCCTACTTTGAAGCCTTGCAACTTACACCTGATTAAGTGGAATGGATAATTGAATGCTGCTCTATATTCTAATGAATATTTTCAGTCCATGATGAATCTATTTGGATAATTTGTCAATCTGATTCCATTTGCAGTTTCTAACATTTTAATGAAAATTAGTTGCACAGTTTAGTCGGAGGCCATGTTCATGATGTTGTATCTTGAATAGCATGATTGTTCATAACATACGGGTTGTTGCATCATGTTGTAGGTATGAGAGAGTTTTTATGCAAATTTTCTACCCCCCATGTGCCCGTTTGACCTATTTTCCAAAGCCATTTCATTTACAGATTATTAAGTTTTACTGAATGTGCACAATTCAGATTTCTAAGTGGTGTACTTTGGGGTATTTCCATTTGCACCTGGTTTGAGGTCAAGAATAATTGAAGGATGATCCATATTGTAGACCTGGAAGAGTACTTTTATGAATATTTTCAAGTCTCTGCCAATCCATCTGACCACTTTCTGAAGCCAATTCTAATCCCAGTTTATGCATAATTTGTTGTTTTTATCCTGAATGTTTATAACAGGCTAATTTTGGTGTTTGATTGTATTCAACCACTTGATCTCTTAGGTGAATTGATTGCAGATCCATGTACATTATATGAGGGAGAGTCAATGCCCAGGGTGCTAGTTCCTAAAATTTTTAATGGGTGAGTTTTGTAGGCCAGTTTTGGAGGTGATTTATGTGAATTGGATAGTGTTGGTAGGATCGACTTCACTAAGTAGCCACTTTCAAAATTTCATAAATTGATGTGAGATGCATATTTTCAGATGGTGGTTATTTTTTCACATCCCTTGCATATGAGTTTCTTTCCAGTTTCAGTGGCTCGCCCTCAACTCGTAATTTGATAATTTTAGTCCATCTCTTTCAGAGGCAATTTGAAGTGTTTTCAGTCTGTGTCTACAGAGCATTTATGAACAAGCATTTTCAAGTTTTAAAATCTCTTGGCTCCTTCATCTTCAGGCAAAGCCGTCAGAAAGGGGGAATCTCTATGTTACAAAGTTTGTTTCTGTCGGTTCTCAACATCTGATAATAAGTTCTAATTAGTCTTTTGAAGGTGCAACTATAGGTGTTTTATTCAATTTTGGTGACTGACGAAGTAATAGAAATTGAAACTTTTTAAAGTTTTTGGTTGCCCAGTTTGGATCCGATTACAAATACCAGTCATTCTAAGATCATTTTTTAAGGCCGGTTGTTTGAATTCAAAAAAAATTTAGGCCGGACCCGCTTGGGGTCCAGCCTGCCTCATTATTTTGGAGATGGCCTGTGATGGCATGAAACAAAATACAAAGTGACATGCAATCTATTTGGGAGGCCAACAATGGTGTCTGTGGATCCTGAATTCAACAAGTTTGTTTTGAAAAATGAAGGATGATTGTTAAAAGAAAGTAACTTCAAATCACTTCATGATCTAATGGGTAAGTATAGCATGTTATCAATGAGAGGAGATCTACACAGACAACTCCATGGAAGTGTTGTTAATTTACTAACCAATGAAAAGTTGAGAAGCATTTTCATTCCTTCTCTTCAAATTGTATTCAATCAAACCATGGCAAAGTGGGAAGCAAGAGAATTAGTTCTTCAACCAGTGAGCAAGAGGTTAGTTTTGAATGTGATGGCTAAGCACTTGTTAAATGTGTCAGAAGACATAGAAACAGATGAGCTCTGCAATCTCTTGACAGACTATAGCTATTCATTTTCTTTCTCACTCTAAACAAGCCTTGGACCAACTTACGGAGGAGCATGATACAATTCAAAAACATATAGGAGATGAGAAACTTCAGTGGGAAGTGTAATACCCCAAAATTGGCACCTAATAAATTCAATCAATTTTGGTGCATTTTCGTCAATTTTACATCATCAAATTCCTAGTTTACTAGGCAATTTTCTCTCTCCTACCTGACTTAATTCGACTTGATGTCAATTGCAAAAACCCTAAATTTGCATTAATTAAATATTAAAATTAATTCCTAAAGTCTTCAACTTTTATTAGCTAAATTACCCCTATGATAAATTAATTTAATTCTAAAGTCCTAAGTGCTTTAAATTAAATTAAACCCACCCCATTTGGCTAATATACATAAAAAGAAATTAATTATTACTTGATTATTTGAATGGACACTCCTATTTGAATTAATAATTCACAATATTCGAAAGGTCACCCTGTGTGGCAATTTCCATTCTTTTAATTAAGTAATTCATTCTTTTTTGTCTCAATTGGGAATGAAGAGTTAGGAGTTTCAAATCAAGAACCTCTTCATTCTCTCCCCGGGCTTGTCTATTTATTGAACCTCATTCTTCATTTGAAAGGGAGCAATTTTGAGAGTAACTAAACTATAGCATTTTTTTGTCTCAATTCCATTATTTCAAGCTTTCATTGCATATTTTAGATTAATTTCATTTAGTTCAATATTGCATCTTCATTATAGTTAGTTTGCTTACTTGCTCATAGTTTAATTTTCATATTTACTTTCAAGTTATTTAGACTAGAATCTGCATTTCATTCTAGATTATAAACTTACACCCTCATATTTCTTTCAAGTTCTTAGATTAATTGCACTTCATTTTAGATTAATTTCAATTTCAATTATCTTCATAGCTTTCAAATCCTCCATTGTAGTACTAGTCTTATGGTTGTTGGCTCTTGTTTTGAGAGTAATCAAACACTCCATCTACATAGGAGGCAACAGGTCTTTTCAACATGAATTTTGAAGTGAGTAATCCATACTCTCTTTTGTAATTCGATTGTGTGAGTAATGACTATGTTGCGTGTGTAGTTGGATTAGAGGTCCACATTCAACCACATATAGGAAGACTATAAAAAGATGAAGTTCACTCAATGTATCATAAACAAATCTCTTCAGTTGTCAAGCATAGCAGTGGGGCTTGTAAGAGAAACAACACAAGATGTCACAACTAAAGGCTATGTGATACCTAAAGGATGGGGAGTGATGACATTTTTCTATGCAGTCCTTGGCTAAAGATTTGCTAATGGCAGTGATGAATAATTACTAAGTTTTGCTAAAGATTTTGGAAAGTGAGTGCCTACAAAAGGAATGTGTGCATACTGATTGTAAGATGTACACCAGTGCAAGTGACCAAGGAAGACCAGCATAAGCAATGTGGAAGCTAGCACATGAGAGATAGAAAGCCAACATTTGAAATAAGAGCCTACGTGAGTTTGTGTAGGTATGACTAGGAGCCAAATGCATTAAAGGTGTATGCCAATTTGTTGCAGACTATGTTATTGGTAAGTAATGATTAAATGAATGTGAAATGAAATGGGTGTTGGCTATGCGTGTTTCCAAGTGCTTGGCATGTAGAAAGCACAAGTAGAAAATATTTGCAGAGTTTGGGGGCTTGCCTTGCGTAAATGGGGTGGCACTCAAACAAGTGTAAGGAGGTGCTCACATAGCAAGGAGCCTTGTGTAGGATTGGAGGAAGGTTGCTACCACCATACGCAACAAGAAAACTGGGATGGGAAGCTTTATACATTTTGAATAAGGCTTATTTGTCCCTTTTTTATGGAACTGCATCTGTGACTCATTTCATAGTGATGATGATTTATCAATACAATATATTGTAGGGGAGTGAGCAGGAGGTTGGGCGCACTACTTATGAATGTAGACAAGATTGAAGGTTGGGAGGACTATTACAAAGGTTGCACGCACCTTTCATTGGTTGTGTGCACCTTTAAACACTGGGTTGTTGAAAATTTTAATCCCACATTTTCTCCGTATAGATCTATAAAACTTTTTATATACAAGGACACTCAGGTATTGAGTAAAGAGAAGAAGAAGAAGGCTATGCGGAGGTGGGGCCAGTCGGATTTGGTGGGCCCAACTGGATGCCTTATGAGGTATAATTTTGAATAAAGTGATATTATATGATGTAAAATTTGTCCCACATTGATCCCATGAAGAAGAAATATGTTGTTTAAAAGGAAAAACACATAGTAAGCTATTGTCTAAGTATGGATGCCCAATTGGAGGGCCAATCTCACACATGCACATGGTTTGAGGCACCCAGATGGTAGTGATTTTTAGGTGACATGGCAAGTGGCCCTCGCATAAGGTAGGAAGTATTTTTGATTGTGTGTGATTGTGCAAGATCCGACAGCCTCAAGATTTGTGCCATCATCTGATAGTGGTCGCATGATTGCAAGGGCTAAATTTGGCCCTTGCAAACATACGACAGGCTGACACATGGTAGCTTTGATGAGATGGCAAGAATTTATAGGTGCATGCCCAGTCAAAGACACAAGCCAACCGGAGAGCACCAAGTGGCATAGGTGAAATGTAGAGGTCCAGCTAGCAATGAGGTGGTCTATCAGACCAATCAAATTGTGCCACATGGCACATGTGGGACCTACCAGATTTAAATCTATGTGCACAAAAATAAAACAAATTGGTAAAGTTTGACTTTGCATAAATTCAAAATTTTAAATATGTAAGTTTCTGATGAAGCTAAAATTTGAAAATGCTCTTGGGAGTTTATTTTTTGCCTAAATGTATGAGGATAATATATCATTAGAAATGTCATGAAATGATGGATTGAATGGTAGGGGTTAGAATCAGTTTTGGACAAGTGGGAAAGAGAAGTAAGTGCTTTTGTCTCCGAGGTCAGTTTTTGGTGGGAAAGGAGGTTGTTTGTAGAATTGTCTTGCTAGAAGTAATAGGTGTCATAATTGAAATATCTTTTAGGCCTTTCCTTGAGGGATATATGTGAAATCTTCTCATTATTGTAAGGGTTCTATAATCCTGGTCTCCACAGAGGGTTTGAAGTTGTGCTTAACTCCTCGAGTTTCAGTCATTTCCTGGTTCCATTAGGATATAGAAGTTCCTTGTATTAGATAGTATTGTTATATCAAAGGAAAGCTTCTAGTCTTTTGCATATTATTGAAGTGGTTTAGATCTTGAAGCAGGTGTATATAGAGGCATGATCCTCATACTTAATATAAATATCATTTCTCATTTCTCTCCACTTGTGTCCATCTAATGAGATTTGAATTTTCTAATTCATTGTATGGAGTTTTAGTCATGCATATGTTGTCATTCTCTAGTTCCAATTTCGGATAAGATTAAAGGATGCTCTAGATGAAGCATAGATTTATTGGGTTTTCACTGGGATGTTTGTAAATAGTGTGGGTTTGGGTGTTTATATTTATGGTTTGGATCTGTGATGAATATTAGTAGTTAGATTCTATATTTTATTGTGCATTAGAGACTCTGGCCCAATGGATAAGGCACTAGTCAGAAGCAAGCAAATTCTACAATAATGTGTCTGATACGGTGTGTTACATCCCACAAATTTTAATCATTACCAATCCCAAAATCCCTCAAATTCTTGAGGTCATAAGGCCATTTTTATTCCATCATAGCAATGGAGAGTCAATGAATGACTGGTTATCATTCAGTACTTTCTTGCTATCATCTAGTTTGTTTCAATCCAGTTTAAAGTTGTAAAAGTGTCATATGTTACTGGATTAGGTACACCCACCTTGGTTCTGCAGAGCCAGAAGTGCAGAGGGTAGTCTTGTCCCTATAGTTGTTCCAATTACCTTAAGATCCATACCATATTTGGAATCAACCAATCCTAAAATCTAATCTGAAGGTATATTGGTAGCCTAAGTGCGTAAGTCATTTTGAGGAACCAACATGTTCCTCGATGTTATTTTCTTGATGCTCAGGCAACTCAGCCTGTGGCTTTAGTAGGTACTCTGGATGCTCAATATAAGTGAATCTACCATAGTTTTCTAGCTCCTTAGCCCTTTCTTCATCACTTTTATCATCAAATTCATCAACTCTGACATTAGCACTTTCAATCATCTTATTAGTAACCTTATTTAGACACTTGTAAGCTTTACTTTTAGTAGAATATCCATGAAATATTCCCTCATCCCCTTTAGAGTCAAATTTCCCTTTCCTATCATCTTTCAAAATAAAACACTTACTACCAAACATTCTAAAGTAACTTACACTTAGTGTGTAACCAAACCATAACTCGTAGGGTGTTTTGTTTGTCTTTCTTCAATTGTACTTGGTTCAGAACATATACAGTTGTGCTAACTACCTCTCTCTAGTATACTTGTGCAACATACTTTTCTATCATCAATGTCCTCACACAATCAATAATTGATCTATTTCTCCTTTTAGCAATCCCATTCGGCTATGATGTTCTCAGTGTAGAAACCTATCTTTTGATGCCATGCTCATTACAATAGTTAGTGAATTCATTAGAAATAAACTCACCACCTCTATCAGATCTCAATAATTTCAATTCTTTCCTAGTTTCTTTTTCTACTTTTGCTTTGTACCATTTAAACATGTTAAATTCCTTAGATTTATCTTTTAAAAACATTACAGTCATCAATCTAGTGTAATCATCAACAAATAGAATAAAGTATCTATCTCCATAGTAGCTATGATTCTCATGGGACCACATAGGTCGATGTGAACTAACTCCAAGATTCTTTTTGTTGAATAGTCTTTACTTTTAAAACTAGATTTTGTCATTTCCCCTTTTGACATTCATGACACATAACATGATCAGGCTTTGTTAGGCTAGTCAGACCTCTAACCTTTTTCTTTCTGCTGATATTAATAATGTTATCAAAATTTACATGGCATAACTTTTTATGCCATAACCACACATCCTCATTTTTCACCAGTAAACAAGAAGTCTCAGCATTGTCAAGATAAAATAAGTTACCTTTAGATTGTCCTCATGTTTCGACAAGATTTCCACTTTCATCAAATATCTTTACCTTCTTGCTTTCAAAAGCTACTCGGTGACCTAAGTTGTTAATTTATGCCACACTTAGCAAATTGTAATTCAGTCCTTTTACCCAATAAGCATTATCACATTTGATTTTATCATTTATCAATAAAGATCATTTTTCTCTAACCATACATGGTGTATCATTACCCATTCTTACTGATTCTCCATTATAATGTTCAAGATGATCAAAAGTTTCTTCATCACCAATCATGTGATGTGTACAGCCACTATCAATGATCCATGTATCATTTTTTATAACTTTAGAAATGAGTGTTGTTTCTACATACCTTTCTTCTTCCTCTAAATCATCTTTCATTGCAACAAATACTACTTCAACATCATCATATGTGTCGGTATCAGTATCATTCTCTTTAGCAAAGTAACATACCTTTTTGCTCTTATCTTTGTGGTCTTGGTTGTCTCTTTTGTAGTTTTGGTACCTTCTATTATTTCTCCTTCCATAGCTTCCTTCACTAGATCGATCTTTGTTTCTATCTTCCTCTTTCTTGTTTGGGCATCTAGTAGCAATATGGCCAACTTCTTTATAGTTAAAACATGCTAAAGGTAATTTACCCTTATATCTACCTCTACCTTTAGGTAATCTCTAGGCCATAAGAGCTTCAAGTTCATCAAGATCATCATCAATATTACTATCACTATCATTCGTTATATTATATCTACTACTAGACTTACCGATCTTTAGAGAAGACATGAAAGTAGACTAACAGATGGTACAACACTATTATCAAAATTGATCAACTCAAAAGTTGTTAGCTTACCAATGAAACTATCAAGAGTAAGAGTATTGCTAGGTGCAAACCTCATTTCATGTATAGTAGATATTCTAATTGCATAAGCAGGAAATAACGTTCTTATAATTTTACTTACCATAGTATCTTCATCAATGAAACCACCAAATCCTCTGATAGCATTGACTACCTCCTTTATTCAATTTTTATATTGTACTATGTTTTCTCCTTCATTTTCATATCGCCAAACCTACCTCTTAGGCTTTTAGATCTGGCTCTCTTGACATTAACATCACCACCATAGACTTGAGAAAGTTTATCCCACATGTCCTTTGAATTAATGCAATATTTGACATCCTCAAATTCAGCATTAGATAGAGCAGCAACAATCTCTATCATAGTCATGTTGTGTTCATGTCAATCTTTCAGTTGATCAAGAGTCAAAGGTCCATTTGGTGGTTGTAAGTAGCCATTTTCAAGTAGATGTAAGGAAAAATCACTAATTCTGGATATATGAAGTTTCATTCAACTTTTCCATATAGTAAAGTTGTCCTTGTTCAGCTTCAGCACCTCCCTCTTATACATCTTGTGATCTTTCTGCTGAAGTCTTTAAAACTCTATTCCAAGAAACCAATGCTCTGATACCAATTATTAGAATAACTAAGAGGGGGGGGATCAATTAGATTAGTTATCCTACAGTCCCAAATCCAAATATGTAACACTTTAAAACAATTTCAACAAATTCTGCAGCTTGGTAACATAAACTATTAAACTAGTTGTGCCTTTTACCAATTACTAGTTAATTAACTCATCGTGATTACCGACCAAATCAAATATGTAGTATGTAAAGTATGACAATAAAGAAATCATCATAGAAACACATAACATAATGAATTAATTTGGAAACCCTATTAAGGGAAAAATCACCTGGGACCGATAACCCAAAATAATTTTCACTCTTCTGAAGTGAGCTCAGTGAAGAGCCAACCCTGTTAAAGGTTACAAACACATTGTTAGGTGTGACCTTGTTAGAGGATTTAAGACTAACACTTATCGTTCAACCAGCATTCACTATGGGGTCAATAGGATAACAATGTACATTCATTGAATGGCATAGGGGCATAACATAAAATGGTTAAGTCCACTTGGTTAAGAGATTTTTTCGTATCAATGGTTAAACTGAAATAGTACTTTCTCTGATTACAATACAACTTAACTTGCAGATGTTCAGATCTATTCTAATAGACATACCATTGAACAACATACAAGTAATTATTTTCACAACCACTTATATATAACTTGTCTTAAGTCGGTGCTAGAAACCTAAAACATTTTTCAAGTTGGCATGAAAATCCAACTTAACATATGAGAGAGCACGCAAAAACAAAAATTTAACATCTTTGATGTTGGCCCAAAACATATGATCTTGACAACATGTAATCCCATCACTTACATTTGACCGAGCTACACTGATCTTACCAACTATATTACCTAGTACTCTGTTCTTATTGCTAGTGTCACTTCAATCCTCAATAACTTACTAAATTCTTTAAAATAACTAATGTGATCATAGATTTAGTCAAATATACCTTTGTAGATGATGTTTGTATAATCACACACCTTAACTCAATCTCCAACTCTAGATCCGGTCACCTTTACCTTTCATAATGTCTTCTTACTGATTGACTAAACACTTAGTTGATTTTCCAAATTGATCCTTCAATACCATCAGTCAAACTAATCTCTTATCATCTTGCCAACAATGAAAACACCCCAATACAATCATGTGATCAAAACACATATCACCTACATCAAATACCAAAAATATCCCCCTTTTGCATTGATGAAAACATAGGGAAAAATTGACTAAGTGTCAAAAACTATACATAACTCCCCTATGCTAAAAAATATACATAACAATTGGATACATGATTAAATATCTTATTTACATACAAGAAATAAGTAATTTTTATAACACTACTACATCCCCTTTGACAATAATGACAAAGGTGTTGCAAAAACAAAAAAATATTATTAATATGTAAGAGTAGCATAACCTATTACATTTGATTGAATATATCATTTAAAGTAGTCTTCCATGCTTTCCAATCACTAGCCCATGACTTGTGTATATTTTCCATAATAAAAATCTATCCACGAAGCAAAAATGTTAATTCCTCAAATCCATCAATTGTGCTCAAAAGTTGAGGTGTTAATGTTTGTTCAGCTTCCTTCACACTCTTTTGTAGGATTTCCATTTTGGTAATCAACACACTCTAAAACTCCATCAAGTTTTTGATCCTTTTATCCTCTTCATCCTTGTATTTCACCAATTTCTAGTGTATCTTCCCAATTTCAACTCCAAAAGATGTTTCATTTTTGTAGTGCCTCCCTCGTTTACCCCTTTGCATGAATATCCTTATGGTGTCATTTTGATTGTCATTCTCAAAGGGTAAGGTCATGTTGGTCCCATGTGAGGGAGAATCTGCCAGGAGAATTATTTTGGAGCGTGTATCGATGTTCTGCGTGAACTAGGAGACATAAGATATGGTCTTGAATCACATTTTTGGAGACCCTTATAGTAGGGATGAGTCATTCATATGGATGCAATGATTGTTACCCCTATAATGGTTGATGGCATCATGAGATGCTCTTTTCCAGATTTTCCTTATGTTTATCAAGAGTTTATCTTTCGAAGTCATGTTAGGTGTTTTAAGAGATTCTGCCTTGGTATTATCTTTCTACATAATAGACTTAGTAATTAGAAATTTATGTTGTTTCATCATGATTTGTGTCCTAGTGGATAGAGGTTTGATTACCATTGTGATGTACTCTTTTCATGTTACTTATACACTCAAATCCTAGGATGCTCTGCATTTAAAATAAGATTAATTGAATTCAACTAATCTTTGTGATAATACTATCAAGTGTATGTAGATAAATATTGTTTCCTGTGTGTATATAATCTCTAGAAGTAATGCAGTAGGAAAGGTGTGAGTTACCACTACAGAATGTTGAAATGTTTCTATTTGGATATGAATGCGCACATAAAGGACTATTTTTTTGTTGATGTAGTAATAGAAAAGTAATTATTAGGTCCTGATGTTGAGTGGGAGATTTCACATAAAATGCTTTGATGTTATAATAATGCAAGAAAAGTAAATCATTTGAAATGTAGCTTGTAAATAATTTAGGGCTTATTTTCACACTGGACTATTAGGTCTTGACTTATGGTATTGATGAATTATTTAAGTTAGAATATTATGCCATAATTTCATGTTTGTACAAGAAGAGTTTATGTGAGATAATCATGGTTAGTAAATTAGGTTAATTGATATATTTATGTTCTTGAAATAGCTTGATTTGAAATTCAAAAATGTATTATTGGAAGTAGGTGATTTTCTTGTGGTAAAGTGTGGATGTAGTTGGATTATATGAGGTACTAGAGTTTGATTATGTGACGATGATATAGGACTTTTACTTTCATGCTACTTATAGGTCATGAGCATAGTAATTGTTAAATTTTTGATTTATGTATGATACTTTGATGTTACATTCATGTTAGGGAAATTTGTGAGAAATGATCATGATTATTATGTTAGGTAAATTAACATGTATCATTTTATTCTTGACTTTATATGCTTTAGAAATGCAATGTTGACAATGATGAGAATTAATATGAAATGTAGTTAGAAATTTATGATGTTAAGAATGTGATTTTTAGATATATATATATATGATATTTGACATTTCATGAGCTACTGATACTTTGTCAAGTGTGTAGGTAAGACCATGGAATTTTTGGGAAAAATCAAAGATGGATATTTGTAAAATCATGTTAAGCCAAGGTTATCTCCAAGGGGAGAAATTAACCTCATTGTAAAGTGTAAATTTTGTAAAGTGATGCATGAATGTAATTGTTGTATTATGTTTATTTTACTTTATTATTTAGTCTTCTTAGCATGTCATGTGTATTATGTGTAATGTGATTTATTTGTGGTGTCAATTGACACATGTCTTGTGAGTTGGCATGCCCAAGTGTTTAATGTGTGTAAGTGGTCTCTATTTTTAGGGGCCATCAGTGGGATTCTCTTTCATTTTCGGATTCATTCTTTGAGTGGTCATTGGAGTGGCTTTTAATGACCATTTATGTTAGTGGAGGTTAAAAATAGGCTACCCCATAGTGGTGCCATATGTTGGGGGTCAAATTTTGACTATTGTGATGGTTTTTGACTATTTTTTCCCTTCCAAAAGATGCTCTTTTGAAAAGTGACGAAATTGGAAGAGCCACTCTTCATTTGAATTTTGAATTTTAATTTTCCCTCTTTTTCTTTGAAAGGTTGAGGGTTTGTCTTCTTAAGAAGATGGAGGGAAAATTGTTGGCAAATTGCCCACTCTCCAATTTTTGGAGACTAGAGAGTTTGTGAGAATTGTTTTTTGGTGTTGTTGTACTTGGAGGATTTTGGTGTTGCATAGCAAAGGAGGGAGACTAGCTGGAAAGCTCATCTCAACCTTCTTGCCATTAGCTTGGATCAAGGTTGGATTCTTGTATTCTCTTGTTCTTATTACTATGTACATTTTTTCTTCTTTTACTATATTGTGTGAATGCTAGTTAATCTTGTAAAAGTTCATGGCTTCTTGTCTTCGCTTGTATGTGTATTTTCTTTTGTGCATTATTTCTTGGAATTGTGCAAGGCCAAGCTCACCCTTGGGAGGGAAGAGAGCCTTGATGGGTGAAGGGCATAAGTTGGGACTACTCTTCTAGTGTAGATTCCTTCCTCCGGGAGGAAGGGGATAAAGCATGGATGTATGGGCATCCATGTGTCATCTTGTGTATACTTTTGGGGGGCATAAGGGTATTGTTATGGTGAAGAGTATGAGAAGGGTGGATGGTTGTTCTATGGCCTTGTGAAGGCATATTGTGAATATTTTGGAGCCTTGTTGAAGGTTGGTTTTCTATTGTACTTTGGCATTCTCCTACTTGAGTAGCTTCAACCTTCACCCCTACTATGGGTCCAAGGTGACTCATGTTGTGCTAAGCCTTTGGGAGGGAATTTGGTGTTTATATATGTTGATGGTTTTGTTGTTTATGTGCTTGACCGAATGCATGTAATTCCCTACCCATCTTTGTTTTCCCCTAGCTTGGGGATGGTCATGAAATGGCCTAGGTTGGGAGGTGAGCCTCCATGGTCTGTTTGTTTATTTTTGTAGATTTTTCTCAAGACATAGCTTGCTGGTTTCATGGAGTTAAAAGAGAATTTAGATGTAACTACTTCATATTATTTGAGTTTCTTGGCTTGAAGCCCTTTGTAAAATTTGTTTAATCAAGGCTATGTTAGAAAGCCTAGCATATGACATGCTTGTAAAAGATAGAATGTTAAATTATTTTCTTCCATCTATTGAACTAAAGTGATTATGAGAAAGATGCAATGATTTCCCTTATGTTGTAATAGGTAGTTGATTGAGATATACTTATCCTCTTACTCATGTACAAAAAAATGATATGAGAGATGTAATAATTTTCCCTTTATGTAGAGTAATAATTTTCCTTCTATTTTACTTTGAAAGAAATTGAGAAATCTCTTTATTTTCTTTTCATCAAAATAAAAATGTCTCCTTTCCCTTTTAAAAAGCTCATGTTCTGTAGTTATGGACAAATTTATTTATAATCCACAAAATTTAAGTGATTACATATTCAGCATCTAAACCAGCACTTGCGAATATTTAAATTTTTATAAAACATGTTAGTAAATGCAATACTTCTTTATTTTGGTGTTTATATATTTATAAAGGCATGTGTGTTAATAAAAGTAAAATTGTCATATTCATATTTATATGTATGATTATACAAATATAAATACATATATACAATCAGTTAAGTACACATTTCTATTTCCTGTTATAGATAGAATTACTAAATCTTATATTTATATATGTAATTGTTAACATATATATATATATATATATATATATATATATATATATATATATATATATATATATATATATATATATATTCCCTTTTACTTACAAATCTGGATAGCATTGTATCGTGGTACTTGTTTATGCACAAATCTTTTAACATGATTAATCACATATATTATCACACACACACACACATATAACATTATACATATTCTATTTTTTGTTGTTCTATGATATATATATTTTTTAAGAAAAATCTTTATTAATAAACTTAGTTCATTTCTTCCATGAAATACTTTCTTAAAATATTTTATAAATGAAGTTATCTTGTTTTGCAATAAAGCTTAAACGGTGTACTCTTTTTCGCATGCATTAAATTAAATTATTTTCTTTTAATATTATGATGTATACTCTAGATTATTAAATTATTTCTTAAAGCTTAAAGAGAAAATAAGAAATTTAAGTTTAAATTTCTTGTTTGCATGTTAACCTGTGAAATTGTTAAAAATTATTCTATGCTAAAACATGCAACTGAGTACAGACTTTTGATCCAGTAAACGTAAAGAAAATATAAGCATACATCAATGCTGGATTTGAAGACCTAAAGAATATACCTAGACTTGCAACTATAACCAGATTTGAATATTCTAGTATACACCATCCAGATTTTAATATTCTGGCAAATTTAATACTAATGTTAATCCAATGACGTGTAGTACCTCCATATTTTTTTTTGCTTTTAGTTTACCAGTGCCGTACTCTTTTAGGCCACATTGCGTGTGTGCATTTATGGATATTATTTCAGTGATTGTGGATTTATCTGGATTATGTTTATGCTATGATGTTATGTGATTTCATATTTAGATGATTATGTTATTATGATGTGATGTTTCATGTTTTAGTTGGTTTATTATATACTTACCCCATACTAGCATGTGTATGGTGTTCATATGTATGTATCTATATTATGTGTCTTTATGGTAGAGGGCGGAGGCATAGTTACTCACTTTGTCAAGATCCACATGACTGACCGTACCCTATCATTGCTTTTTATATGTTGTATGTACATGCTTTGTTTGGTAATGACAAGTTTGCAAGTACAGGGCATTGTCTTCCCTGAATTGGCAAGAGTGAGCGTGCCCACATACATTCATCTCATGGTAAAGAGGGGAGATAGTATTCAGACCCAAAACCCAATCTTTAGCCTATTTATCCTAATTGATGGATAAAGTGTCGGTTGACTACCTTGCCCGAGTTTGGTCAGCTTGACCTAATTCGTCGATCCCATCTTGTGAGATTGTATGATGCATGAATGTTCCTGAAATATTGCTTTGATTTAATTATTTTGCTATGGTTATTTTAATTAATTATATAGTGGGAAAATAATGATTAAATTATTTCTTATGTTGTTGAATAATTATTAATTAATTAAAAAAATCAAATATGAGAATATTTGAATTTAATTAATTAATTGTGCTAAATTTTGATTTAATATGTTTTTATTAAATTGTTGAAGAATAAGTGCATGTTTTAATTGTGTTATAAATTATTAAATAATATAAATGTGAAATTTTATTTTGCATGTGATTTATTTATTTATTTATGTGGAATTGGATTTCATAAGATAACTTGTAAATAGAGTTCCATGTGAGATGTGCATGAATAATATATTTTATAATTAAATATTGGTATTTTCCCTCAACTCAAGAAGAGGAGTTTGAATAGGAGTTTTCTGGTGACTCATTAGGGTTTTGCATGATAGGTGGGTTTGATTTTCTATTTGGAAAAATTTGCATTCATTTTGCATAACCAGGTTTTGTTGAAATTTTCAATTTTGGAGAGGGAGCATTTTAGGAATATTTTGTGCTTTCTTGTGTTCTTGAGAATTTGGTGTGAGAATTTTTCTAGGTGAAGTGTGTGTGCATCTGGTATTGGAATTCTACATGATGTGATTCAGAGTTGCAGGATTGAGCTCTACATATTCAGATTTGGGAGATTTAGCATTCTACAGGCAATTCCATTTCAGTTTCTTGCATTGGATTGAGGTAGGGGATTGATTTAATCTTCCTGTAATTTTATTTATAAAATTTTCATTATATAGTTGTGCTTGATTTGATTTGAGGATGCAAATCTATTTTTTCAATTATATTTCATTATGGGTATTAGGAAACCCTTTGTTTGATGCCATTGATTTTATATTGTGACTTGGCATAGAAATGTTATGCTGCTGAAATTTTTGAGAAAAATTCATCCTAGGGCATTTAGAAAATAAAAATTTAAAACTCTATAGTAAGTTCTATAGTATGAATGATTTGATTAAATGGGTTGTTCTCAAAAATTCATTTAGAGTTGAAAAAATACTTGTGTAAAAATCTCATTCTCTGTTAAAATACACAGTTAAAAAAAAATATACCAGTAAAGACAAAATTAACTTTCCTTGTTTTTAATTGGTAGAATGTCTATTCAACAATGTGAAGAGAAAACACTGATTAGAAGAAAGAATAAAATATGTTGTTAAATTTGTGATCTATCTATATTTCCATTTCTGGGAATAAAATTTTAGGTCTGTATATATTTCCATTCTGAGAAATTGATTTTTCTTTTCTTAAAAAAAATATAGTTTAGCTTTTGTTTTTTTTTATGCAAAGTTATCTCTTAAAATATATATATATATACATATAAATTAAAATATTATTGAACTGCATCTTTTAAAAGTTATTGGTGTTCAAAAAAAAAAAAAAATTTTAATATTATTGAAAAGGGCAAGTCACAGGTGGGGGCCACCAAATCACCCCCCTGCGTACCTCCTTGTACCAGCCTGGCACGCTGGTCTTCATGGGAGACCGTGACAGATCTAGTACTATACACGGTTCCTGTGCACAGCAGCAGGCCTGTGCACGGCCTACCGTGGCAGGCCATGCGAGCTTTGGGGTGCGGACATGGCCCCCCCAACTATGACGTTTTATTTATATAGTTTTTTATTATTTTGTATTGTTAAGATTAATAATTTTTATATGTTAGTTTTATTAAATTATTACATTATATATATATATTTGGTTAACGGATTAAATTTTATTTATATATATATATATATTATTTGTAAATGAATTTATGGTGGTTATAATTTATTAGTAATTTAATTTTATTAATATGATCTATTTAAATATTAATAAAATTTTATTATTATGTTTTGCTTAAGTTTAATAATGGAATTTCATTTAATATTGTTAATTTTTGTTAATGGAATTTCTTATTTGTCATAAGCGCAATCTTGTTAGAGGATTTAAATCAAGGGTAATTAGGATATATAGTTTTCTCAAATTTTTTTTAATCATTCGATCATAGGAATGTCAAATATAGAGAAATGAGACTCTAACCTTGCAACTTATTTATTGTCATTCATAGAACAAAGTTTTGATTATTTTCTATCAAAATTGGGCACCTTGGTTATAACGAATTAATTGACACTTCTTAGGTTATCTGAACTACTTATGGTAATATTAGACATGATTATTGTGAAAACCCTCGAGTAGACATTTTTCTTGAATTCATTTGTAATGATTATGAAACATATTGAGTTATGGTTTTATTTTAGTTCAAATTGATGTGATTGTGTATTCTTCGTGTCTTCTTTGACATTATGGGATGTCGGGTTTTAGATGACCTAGGAGAATACAGAAGCTAGGGTATGTGTTAGGTAGTAGTATTTTTTCAGTTATGTATGGTGTGTGTGCACTCTATCTGATTATCATTTTTGTTTGACCATTGGGCTCATGTTATAATGTATTCTGTTTGTGGTATCTATGTGACTATATCTAGTTCTTTTGTGTGAATTTGGATATGAGGTTACATAGTTGTATACCTGATTTGATCTAGGAGAGATCTATGAGCCTAGGGTAGTTTACCTAGGTATGTGTTAGGAGGTGGCTTGCAATAAGCGCCAGGGCCCACAAGTGGCTGCTGTTGACCACTTATTGTAAGTTATTGTAAACAAGTGATAACCTAATTATATTAAGGGAAACAAATGAACCTAATAAGATAGTTTTCCTCTCCCATGCTTGAGTGCTAGTATAGACTGAGATGAGGATGAGATGATGCTTACCACCTATTGGGGTGCATTTTCTAGCATAGTTAATGGCTTCATCAGTATGAGAAGTCATTGATTCCATGTATGGTCACTTGAGTTGTGGAATCCAGAGTGATTACCAGGATGAGACTCAAAGGTTAGATGTACATGATGACACCTACCTACACATAGTCTAGTTATCCTACAAGGTCAGTTGCCTCTGGATTAGTGAGTCATACCTTTCACTACTTTTGTTGACCTTGAGTTAGTAAGCTATCAGGAATCCTTTCCTAGTGGTGTTTCCTATATGGACTTGATTATCCATTTAGGGTCTGATGTTATCTCCTCAGCATGGTGGGGTAGACCTTTATGGTTCTACACAGATGGGTGGTAGTGTTTCTTTACTATTCGAGATTCGACGTCCTAGTGCTAGTGCTTGATGGTGTCCTTCCAGTTGGATTCCTTATGTTACTTCTTCAATGATATTCTTATGTACTTATTCTTTAATGTAAATCTTTTATTAGAGTATCACATGAGATACCTAATGTGGATATTGTAATTTAGTTGTTTTGAATGATTAATGCATACCCTACGACATGTGCAGTGGATGTACATTTATTAGAATTAACGATTGTTCATGAAATGTAAACAATATGATGTAATAGTTGTATTTATTTTATGGAATCATTTGTTGATGTTATTTGTTATGTTATGTTAGTAAGTAATACTATGTCATGGGACCCATTAGAGTTGTAACCTCTGTTTACAATGTGTGTTATGTGAGATAATGGTTATTGCTTCATGTGATTGTATATCTTGAATGTTAACTTTAGAAAAAAAAAATTGTTCACCAAACTTAGTATCATGTTTTAGGTTAGTTTCTTTTGGGTTCCCTAGCAGGGCATTACATTTGGTATCAGAGCCAAGTTTCTACACTGGGAACTCTAGGTATGTACGCTCATTAGGTCTTATGTGTGTAGTTTAAACTTGAAAACAAAACTTAGACATATAACAATTCTATTTTTAGACTATTACTGTATGATCATCTTGTTTCGGTTTGTGTTTGATATATGTTTGTGAGTGTTTGCTGGTTTCTTCATGTTGCAGGAATCATGCCTGAAACTAGAGCAGCCAGAGGCAGAGGTAGAGGTAGGTCAGGTGGACGTGGTAGGGGAAGGCAACCAAGCCCCTCCACTAGTGTTGAGCAAGTAAGTAACCACCAACAGCCAAGAGATGAGCAGGGTGGTGAACATCAGGGAGAATCTGATGGGCAGGATACTAGGCAGCTCCTTCGAGCAATCCTTGCTCATCTTGGTCCTGATCAGGATAGAGAAAATTAGGAGGGTTCACATCATTCCCATAGGAATGAAGGAGAGAGAGACAGGGAAAGATCCAGGAATCCTCTTAAGAGTAAATTTACTGTAGATCCTTCAGTGTTTGTAGCAAACCATATGAGTGACCTTATGAGGGGAAAGCCTATTCCCTTTGATGGGAAGGGTATAGAACTTGAGGCAGAGACATGGTTAATAGCATTGGAATGAAGTTTCACCATGCAACCATTCAGCAGCAACACCAGAGCTAGATATGTTGTGACTCAGCTCACAGATTTTGCAGCAGTATGGTGGAAAATCAACGAAGAGAAGCTAGGTGTTGGGATGGATACATTTACTTGGGAATTATTCTTGGAGAATTTCTGAGAACACGTCTTATCAGATCAATGGAGGAAACAAAGGGCCAATGAGTTCCATAATCTGAAGAAGCTGACTATGACTATGAGTGAATATGAGCGTAAGTTCTTTGAACCTAAGCAGTACGCCAGATTTGGGCAAGACACAGCTCTATTGGTGCAGCATTTTATCAGGGGGCTAAATGACCGCATTATTGGAAAGGTCTTACTCTTTGAGCCTAAGACTCTTAGAGAAGCAGTTGTGAAGGCTACACTCACTAAGGCTAATATAGCCTCAGGATATGATCAGCATCTAGGTGGTTCTTCGGGTTCAGGGTTTAGAGGGAACCAGTCCCAAGGTATCAAAAACTTCAAGAAGTCATCGAACTTCTATAAGGGTAACCAGAACCATCAGCAGGATAAAACCCTTCCACCTCCTTCTCAGAGTAGTGGTTCTCATTCCAAGAACTTCTGTAATGGCAAGCACTCTAAGCGCAATCAAACTGCTCAACTAGCTCAGAGTGTACAATAGAGTGCTAGCAAAGGTAGCTTTCAGCAATCCAGTGCACCATCCGGAGGAAAGAGTAATTTCAGAAACATAGGATGTTTCACATGTGGATAATTTGGGCACATAGCAGTGAATTTCCCACAGCATCCCCCATAGTACTCTTCTTAGAGGCCAGTAGCTTCTGAACCCATAGTTGGAGACGTAGGGCACACACATAGAGTGTTCGCTACATTGGATCAGCGGTAGGTAGATCATCAGGGTATGGTAGTTGAGACTATAGGTACTATTCGAGGCATACCCATTTCTATTTTATATGATTCTAGTGCTACTAACTCTTTTATATCTCCACTTTTAGTTGAGCGTTGTGGGTTGGTGGCTGCAAATCAAGATAGTAGTTGGCAAGTGGAATTAGCCTCAGGAGCTAGGGTTGTGACAGGATCTTTGGTTCCTAGGTGTGAACTGAATTTGGGTAAATTCTCTACCACTGTAGATCTACGTGTGATTCCTTTGGGATCATATGGGGTTGTGCTGGGTATGGATTGGTTAGAAGCTCATGGAGCTAGCATTGACTATAGGAAGAAGACCATCATGTGTAAGGATGATGAGGGTATAGAGTGTCAGATAGTGGTTATTCCATGACCTATTTCTCTCTGAATGATTTCAGCTATGCAACTAAAACATTGTATGCGAAAGGGTTTCCAGATGTTTGCACTGACTCTGAATGAGATTGATGAAGAGGAGAGTGAAGACAGGACCCTAGATCATCTAGTATTGTAGGAATTTCTTGATGTCTTTCTGACAGAGATTCCAGGTATGCCACCTAAGTGTGACATTGATTTTCAGATCGAGCTTGTTCCAGGACCTGATCCTATCTCTAGAGCTCCATACAAGATGACTACTCATGAGTTGAGTGAGCTCAAGCTTCAGTTGGAAGAATTGTTGGCAAAGGGGAGCATTAGACCTAGTGTTTCTCCATGGGGAGCACCAATCCTCTTCGTTAAGAAGAAAGATAGATCTTTACGCTTGGGTATTGACTACAGACAGTTGAACAAGGTAATGATCAAAAATAGATATCCATTGCCATGCATTGATGATTTATTTGATCAAATTAGGGGAGCTAAGGTGTTCTCTAAAATTGATCTAAAGTCAGGGTATCATCAGCTACGGATTCATGATGCAGATATTCATAAGACTACATTCCGTACAAGATATGGGCATTATGAGTTCATAGTGGTACCTTTTGGTTTGACGAATGCTCCATTGGTGTTCATTTGCTTAATGAATGGAGTGTTTTGAGAGTATTTGGATTGGTTTGTATTGGTCTTCTTGGATGACATATTGATATACTCTAAATCCATAGAAGAACATGAGGAACATCTTAGACAGGTTTTGCAGTGTTTGAGGGAGAATCAACTTTATGCTAATGCAAAGAAGTGTGATTTCTTTCAGATAGAGATTCAGTATCTTGGTCATATGATTTTAGGAGAAGGTATCTCGGTAGATCCTTCGAAGATTTAGGCAATTGTGGAGTGGCCAGCACCCACTAATGTGTCTGAAGTCCATAGTTTCATGGGTTTGGCTGGATATTACCATAAATTTGTCAAGGACTTCTCTAGGGTTACACATCCTATCACCTCATTGTAGAGGAAAGGGAAGAAGTTCATTTGGATGGAGAAGTGTGAGGAATCTTTCCAAAAGCTTAAGAGTGTTTGGCCAGTGCCCCTATTCTAGCAGTGCCAGATCCAACCAGAGATTTTGTTGTATGCATTGATGCATCTTTAGAGGGTATTGGAGCAGTCCTCATGTAGGAAGGACAGGTGATTGCATATGAGTCTTGCAAACTCAAGGATCATGAGCTTAATTATCCTACACATGATCTTGAGTTGGCAGCAGTTGTCCATGCTTTAGTCAGATGGAGACACTTCTTATTAGGGCACTGTTTTGAGCTTCATAGTGATCACCGTAGTCTTGAGTATATATTTACCCAGCCTAATCTGAATGCTAGATAGAGAAGGTGGATGGAATTCCTTTGCGAGTATGATTTTGAGATCAAATACATCCAGGGTAAAGAAAATGTGGTAGCAGATGCTTTGAGTCGCAAGAAGAAGATTGTTTTAGCTATGACTCTTAGTGTGGATTTAAGGAGCAGGATTCTTCAGTCACTTCCCAGAGATACTTTGTATCAGGAGGTGAGTTTAGTGATTGAGTTAGGGAGACCTTTGGAGGGTAGGTTCTCAAGTTTTGTCTTGGATTCTTATGGACTTATGTGATACAAGGGCCAAATATATGTACCCTCATTGGATGATTTATGTTCATTGGTTTTATTAGAGGCTCATCATGCACCTTATTCAGCACATCCAGGTGTTAAGAAGATGCACGCAAACTTACGACAGCTTTCTTATTGGCCTGGCATGAAACGTGACATTGTGGACTTTGTGGCTAGATGTTTAGAGTGTCAGAGGGTCAAGGCAAATCATCAGCATCTAGCAGAGCTTTTGTAGCCTAATCTCATTCCATCCTGGAAGTGGGATATTATTTCTATGGACTTCATTGTTGGATTTCCTATGACTCCTCGCAGACATGATGCTATCATGGTGACCATTGATCAATTGACTAAGGTGGCACACTTTTCTCCCATGAGACCTTCTTACACTGCATCTTCTATGGCCAGGGTCTTCATGTAGGATATAGTGAGACTTCACAAAGTTCCACGTAAGATTATCTCTGATCGAGATCCTATTTTTACATCTACATTTTGGACTTCACTGCAGCATGATCTTGGTGCTCAATTGAATTTTAGTTTAGCATATCACCCTGAGACCAATGGTCAAATAGAATGGGTTAATTAGGTGCTGGAGGATATGTTGAGGATGTATGTCATGGACAGACAGACTCACTGGGAGGATTATCTATATCTAGTGGAGTTTGCTTATAATAATGGATATCATAGTTCCATTGGCATGTCACCCTTCCATGCATTATATGGATGTCCTTGTCATGCACCATTGAGTTGGGATAGACTAGAGGACTGCATTCTCATTGGTCCAGATATGCTTCGTGACATGGAGCAGTAGGTGATTCATATCCGAGAGCATGTGGCTACTGCACAGGATAGGCAGAAGAAGTATGCAGATGCTCACCGGATTGATAGGCAGTTTGTAGTTGGGGATAGAGTATTCTTGAGAGTGCATCTATGGAAGAGTCCAATCCGTTACGGAAAGGGTTCAAAGTTGGTGCCTCAATTTGTTGGTCCTTTTGATATCCTAGAGAGGATAGGTCCAGTTGCATACCATCTTGCTTTGCCACCTAGCTTATCACGCATTCATGATGTATTCCATGTTTCAGTACTTAGATGATATATTCCTGATGTTACACATGTACTTGATTGGAACGCTTTACAAGTGGAGGATGGGCAGCTGGCATTGGAGCCCATACGTATCCTATAGCGTTGGGATTTGATCCTCAGGGGTCAAACTATTGACCAGGTAAGGGTCCAATGGGATCCAAATGATGAGACAGCAGCTACTTGGGAGGATGCAGCTAGATTCCAAGAATCTTATCCCTACTTGTTTACAGGCTTCCAGGAGTAAGCCTGATACAAGGGGGGGTGGATGTAGTACCTCCATATATTTTTTTTGCTTTCAGTTTACCAATGCCCTACTCTTTTAGGCCACATTGTGTGTGTGCATTTATGGATATTGTTTCAGTGATTGTGGATTTATCTGGATTATGTTTATGCTATGATGTTATGTGATTTCATATTTAGATGATTATGTTATTATGATGTGATGTTTCATGTTTTAGTTGGTTTATTATATACTTACCCCATACTAGCATGTGTATGGTGTTCATATGTATGTATCTGTATTATGTGTCTTTATGGTAGAGGGTGGAGGTGTAGTTACTCACTTTGTCAAGATCGACACGACTGACCGTACCCTATCATTGCTTTTTATATGTTGTATGTACATGCTTTGTTTGGTGATGACAGGTTTGCAGGTATAGGGCATCATCTTCCCTGAATTGGCAGGAGTGAGCGTGCCACATACATTCATCTCATGGTAAAGAGGGGAGATAGTATTCAGACCCAAAACCCAATCTTTAGCCTATTTATCCTAATTGATGGATAAAGTGTCGGTTGACTACCTTGCCCGAGTTTGGTCAGCTTGACCTAATTCGTCGATCCCATCTTGTGAGATTGTATGATGCATGAATGTTCCTAAAATATTGCTTTGATTTAATTATTTTGCTATCGTTATTTTAATTAATTATATAGTGCAAAAATAATGATTAAAGTATTTCTTATGTTGTTGAATAATTATTAATTAATTAAAAAAATCAAATATGAGAATATTTGAATTTAATTAATTAATTGTGCTAAATTTTGATTTAATATGTTTTTATTAAATTGTTGAAGAATTAGTGCATGTTTTAATTGTGTTATAAATTATTAAATAATTTAAATGTGAAATTTTATTTTGCATGTGCTTTATTTATTTATTTATGTGGAATTGGATTTCATAAGATAACTTGTAAATAGAGTTCCATGTGAGATGTGCATGAATAATATATTTTATAATTAAATATTGGTATTTTCCCTCAACTCAAGAAGAGGAGTTTGAATAGGAGTTGTCTGGTGACTCATTAGGGTTTTGTATGATAGGTGGGTTTGATTTTCTATTTGGGAAAATTTGCATTCATTTTGCATAACCAGGTTTTGTTGGAATTTTTAATTTTGGAGAGGGAGCATTTTAGGAATATTTTGTGCTTTCTTGTGTTCTTCAGAATTTGGTGTGAGAATTTTTCTAGGTGAAGTGTGTGTGCATCTGGTATTGGAATTCTACATGATGTGATTCAGAGTTGCGGGATTGAGCTCTACATATTCAGATTTGGGAGATTTAGCATTCTACAGGCAATTCCATTTCAATTTCTTGCATTGGATTGAGGTAGGGGATTGATTTAATCTTCCTGTAATTTTATTTATAAAATTTTCATTATATAGTTGTGCTTGATTTGATTTGAGGATGCAAATCTATTTTTTCAATTATATTTTATTATGGGTATTAGGAAACCCTTTGTTTGATGCCATTGATTTTATATTGTGACTTGGCATAGAAATGTTATGCTGCTGAAATTTTTGAGAAAAATTCATCCTAGGGCATTTAGAAAATAAAAATTTAAAACTCTATAGTAAGTTCTATAGTATGAATGATCTGATTAAATGGGTTGTTCTCAAAAATTCATTTAGAGTTGAAAAAATACATGCTGTGTAAAAATCTCATTCTCTGTTAAAATACACAGTAAAAAAAAAATATACCAGTAAAGACAAAATTAACTTTCCTTATTTTTAATTGGTAGAATGTCTATTCAACAATGTGAAGAGAAAACACTGATTAGAAGAAAGAATAAAATATGCTGTTAAATTTGTGATCTGTCTATATTTTCATTTTTGGGAATAAAATTTTAGGTCTGCATATATTTCCATTCTGAGAAATTGATTTTTCTTTTCTTAAAAAAAATATACTTTAGCTTTTGTTTTTTTTTATGCAAAGTTATCTCTTAAAATATATATATACATATAAATTAAAATATTATTGAACTGCATCTTTTAAAAGTTATTGGTGTTCAAAAAAAAAAAAATTTAAATATTATTGAAAAGCGCAAGTCATAGGTGGGGGCCACCAAATCACCCCCTGCGTACCTCCCTATACCGGCCTGGCACGCTGGTCTTCACGGGAGACTGTGACACACTTGGTATTGTACACGGTTCTTGTGCACAGCAGCAGGCCTGTGCACGACCTACCATGGCAGGCCACGGGAGCTTTGGGGTGCGAGCATGGCCCCCACAACTATGACATTTTATTTATATAGTTTTTTATTATTTTGTATTGTTAAGATTAATAATTTTTATATGTTAGTTTTATTAAATTATTACATTATATATATATATATATATATATATATATATATATATATATTTGGTTAAAGAATTAAATTTTATTTATATATATATATTATTTGTAAATGAATTTATGGTGGTTATAATTTATTAGTAATTTAATTTTATTAATATGATCTATTTAAATATTAATAAAATTTTATTATTATGTTTTGCTTAAGTTTAATAATGGAATTTCATTTAATATTGTTAATTTTTGTTAATGGAATTTCTTATTTGTCATAAGCGCAATCTTGTTAGAGGATTTAAATCAAGGGTAATTAGGATATATAGTTTTCTCAATTTTGTTTTAATCATTTGATCATAGGAATGTCAAATATAGAGAAATGAGACTCTAACCTTGCAACTTATTTATTGTCATTCATAGAACAAAGTTTTGATTATTTTCTATCAAAATTGGGCATTTTGGTTATAACGAATTAATTGACACTTCTTAGGTTATCTGAACTACTTATGGTAATATTAGACATGATTATTGTGAAAACCCTCCAGTAGACATTTTTCTTGAATTCATTTGTAATGATTATGAAACATATTGATTTATGGTTTTATTTTAGTTCAAATTGATGTGATTGTGTATTCTTCGTGTCTTCTTTGACATTATGGGATGTTGGGTTTTAGATGACCTAGGAGAATATAGAGGCTAGGGTATGTGTTAGGCAGTAGTGTTTTTCTAGTTATGTATGGTGTGTGTGCACTCTGTCTGATTATCATTTCTGTTTGACCATTGGGCTCATGTTATATTGTATTCTATTTGTAGTGTCTCTGTGACTATATCTAGTTCTTTTGTGTGAATTTGGATATGAGGTTATGTAGTTGTATACCTGATTTGATCTAGGAGAGATCTATGAGCCTAGGGTAGTTTACCTAGGTATGTGTTAGGAGGTGGCTTGCAATAAGCGTCGGGGCCCACAAGTGGCTGTTGTTGACCACTTATTGTAAGTTATTGTAAACAAGTGATAACCTAATTATATTAAGGGAAACAAATGAACCTAATAAGATAGTTTTCCTCTCCCATGCTTGAGTGCTAGTATAGAGTGAGATGAGGATGAGATGATGCTTGCCACCTATTGGGGTGTGTGTTCTGGCATAGTTAATGGCTTTGTCAGTATGAGAAGTCATTGATTCCGTGTATGGTCACTTGAGTCCTGGAATCCAGAGTGATTACCAGGATGAGACTCAAGGGTTAGACATACATGATGACACCTACCTACACATAGTCTAATTATCTTACAAGGTCGGTTGCCTCTGGATTAGTGAGTCATACCTTTCACTACTTTTGTTGACCTTGAGTTAGTAAGCTATCAAGAATCCTTTCCTAGTGGTGTTTCCTATATGGACTTGATTATCCGTTTGGGGTCTGATGTTATCTCCTCAGCACGGTGGGGTAGACCTTTGTGGTTCTACATGGACAGGTGGTAGTGTTTCTTTACCATTCGAGATTCGACGTCCTAGTGCTAGTGCTTGATGGTGTCCTTCCAGTTGGATTCCTTATGTTACTTCTTCAATGATATTCTTATGTACTTATTCTTTAATGTAAATCTTTTATTAGAGTATTGCATGAGATACCTAATGTGGATATTGTAATTTAGTTGTTTTGAATGATTAATGCATACCCTGCGACATGTGTAGTGTATGTACGTTTATTAGAATTAATGATTGTTCATGAAATGTAAACAATATGATGTAATAGTTGTATTTATTTTATGGAATCATTTGTTGATGTTATTTGTTATGTTATGTTAGTAAGTAATACTACGTCATGGGACCCATTAGAGTTGTAACCTATGTTTACAATGTGTGTTATGTGAGATAATGGTTATTGCTTCATGTGATTGTATATCTTGAATGTTAACTTTAGAAAAAAAAAATTTGTTCACCAAACTTAGTATCATGTTTTAGGTTAGTTTCTTTTGGGTTCCCTAGCGGGGGGTTACATGATGCATCCAATGGAAGCACAATGGTTTTACCTTCTGACCTGGTTTCCTCCTTGCAGAATGGTAGATCTGAATCCTTCCATAGTTGTAACCCCTTGTATATTCTCAAGGATACACAGGGGTGTATACACACTCGTGTGTATATGCACCTGTGTATGCTTGAGTGTATACCCACTTTAAGTTTCAGAATCTTCTTGGTGCTTGACCCAACCTATAAAAAAAAATGAGACAGCTCAGAGAAGAGAATAAAGGAAAAGCTAGAGATTAGGGTTTCGGGCCATGTTTTATTTGGCCCAAACCCTAATTTATTTTAGGGTTTGGTTGACCATAGGGTCATAAATTTATGTTTTATATTCTTTTTAACTATTTGGGTCAATTAATTATGTGAGCTTTATTATTCTTCACTTTTAATTCCTTTTAGTATGTGTTTTTTTAATATTAACTACTTTTGCCTTTAAATTTTCAAGTTCCCTATTATTAGGGATTTGATTTGATTTTTGGATATGGTGTTTTTTTTAGACTTTTAATTTCAAATCATTTATTTTGTGGGTGTAGTTATTGGGTCCTTTTTATTTATTTATTTATTTATTTATTATTTGAGTTATATGGATAAATTTTCATTAATATCTTTTCACATTTTGGTAACATAATTTTACTAAATTAAATAACCATTATAGATTTTCATGCTATTAATTCCAGTGGCTTTTAGTTTCTTTGTTAGGGAGGAGATTGTTCTTTTAGTGTATAGATTTTGGGTCTTTTTAATTATTTAAATATTTATTTAATTTAACTTGTGCTAATGAATTTTTATTAATGTACCCTCATTTTGTTAACTTCATTATTAAATTAATTTATCATTATTATTTAGCATTTTATTATTTTCTCGTGATCATTAATTCTTTTAGGGGGTTAACTCATCTATAATCCCTAGGTGGGACCTAACACTTTATTCTTTTATTAATTAAACTAAGGAAACTTATTATTAATTTAATTAATTTAGAATTATTATCTTAAATTTTGAAGTTATTTGATTTAGGGATATCTCCCTCATAATCTCTTTTATTAATAACCCTAGTTAGAGGCTTCATCAGACTAGTGCACCTAGCGTATAGGGGATGTTAGCAAGCCAATGCATGCCATGAACCCCTTGTGAGTTAAGTGTATTGGTTGGTGCTTTGCTACTCATATTTTTGTACACCTTAGTATGCAACCTTGTCGTTAGTGTCTTTAAATAAAAAAATTGTTGTGTGTGTTTTGCCCTAATTTTGGGCATGACAATTTTCATGAATAGGATTAAATTTAATGACAACAATCTCAACTCCTATCGAACTTCACTCTTTTTCATTTCAATATCCTTCAAGAAATGGGAAAAAATATAAATACACTTTAGAGTCTTACCTCCTTCAAGAAAAGAATTCTTCACCTGGTTCATAACCAATGTGAGAGTGTTCCTGTCTTCAACAATGGAATATGTTAAATTTTCTTATTTCTTCTTGACATATCATTTTTTCTCTAGAAATGTATGCATCATCCAAAATTTTCATCTCATCACAGCTAGTAGTGACTAGATGTGCTAATTATTCCATTGGAGTAGCCTTGTCAACATATGATACTTTAGGCACTAGATCATAAATTATATCTCTTTCCATTAGGACCACTTGGGCCTCCTTCTTGAGCTTATTCTTCTTGGTCTTAGTCTTTATTTTCATTGTAAAATTCATCATTTCTTCAGGGCTCATTATGCTCAAGTCTACTTGTCCTCTAATCAGTAAATTTTCCTCAATGCTCATCTTGGACTGTGAGGAAGGTGTAGTATTTTCTTGTTCTTTCTTTGTAGTTACATCCTCTTGTTTGACTGGCATCACATCATATGTATCCTCCTTTTCTTTCACTTGATTTGTTTATTGATCATTTGTAGGAGTTTAAACTTGTTCACCATCTGTCATAGCCTAACTGGTACCCATGTTTACTGGTTCTTCTTCCTTTTATTCCTTAGATACATATTGTTTCTCATCAGATTCCTATTGATCTTTCATATCCATAGCATCATCATGTATTTCCATAGCTGGGATATTTGTAAGAATTTTGGTATCACTCTGATATCATGTAAGAATTTTCCTAAGGCAAAGAATAAAATGCCAAGATCTAGAAGCTCAATTGAAATCACAAGAGAGATAGGAAAAATGATCAAATAATTGATTATATCCAATTTAATTAAATACAAAGTAGGAGTGCCTTAATATATAGGTAATGCAATAAGACTACATGATAAGGAGATGATAAGCTATCAGCCACACTAGGTGAAATCACCAAAGGTGGATCATCCTCCATTGTACAACAATATGTGCAACAATGAAAGGATGATAATGTAATAAGAGCACAAAAGGTGGATCTCACACACAAATAGGTATGAGATGACAACTATCACCCTCTAAAGTGGAATTTCTCCTAACCATGTGCTAAAATAAAATGCAAATTCCTAGGTGTCTCAATGATAAATAATATGCAAATGCATTATCCTAAGTATACTTAGGTAAAGTCTAATTAGTAATATTTAATTACACCAACACCCCCCTTAAGTGTAACTTAGGATAATTCACTCAAGTTCTCAAGGATAAATGATAATGCATGATGGGTCCCAGCTACTAGGCCATGTTAGGTTCCCATGTACAAACTAAAAGAGAAATGCAATCTCTCATAAAGTGGAGAAAGAGGGAAAACCTCATGGGAAAAACCCTACCCCAAAAAGAGAGATGAATAAAAGATGCATGGATGGATGGACTAATCAAGACCCCCCCCATTATGACATACATGATGCATATACAATCAAGAATCCCCTCAAAGGAAGGAAATAAGGAGACATGATATCCTCCCCATAATGAATAATTTCCTCCAAGGATGGTGATTTCTTGAAGGAAAAACATATAACCATGCCGACAAACCAAATTTCTCCCCTTAGGAAGAAGATACCCTAAGTATAGAAGAAAAAAGGCTTCCCATTGTGGATATGAACTAGGAAGGGGAATCCAAATAAAGTATTATGTCTCTGAGGTATGCTCATGTGTCTCCATGTCCTTGGTTGATGAAGATGTCATGAACCAACCAAGAACATATCTAATAGAAGAAGGTGACAAACAAGGAACCAATGGTAACTTATCGATGTAAGAATTTTGATCAAACTCCAAACACAAATGTGCCTCCTCAAATGAAGAAGTAAGAAGAGAAGCAAGGAATCCCCCCTCAATGTAGAATGTACACCCATGATAGATGCTCCTAGATCAATGTAGAAAATGCACCAAGAAAATTGAATGATGTACCTCCCCTTAGGAAGAAACAAGTCCATAGGTGTATCAACAAATCCTCCCCAATATCTAGGAAGAATCCTCAAAATGTATGATGTCCCAAGAAACTGGATAGGAATCTCCAACACATGAGAATAATCAACCATGCAATGTGACATCTCAAGTGAAGTTTGAGACTCATGAAAACCAATCTCTAAAGACTCAAATATCTTCTCTAAAGTTAAAGAGACCTCCTCCAAATGTTGTATCAAAGGATCCACCATCTTGTCAATCTTGAAATAATGATCAAGTAGAGAATGAAGATGAGGGTCAGAGTGTTCCCTCACAAAAATTGAGGAAAGATCATTCTCAACAAAGAGTAGATTAATTTCATCAATGATTTCTCTAAATCCTCAATTTAGGACTCCACAAACAAACCTACAATGTATGTCAAGTAGTCATCCCAAGGAACTATTTTTGGAAAACAAGGAATATCTTGCTGCAGTGAATCACCTGAACCCATGGCTATATGAATGTAAGCATAATCAAGAGCAAGAGTAGATGTGATCTTAATAGGAGAAGTAGGAGCTTCAACTAGAGGTTCTACACCTTTTGGGAGTGGAGGAACATGAGGATCTCCATACATTTCCCAAATAACACTCCAAATAGAAAGAATAGTCTTTATCTGATCTTCGTAGTTGACAAGGGAATCCATAACATCCATATCCATATTACAAAAGATAACATTAAGAAATTTTTACCAAGGGTGCCCATCATATGGAGGACAAGTAGGTCTATCCTCATACAAATAGGGCAATAGGTTATGCTCACTAAGATGAGAAAGAACCAATTCACTCCATTGCTTATAGTTTCCTCTTGTAAACCTAATTAAACCATCCATAATGCACTTCTCACATGAAATATAAATGAGATCAAAAAATCAATGCACCCCCAAAAATGCAATGAAGCAAAGAACCCCCCAAAATAGATGATTTTGGAACTTTATATATAGTGCATGTACAATTGCCACTTGCAAAAATGAACCAAAGTGAACTTCTAATTCTGATTATTACAATAGAAAATATGAAGCTATGGTAGACTCAAAAAAATAAGACACAAGATCTCTCAAGGATCTAATCAATTACAAGTGACAAAATAGACTAAATGATGAAAGTACTATGTCCACTAAAAAAATTTCCAAACTGATACCAAATCTGGAAAGTAGACAAAAAATTATGCACTTTCAAAAAAAATAGCACTTGAAAATGTGTTCGTATGAGCCCAAACGAAGCCTCTGAGTTCTGAAAATTGAGATTTTCAATTTTTAGAAAACATCAGGAACAGAGATCAGAAACCACCAGAACCATTGTATAGATCATGAAATTCTACCCCAAAACAAAAAATATTGCTAGAAAAAAGGAGTTCGGATGACTGAGATATTATTGTTTGAAAATTGCCTCTGAAATTATTTTTTCTGAATCACCACCATCACACCTTGAAAATTGAAATAGCTCTATATTTGGCTTTAGATGTTCAATTTGGATGAAGTAAAATTTGATTTAGGAGTTCAATGTGATGCCATCCTTTCATTTGCACCAACAATCTCCAATTTTGGCCTGCAATAAAAATCTCTTCAAATAGGCTATACAATGAAACTCCTATGGCTTTGATACCATGTAAGAATTTTGATATGACTCTGATACCATGTAATGATTTTCCTAAGGAAAAGAATAAAATTCCAACATCTAGAAGATCAATTGATAGCACAAGAGAGATAGGAAAAATGATCAAATAATTGATTATAACTCATTAAATTGAATACAAAGTAGGAGTGCCTGAATATATAGCTAATACAATAAGACTAAATGATAAGGAGATGATAAGATATCAACCACACTAGGTGGAATCACATGTCCACCAAAGGTGGATCATCCTCCATTATACAACAAAGTATGCGCAACAATGAGAGGATGATAATGTGATAAGAGCACAAAAGATGGATCTCACACACAAAGAGGTATGAGATGAAAACTATCACCATCTAAAGTGGAATTTCTCCTAACCATGTGCTAAAATGAAATGCAAACTCCTAGGTGTCTCAATGACAACTATTATGAAAATACATTATCCTAAGTAAATTTAAGTAAAGTGTAATTAGTAATATTTTTGAATAGTGGATAAAAGTGTGTATATCTTTACCCCTATTCAAAATATTGTTGTCTATGTAAGGGGAATATAGGACCTATCCCTAATCCAAATTCCCAAAAGAGAGATCCAAATTGATTAATCACAAAGAAGTGATCAATGCATAAATGAATCAAACAATGGAGAATATGAAGAAAGGATCGAATCCTATAATTCGCTATAGAAACTATGTGCTTGAAATCTTAAATGAATAGAAGGAAAATACTAACCTCAAAATAGGGTAAATCTGGAAAAGACTAATTTTTTATGTCTGTGTACAGTTTCAGAGAATTTTGCAACTTGCTCCAGACTCGAAATGTCGAGACAAAGAAAACCTAGAAAAATTTTATCTTTTTGGAGGCAGGTCAACTTTTATCCAAATAGTAGGGCACAATCTTACCCCTCACTAAAGGTTGACCTTGACCTGAAACAGCTCTGATGAAAATTCTATTCGTGGATCTCAGAAGTTCACCGAAAAGGTTATCTAGATCTGAACTTCAATTCATTGTCCTATACTTGTACCTACAAGAAAAAAGGTTTTTTTTGTTTGGATGGGGGGTTTGCCTTGGTCAAACCCCATTTTGGAATCAACCTTGAAATGTAATTGAAATTGCAATATATAAACAAAGTAAATGGAAATATTCACCTTCTTATGTTGAAATCCTTGTGGAGGATTTGAATCCTTGAATCCACAAGTATGGATGCTCTAAATTAATGTATAAATGTAAGTAGGATGTCTCAAATCAATGGCATTAGATCTTCAACACCAATCTTGAATGGATCTTGGAATAGGAAGAGGCTTGGATGAATGTGGATGGAGAAATCTTCAAGAAGAGGGCTCCAAATAGATTGAATCCTTCAATGGCTAACAATGGATCTCCTTGATGAACACTCTGAATGCTTGGATTATTGAGGATGAATGAATACTTTCTTTCTTTCCTTCTCCTTCTTGCTTCCTTGATTGCACTTGAGAGCTTTATCATGAAAGATGGATGTGAAAATGAGAGAGGAAGGCTTCCTTTTATAGTGATATAGGGCACAAAATTCTAGAGAGGCCAACATTGGAGAATTAAATCCCAATTATTCTTAACCCTTAGAAATAGACCTAGATTAAATTCAATTTAAGAGTTTACCATTCTAAAATCCAAAACAATCGACCTGGAAGCGTGAAAATAAAACTTTCTGAAGCCTGATATCCTGAAACCTCCAGAACTTGAAATTTGGACCTAGGGTCAAGGTCAAGGTCAACTCTTCCCTAGGTCAGAGTGGAGGTCAACTCTGCCCTAGGTTAGGGCCAAGGTCGACCTTGAGCTAGGAGGTCAACCTTGACCCTGAGATGGCAGTTTTCAAATTCTTAGGACCAGGTACTAGAAAAAGGTTGGAAATAGGTGGAGAGAAAAGAATAGGGGGAAAAAGCTAGATCCATGTAAAGACCTATTAAAGGTTCCTGACATGACCCCAAACCACTTACTCAGAGGGCTAAACATTCTTAACATGGAAGTGCTTCCATTTTAAAATGATATATTAAGCCCCCACTTTAGCAAGAGTATGGACTCGATGCAAACTCTTGGTAAAGGAGATCATAATAAAAAGATAATCTTATTGAAATAAAAGGGAAAAAGAAATCCTCAAGCCCCCAGGGACTCAAGTCTTCATCAACTCCAAGATCACAATAAGAGAGACATCTCTAGAAAAGAGAGAGAAGAGGGTGTGATTATCTCGCCCAATGAGAACTTATGTCTGATGAACTACAATTGATTTAGAACCAGAATGAAGAATTTGTAATTCAAGATTACTAAGGAGTTAATGATTAGATATGCAAGATGATTAAATTAGTATTATGTTGTCATTGATGTCAACTAGCTTGACAGTACTTATCTTGTAAGTTACTATACTGACACATCTGAAGGAAGGTGAAAGAGATGAAGAATAGAAATACCAACATGAGGAAGATGTATATGAAAAATGAGGATAAGGAATACACTAAGTAACTTGTTGATGAGTCTATGACTTGATGAAATTGACTTTATTATGTTGCATTTATCTATGATGAAGAATAGAGCTGAAAGACACAAAGCAGTGTTGTCAGTAAATAAAGAATTTCAGTATACACCGACAAAGTGTAGTGTATACCCAGCACAGTATTAATCGAGCTTATGTTCACTGAAATATTTCTTTGTTAATCGAGCAAAATAGAAAGGAATTAAATGATCAGTTTAGCCAATAAAGTGATGAGCTGTAAATTGTATGAAATCGAGGTAATAGATAATGTTTGTTATAAGGATTGACGACTAACATAAATCAAAAAGGATCTAATCAAGTAGATTGAAATGTGTTACTAACACATCATTCGAGGGAGCTTAAAGTGGAAAAATCTATGAATATGATTAAGCGGCAAAATTTGATGGAGGAAAAGAAAATGATTTACTCATCTATATAAGAGACATTGGTTTCATTATGAAATGTATGTCGAAAGAAGAAGATACTATAGAATTATCACGTGGAGAAGTTTTCATGCATTCTGATCATATTGGTTAATAAGAACCGAGTGCAAAATAGTTACCGAGCTATAGAGAGTTATTACCGATGGATAGTAAGTTGATATAGTATTGAATTTGAAGTATTATATTGGTCAAAAATGTTTGAATGAGCTGGACATTGATCTATAAACTACAAACTGAAGTTTTTTTAAGGCAGATCATCTACTATTACACATTTAACCATTGTACACAGTCAAATCTCTTAATCGAGTGGACTATGAAAGTCTTTTGATGTTTCATTCATAGAGTGAACATTGTTATCCTGTCAACCCCAGAGTGACTGCTGGTTGGACAATAACTTCTGGTCTAAAATCCTCTAACAAGGTCACACCTAATAGTGTGTTTATAAACCTTTAACAGGGTTGGGTCTTCACCGACCTCACTTCAGAAGAGTGAACAATTTTGGGTTGCCAATCCCAGGTGGTTTTTCCCTTTACAGGGTTTCCACGTTAAATCTCTTGTGCTATGTGTTGATTGTGATATTTGTTTTTTATCATACTTTTCATATTACATGTTAGATTTGATCGATAATTATTACAAAGTTTAGACTGACAATCGGTAAATACACAGATAGTGAAAGTATTATATGGTTACCGACTAGTAGAAGTAGTAAAATTGTTTTGGATTATACATTTTGATTTGGGGCACTGGATAACTGATTCACCCCCCTCTCACTTATTCTAACAATTGGTATCAGAGCCGTGGTTGCTCAGAATAGAGTTTTAAGGACTTTAGCAAAAAGGTCTCAAGATGTATAAGAGGGAAGTGCCAAAGCTGAACAAAGATAACTTCATAGTATGGAAAAGCTGAATGAAGTTGCACATATCTGAAATTGGGAATTTTGCACTAGAACTGATGGAGAATGGCTACATTGAACTGACACCAGGTCCCCTAACTCTTGATCAACTGAAGGATAGGCATGAACATAATATTACTATGATGGAACTTGCTACTGCCTGTACCAACACTAAATTTGTTGACATTAAGGGATGCACTACTGCCAAAGCCATGTGGGATAAATTGACTCTAATAAATAGTGGAGATGCAAATGTTAGGAGAGCTAGAGTAGAAAGCCTAAGAGGTTGATTTGATGATATGAAGATGAAAGAAGGTGAGAACATTGTGCAATACAAAAATAGACTAAAAGAGGTAGTACATGCTATTAGAGCATCTGGTGGAGCTATTGATGATGAAATAGTAATAAGCAAAATTCTCAAAACTTTGCTACCAGTTTATGTGATCGGGATCTCTGCAATTCATGAAACAAGGGCTACATCCAACCTCACCCTTGACACTCTAATCGGTAAGCTTACAACCTTTGAATTGAATAAATTTGACAATAGTGTTGTACCTTTTGTTGAATCTACTTTCATGTCCTCTTTGAAGATTGGTAAGTCTAGTAGCAAGAATGATAAGAATAATGATAGTGACAGTAATACCGATGATGAACTTGATGAGCTTGAAGCTCTTATGGCTAGAAGATTTCCCAAAGGTAAGGGAAGGTATAGAGACAAGTTACCTCTAGCAATTTAATTGTAAATAAGTTGGCCACATCACTAGTAGATGTCCGAATAAGAAAGAAGATGATAGATCCAAAGACCGATCTGAAGGAAGCTATGGGAGAAGAGTCAACATAGGCTACCAACACAACAACAAAGACAACCAAGATAGCTCTGACAAAGGGAAAAAGGTATGTTACATAGCCGAAGAATTTAAATCTAAATCTGACACTGATGATGATGTAGAAGTAGTATTTTTTTCTATGAAGGATGATTCAGAGGAAGAAGAGAAACATGAAGAGATAGCACTGATCTCTAAAGTAAGCAGAAATGATACATGGATCATAGACAGTGGCTGCACACATCGTATGACTGGTGATATAGAGAAATTTGATCTAATTGATGATTATGATGATGGATCTATTAGAATGGGAAATGATGCACCTTGTATGGTGAGAGGTAAAGTTTCACTAATGATTAATGATAGAATAAAATGTGAGAATGCATACTAGGTAGATGGACTAAACTACAATTTGATAAGTGCGGCACAGCTGAACAACTTAGGTCATCAACTTACTTTTGAGAGCAAAAAGGTAAGAATCTATGATGATGGAGGAAGACTTGTTGGAACCACTACACAATCCAGAGGTAATCTATTTTATCTTGATATTGATTAGTCTTCTTGTTTATTGATGAAAGATGAAGATGCATGGTTATGGCATAAGAGGTTATGTCATGTGAATTTTGATAACATGGTCAAGATTGGTAAGAAGAAAAGAGTTAGAGGATTTCCTAACTTGTCAAAACCAAATCATGCTATGTGTCATGAATGTCAGAAAGGTAAGATGACTACGCCCAGTTTTAAAAGAAAAGACTACTCAAAAAAGAAGATACTTGAATTGGTTCATACCAACCTATGTGGTCCTATGAGAACTTAGAGCTATTATGGTGATAGATACTTTATTCTATTTGTTGATGAATATACTAGACTGATGACTGTTATGTTCCTGAAAGAGAAATCTGAAGCTTTTAAGTTATTTAAATGGTATAAGGCTAAGGTAGAAAAAGAGACTAGAAAAGAAATCAAATGCTTAAGATCTGATAGAGGAGGTGAATTTATCTCTGATGAGTTTACTAATTTTTGTAATGAGAATGGTATTAAGAGACAAGTGTCTGCACCAAGAACACCTCAGCAGAATGGGATTGTTGAAAGAAGGAATAGGTCAATCATTAACTGTGCTAGAACACTAATGCTACAAAAGAATGTTGCTCAGACATATTGGAGGGAATTTGTCAGCATAGTTGTATATGTGCTTAACCGAGTACAACTAAAGAAGGACACCAACCGGACACCTTATGAGCTATGGTTTGGACACAAACCTACTGTAAGTTATTTCAAAATTTTTGGAAGAAAATTTTTTATTCTGAAAGATGAGAGAAATGGGAAATTTGATTCTAAAGGTGATGAAGGAATATTCTTAGGATATTCTACTAAGAGTAAAGCATACAAATGTCTGAATAAGGTTACAAATAAGATGATTGAAAGTACTAATGTTCATGTTGATGAGTATGATGGAATAAAAAAAGAAGAAAGAAAGGAACTAAAAGACTCTGGTAGATTCATTTACATTGAACTTCCTAACTATCTACTGAAGTCACAACCTGTGATAATCGGTCAACAGGAAAATAACCCCGAGGAACAGGAAAGGGAAACTGATGAACAAGATGGTGGTACCGAGCAAGAAAATGAACCTAAACAGGATGAACAAGAAAGAAGAAACTGAGTACTGGCTAGTTTTTTTAGAAGACATCATCCTGAGACACAAATTATTGGAAACAAACAAGCTGGAATGTAGACAAGAAGAAAAACAAGACAAGGTACATGTCTAGTTTGTGAATTTGAACCAAAGAATGTGAAAGATGCATTAGAAAATGAAGAATGGGTTACTGCAATGAAGGAGGAAATAGAACAAATAGAGAAAAACAAAACTTGGTCCTTAGTACCCCGACCTAAAGATAAGAATGTTATTGGTACTAAATGGATATTCAAAAACAAAATGAATGAAAATGGTGAAGTGACAAGAAATAAAGTGAGATTGGTATGAAAGGGATATGCATAGGAAGAAGGCATTGATTATGGTGAAACATTTTCACCTATTGCTAGATTGGAAGGAGTTAGAATGTTACTTGCATATGTTGCACATAAGAAATTTAAGGTTTATCAAATGGATGTGAAATCAACATTTCTTAATGGTATACTTGAAGAAGAGGTCTACATAGAACAACCTAAAGGATTCGTTGATCCAAACAATAGAAACATGGTATGTAGATTACACAAATCTTTATATGATTTGAAGCAAGCATCTAGAGCATGGCATGAAAGACTGCATACTTACTTGTTAAGTATTGGATTTGTAAGAACTAGTGAGAACAGCAATTTGTATATGAAAGGTGATAGTGATGACACTATTATTATTGCTGAAATTTTTGTTGATGATATTATTTTTGGAGGTCAAGATCATGTATGTAAATCTTTTGCTGATGACATGAGGAATTAGTTTGAAATGTCTATATTCAGAGAGATTAAATTCTTTCTTAGATTATAAGTGATACAACAAAGTGATGGGATATTCATCACACATTCCAAGTACATAAAGGAAGTCTTGAAGTTATTTGGCATGGAAGATGCTAAACCTATGGGAACACCAATGGCTACTACAAGTAAATTTACAAAAGAAGTTGAAACTACAGAGGTAAACCAGACACTTTACCGATCCATGATTGGTAAGCTCATGTATGTAGTTCATAGTAGACCAAATATAGCACATGATGTAGGAATTATTGCTAGATATTCTGCTAATCCTAGAGAATCACACATGATTTCTACTAAAAGAATCTTAAGATCTCTAAAAAAGATAAAGGATTATGGATTATGGTATCCTAAGGAAGGTAAGTTTGAGCTGAAAGTTTACACCGATGTCGATTGGGCTAGAAATGTGGATGATAGAAAAAGTACCACCAGAGGAGCATTTTTCTTTGGTGAAAGACTTGTAACCTGGACAAGTAAAAAGCAAGCTTGTATTTCTCAGTCTATAGCTGAAGTAGAGTATGTTGCTACTGCTACTAATTTCTCAAACATTGCATATATCAAGCAAGTGTTGGAAGGAATGAATGAGGTAATCACTGACCCGGTGATCATATACTGTGACAACACAAGTGCTCTTAATATTTCAAAGAATCTTGTGATGCACTCTAAGACAAAGAATATATCAATTAAGTATCATTACTTAAGAGAACAAGTGCAAGAGAAGCAAGTAAAGTTAGAATTTGTTACATCTAAAGAACAACTTGCAAACATTTTTACAAAGCCTGTACCGAAGGACACTTTTGAATATTTAAGGACTAGAATTGGGGTCTGTACCCTATCTATCGGTCACTAATGTGATTTGGATGTTGCATCAACCTAATCTTATTAGAAGATCATTCATGTTGATGCAGCATAGTTCACACTTTGGATTTTTTTCAAGGTTGTGATTAAGTTTGAAGAACTAAAACAGATTGGGATATTAGTATACTAAGATACAAAGGAAGTATTGGACACTAGAGAGTTACTTAGCTACTACAGATCTGATTATTTATTTGTTTCTTTGGAATTTTTGTCAAAGGGAGAGATAAATAATATGAAAAGAAAAGGAGATTTGCACCGATGAGAACTACCTAAGGGAGAGATAATCTGAAAGGAAGTTGAGAATTGAAAAGGTTATATCTACTGAATGACAAAGCTATATTATATAATGCTTTTTTAGTAATGTAGTGATTAAACATATTAAGCTAGGGAGAGCTTACACTACATAGCATTTGATCACAAATTTGTAGAAAACATGTTTGGTATGTGTATGGTATATTTCATATTACTTGAGTTCTCGTCAATGCCAAAGGGAGAGATTGATCAACTACAACTGATTTAGAACCAGAATGAAGAATCTATAATTCAAGATTACTAACAAGTTGATGATTAGATATGCAAGATGATTAAATCAGTATTATGTTGTCATTGATGTCAACTAGCTTGACAGTACTTATCTTGTAAGTTACTATACCGACACATCTGAAGGAAGGTGAAAGAGATGAAGAACATAAATACCTACATGAGGAAGATGTATATGATAGATGAGGATAAGGAATATATTGAGTAATTTGATGATTCTATGACTTGATGAAATTGACTTTATTATGCTGCATTCATCTATGATGAAGAATAGAGCTGAAAGACTCAAAGCAGTGTTGTCGGTAAATAAAGCATTTCAGTATACACCGATGAAGTGTAGTGCATACCGAGCATAGTATTAACCGAGCTTGTGTTCACTGATGCATTTCTTTGTTAATTGAGAAAAATAGAAAGGAATTAAATGATCAGTTTAGCCAATAAAGTGATGAGTTGTAAATTGTATGAAATTGAGCTAACAGATAATGTTTGTTATAAGGATTGATGACTAACATAAATCAAAAAGGATCTAATCAAGTAGATTGAAATGTGTTATTGACACATCAGTCAAGGGAGCTTAAAGTGGCAAAATCTATTAATATGATTAAGCAGAAAAATTTGATGGAGGAAAAGAAAATGATTTACTCATCTATATAAGAGACATTGGTTTCATTATGAAATGTATGCCAGAAGAAGAAGATACTACAAAATTATCGCATGGAGAAGTTTTCATGCATTCTGATCATACTGGTTAATAAGAACCAAGCTACAAAATAGTTACCAAGCTACAAAGAGTTATTACTGATGGACAGTAAGTTGATATAGTATTGAATCTGATGTGTTATATTGGTTAGAAATATTTGAATGAGTTGAACATTAATCTGTAAACTACAAACTAAAGTTGTTTTAAGGTAGATCTTCTATTGTTACACATTTAACCATTGTACATAGTCAAATCTCTTAACCGAGTGGACTATGAAAGTCTTTTGATGTTTCATTCATAGAGTGAACATTGTTATCCTGTCAACCCCAAAGTGATTGTTGGTTGGATGATAAATTCTAGTCTAAAATCCTCTAACAAGGTCACACCTAATAGTGTGTTTGTAAACCTTTAACAGGGTTGGGTCTTCACCGACCTCACTTTAGAAGAGTGAACAATTTTGGGTTGTCGGTCCCAGGTGGTTTTTCCCTTTACAGGGTTTCCACGTTAAATCTCTTGTGTTATGTGTTGATTGTGATATTTATTTTTTATCATACTTTGCATATTACATCTTAGATTTGATCAATAATTATTACAAAGTTTAGACTGACAATCGGTAAATACACAAAAAATGAAAGTATTATATGGTTACCAACTAGCAGAAGTAGTAAAATTGTTTTGGATTATACATTTTGATTTAGGGCACTAGATAATTGATTCACCCCCCTCTCAATTATTCTAACAATGTCCCATTTTGAACCACACAAGGAAATGGTGCAACTAGAAAGATGGAATTGAACCACCTAGTGAATGTGGCTACTCACTAGTCAACCCATCAAGGATTCACCCTCAAGAATATTCTATTCGACAATAGTAAAACCAAAAAAAAAGAGATTCAATCTTAAGGATATCTTCGACCTTAAGGGATCACAAAAATTTTGAAACTAGAGGGATCAAGAGATCCTGAATAAAAATCCATGCTTTAATGATTAGTCCACTAATCCATAAAAGGATAAAAGTATCTTGAAAAATATATATATATCAAAAAGTGTGTTTGTGCAATAGGTGAGCAGAGTGTATGCCCCCACATTAAAGTCATTGCTAACACTTTAACAGGAGCAATGGCTTTAACAGAAACATAAACAACTCCACTGATTACATTTCCACTATGAGATGCCCCCAAATGAAGACAAATCAAGGGAAATACCACAAAAAAAAACATACAAAGAACAGAGAAGGGATCTACCTATTGTGGGGTCAGTATGATCATAAGATAATATATATATGATATTATTACAAATGAATTGACATCATTCCCCAAAGAAAGTAGAACTACAATCACAAAGGAGGAAAGATCACATAAGAGATATGAAGAAGTATCTTTTCAGACCATAACCTGGAGACCAAAAAGAATCAGTGCTACCAAGTCACAAATCCAAGAAGATTACACATGGAAATATTTACAAATAATAGAATAGGTACAACATAACATGAAACAACATATGGAAGAATAGAAATACATATAGAGGAATTGTACAACAAGTTTGATTCCTTTATCACCTTGCACCAACAAAGAAAAAAGGGTCGTATAAAATAATCTAACAACATTTAGCAAATACATCACCAAAGAAGCACATTACAATAGGAAAACACACAACAAAGGCTGCCATAAAGGATGAGATGATCAAGCGCATCGCCTACCCTACACATCTTGTTCTATATCATTTAGGGATGGTGGGTAACTCACAAGAGGGACTATATCCAATATAGTAGGAATGATAGCCAGTTCCAAACAAGGATCCTCTTGAGAATCTTCATGTTCAATACTAGGTATAAGTGTCAGTTGTGATGAAAGCATATTAGGTAAATCAATGGCAATGTCAATAGGCTCATATTCATCATTAACATCATGTAGAGTGTCTTCTTCATCTAGATTAATCAAAATAGGATCTAAGATATGAATAGAATCATCAGAATCTTGCATTTTAACATTATTATTAGCAGTAACTTCTTCTAACACATCATGGATAGGCTGATCAAAAGAAGGTAAAGAATTTTGAAGAAAAGAATTACGAGCCTTAGCTTGAGCACAATGCTTTTTCTGATGTTCATTACCAGATCGATTACATTTTTCTTTACTTGAAATATGTTGAGAACTATGAGGAACAATTACAAGATCCTTTACAGGTTCTATAGGGGATTAGTAGGTTTCTCACCAGACTAACAAGCAACACTAGGAGCTTGATTAACAAAACTAGAAGCCATAGTTAAAGGAGGTATGGAAGGTGTAGGCAAAAGACCATGATTAAGATCCATAGGAGGTAAGATTAACTCGAGAATCTTACGATGCTTATAGGCTTGATATGAGTGAAAAATATTATCAGGTCGAGAAGGACATGAATTAGGTAATGAAGGCCAAAAGAAGTCAAGAGTAGCACAATCCCTGGGCCTAGAAGGTTGATATAAACTATGATTAACCATCTTCACTTCTTCATCATGAATAAATTTAAGACACTTATGGATAGGTGAAGCAATAGCATGCATGGAATTTAACCATGGAAAACCAAGCTTAACTTGAAACTGATCAGAAGTAGGAACAACAACAAAGGTAGTGTTCACAATTTTACCACAAAGTTCAACTCTCAAGTTAAAACAATCAAATGATGGATAAAGAAAACCATTAAAATTTTGAATCCACACATCATATGTATCATAAGAATCACGTTGCAAGTTTTTCATAAAAAGATTTTCTTTAGTAATAACATTGACTAGCAATGTAGGATCAACAAGACAACCACGAGTAGGTATCTGATAAATCTTAGCATAAATGTAAAGGGGACTGTCAGGAGCCTTAATAGTCTTAGAATCATCAAAGGTAATCAAAAGTTCCCAAGGTCTTTTATTCTTATGTTTTTTTTGAGGTTTAAGTTGAGATATAAGTTTAGGCTTAGGTTTTGGTTGAGGTTGAGATTGAACTTTAGGTTGAAGCTAAGCTGTAGATATAGTTTGAACAACATGCTCTACTTGATTAACAATGTGATTAAGATCATCCATCTTTGAATCATAAATAATATCCATAGAAGATGGCTGAGAAATGGTATTAGTATCATGTGTAGGTAAAGGATTCATATAGATTTGAAGGTTTTGATTAGGAGGAGAGACAAATTTGTTCCCGCTACCATCAAGATTATCAACAGATAAGGCATTAGAGTCAATTAAGTCTTGAACCTTATGTTTTAAAGAATATTATTTCTCAGTATCATGACCATTCTGATGATGATATTGATAAAAAGATTTAGGATAAAAAGATTTGGATTCTATTGTAGCAGGTAAAAGAGGTCAAATAGGTGGTGAAGTAATCATATTAGAAATTAACAACCTATTCATAATCAGTCAATCAAAGACACTTGCGAATGAATGTTATTTTGAAATTGTTGAATCAAAGCATTAGCAAGTTTTGGAAATGAGTCAATAGAATAAGGAGGCAAGGAACAGTACCATTGTAAGGCCTTGTCACAAAAAGTTCTAGTAAACAACTTGGCTAAATCCTATGGTCATGAGCATAATCACTACAAAGGATCTGAAATGTTTTAGCATGGTGAGCAGGGTCTCCTTTTCCATTGTAATTCTCAAGATGAGGCATGTCGACTTGTTGAGGAACAGGAGTATGAATGATGTCTCGGGACAAAGGAATTCCCATGTAACATGTAGGAATGATAAACATGTTTTGATTCAAGGATGCAAGTTGTTATAAGGATGACATAGTTTGAGCCAAACTGATGATTGTTGAATCATCAGAAGAAATAGGAGGAATAGTAACATTAGAAATACTAGGTAAAGTGTATGAAGCTGCAAGAATGGAAGACACAACTGGAGGAACACTTAGAACTACACTTGGAAGAGGATTAGAATAAGTAAAAGGAACATTATGATAAGAATCTTGTGATGTAGGAAGGGACATAGAAGGAACACTCATAGGAACAGAGGGAACCATCACAGTCACCAAAGAAGGATTATAGGTAGGAATACTAGATAAAGGAAAAGAAGAAGGTTCTATACTAGTAACTAGAGGAATCAACCCTAAATCTTGAGCTTCTTGAGCTAAAGGTTTAAAATTTGAATGCATAAGATGAGTAATACCACACAAGAGATTAATACCTTGATCGCTATCATGAAGAACATTCTTAAGAGCCTCTATAGCTTGAATAGAATCTTGATTATGGTTTTCTTGAATAAGTCAATTACCCATTTTATCAAGTTCAGTTGAAATTTTTTGGACTTGTTCAGGAGGAACTCTTAAAGCATCATCCTCATCATGAGATGAGTGAGAAGATTTTTTCTCCATAATAGGATTGGAATCATGAATAATCAAATTGTCATTTGGGATCCTAAGCAAAGGAGAGGAAGATTCAGGATCAAAGGCACCCATGAGTCCACAACTTCTTCTAATTGGAATATTATAAGTAGGACTAGAGGTAGTAAAGCTCATATACCAATGCAACATAAATGAACTATACTAAGAAAACTTAAAACATGAACAAATGAATATTTTTGTATTTTAAAGAGATTTTGCAATTTTTTTGTATTTTTGAAATATAAAAGCAAGAAATCTAATTTTATGAGCATGCAAGATTTAACATAAAAGGAAAATCTAACACCAAAAATATATAAAGGGAAATCTAACACCAAACACAATAGGGCATCTAATTCCATAAAAGAAAAGTGGGTAAGCATGTCAAGTTCACCAAAATGACTAATGGATAAAAGTGTGTATATCTTTACCCCTATTCAAAATATTGTTGTGTCTATGTAAGGGGAATATAGGACATGTCCCTAATCCAAATTCCCAAAAGAGAGATCCAAATTGATTAATCACAAAGAAGTGATCAATGCACAAATGAATCAAACAATGGAGAATATGAAGAAAGGAGGAAATCCTATAATTTTCTATAGAAACTATGTGCTTGAAATCTTAAATGAATAGAAGGAAAATACTAACCTCAAAATAGGGTAAATCTGGAAAAGACTGATTTTTTATGTCTGTGTACAGTTTTGGGGAATTCTGCAACCTGCTTCGGACTAGAAATGTTGAGAAAAAGAAAACCCAAAAAACTTTTGTCTTTCTAGAGGCACATCGACTTTGACCTAGATAGCGGGGCACAATCTTACCCCTCACTAAAGGTCAACCTTGAGCTAAAATAGCTTCGACAGAAATTCTATTTGTGAATCTTGAAAGTTCTCTGAAAAGGGTATCTAGATCTGAACTTTGATTCATTGTCCTATACCTATATCTACAAGAAAAATGGTTTTTGTTGTTTGGATGGGGGTTTTGCCTTGGTCAAACCCCATTTTGGAATCAACCTTGAAATGTAATTGAAATTGCAATATATAAACAAAGTAAATGGAACTATTCACCTTGCTTATGTTGAAATCCTTGTGGAGGATTCGAATCCTTGAATCCACAAGTATGAATGCTCCAAATGAATGTAGAAATATATGTAGGATGTCTCAAATCAATGGCATTAGATATTCAACACCAATCTTGAATGGATCTTGGAATAGGAAGAGGCTTGAATGAATGTGGATGGAGAAATCTTCATCAAGAGGGCTCCAAAGAGATTGAATCCTTCAATGACTAACAATGGATCTCCTTGATGAACACTTTGAATGCTTGGATGCTTGAGGATGAATGAATGCTTTCTTTCTTTCCTTCTCCTTGTTGCTTTCTTGATTGCACTTGAGAGCTTGATCATGAAAGATGGATGCAAAAATGAGAGAGGAAGGCTTCCTTTTATAGTGATCTAGGGCACAAACTTATAGAGAGGCCAAAATTGGAGAATTAAATCCCAATTAATCTTAACCCCTAGAAATGGGCTTAGATTAAATGCAATTTAAGAGTTTACCATTCCAAAATCTGAAACAGTTGACCTGGAAGTGGGAAAATAAAACTTTCTGAAGTCTAATATCTCGAAACCTCTAGAACTTGAAATTTGGACCTAGGGTTAGGGTCAAGGTCAACTCTACCCTAGGTTAGAGTTGAGGTTTACTTTTCCCTAGGTTAGGTTCAAGGTCAAACTTGACCTAGTAGGTCAACCTTGACCCTAAGATGGTAGTTTTCAAATTCTCAGGACCAGGTACTAGAAAAAGGCTAAAAATAGGTGGAGAGAGAAGCAGAACAAGGGGGAAAAGCTAGATCCATGAAAAGCCCTATTCAAGGTGCTTGAATGACACCAAACCACTTACTCAGAGGGATAAACATTCTTAACATGGAAGTGCTTCCATTTTAAGATGATACAATTTTATTACACCAATAATATCACTTGTAATGTCCATCTCATCTCTGAGATCCTCAAGTGTGACGTTCACATCGTCAACAGTAAATCTATTATTTTTTTGAGTAACCACTAGATCATCTTCCTATTCTTTTAGCGGCTCCTCATCCTTTGTATCTTCAACCATTCTCAAGTGTTTCATCAAGATCTCTTCAGTTTCATCCTAAATTCCAAGAGACTCACCCCATAAGAGTCTCATTAATCTCTTCTTAGTTTTGAAGAGTGGTCTTGTCTCTATAAGTATCTTCTTCATTTCCTCTTATGAAATTTCCATTTGAATTTGTAGTAGAACATACTGGATTAGCTCTTTGTCCTATCTAATTGTAGTATTCCACCTAGCATCAAGTTTATCATACAAGGAAGTGGGTATTTGTCCTTGTAACTCCATCAAAGTTTTTCTAAGCTTATTCCTAATGTACACTACAACATCTTCAATTAGTTCTTGTTCCTCCCTTCCAAATTTATCATAATACTTGTTAACTCCAACAAGTATACCCCAGTACTTTCTCACTTCATTGATAATATTATCAATAGATACTAACAATTTAAATTCTAATTTGGGCTTAACTGACTTAGTGGTGGGAGAACCTACCACCTTACATTTCTTACCTTGAGCCTTGAGTTCCTTCTCTTCTCCTAATTTTGTTCCTTTGAATTCTTCATATCCTTCTTTGTATCCCTTAGCTTTTTCTTTCTTTCTCTTCCCTACAAATTTTGCAACAATAACCTCATTGGATTTTGTAGGCCCAGATTATGTTTTTGTGACTAGTTTCCTAATTGAAATCTTTACTAAAGTTGGTGTTAAGAATGGGAAAACTGAGAGGGGGGGGTGAATCAATGTTTTACAATTAATGTTTTTCTTCTTCTTTAAACTTAGCTCAATTAATTAAGTACTAAAATGAATAGTAAATAAAATGAAACATTCAACCATAACACATAACACAAGATATGTTTACAGGGAAACCTTGGCTAGAGGAAAACCCCGGTGGGAATTAATACCCACAAATAATTGTAGTAATCTTATGAACATGTTAATGTTCCTTTTCCCTATTAGGAGTATTCATTACAATATTGATTACAATGACTTGGTTAAGAGTCTGATAGAACAAACCCTTCTAGGGATGGAAGGCTCACTGCTAAAGCTCACTGCTTAATGAAGAAGGCTACAACCTCTTGGTTATCAGATACACACTATATCTACAATGGTGAACTGTTGATTTGACATTGTTGTCTAATCAATTCCTTTTGTGCACTATTCCTCTAACTTCTTTTAGAGATTTATCTCATACTAACTGAACTTGCATACATATTTTCTTCTTTATATCTTCCATACTCTATATCTCTTCATCATATCCAAATAAAAAAGTGCATGTCATATATATACATGTTGAATGGGTGCAACCAAAACTAACTACTATGTCATCCTAAAACCTAACACATGCAACACTTCCAAGTTAATTAGATCAAGTGTATTTACATACAATGATAATAACATGTATACATCACTATTACAATAGGCTCATAGCCTTTACAAAAGAAAATGATACACGCTAAACAAAAAACTATATGTCAGTTGCATGCTTTGTTCTGCTCTGTCGCTTAACTACCAGTGTCACTTAGACTTGTTGTAGCTTATCCATACTATCAAATTTGACCATGCGTTCTTAGAATTAGTATATCAAAATACTCAAAATCTTATATCCAAGGGCACATACCAAAACTTGGTCATACACACGTCCGTCGATGCACTGATCATCAAGTGCTTCTTTGTCTGCTATGTCTTCTATACTTAGCTAAATTATGATCTTCCAAGTTAGTGCGCTGACTACAAAACTTTATATGACTTTGTTGCCATAATGAAAACATAAAAATTAGTCATATATACTAGTAAAGTCAACTTGCCAATAGTTGGTTTCTCCTTCTTTATTGTAGTAGAAAATCATGTTTGACGACCGGTTAAGACACTACTAGTTGCACTAACAGTTTCATCTTCATCTTCTATTGTACTCGATATGCTAGCTTTCTTAGAAACATCTTTGGTTGCAGCCTTCTCAATTTTTTCTTTTGTAAAGCCTTTATGAATCATAAATTGTTCAACTTCCTTCCTCACTTTCTTCTCAATATCTGGTTTCATCAAGTCATCATGCACTTCGAGTGACTTCTCTTGAAACGTCCCAAACCTTGAAGTCTTGGGATCTATCAGTTGATCTAACAGGTTCTCAGCATACATGGTCATAATATCTCCATCTACCTCATAGCCCAGAGGCATCACCCATGATGTTCTTGGCTCAACTTTGTAATACCCCAAAAATGGGCTATAGGTTCATTAACCTCCTACATCAACAAATCAAACAAAATTAAAATCAAAGTCCTAACCCAAGGCACATCTGCACATCATCTTATCATCGAAACCCTAATTGATTTTATCCTAATTCTACATCAAGGAATATTGCTTGAATATTCCTAATTATCCTAATTATCTTTAATTGAATATTATTTGGTGATAAATCATATTTATCCTAAAATTTGATTAATTGAATATTCTGAATATTTAATTAATTAAGTTTAATTCTTCCACTTAAACATTTAATTAGATTTAATTATATTTATTCCTAATTATATTTTTTAATTTTGACAATAAACCAAAAATCCTATGAATAATCAGTTGAATTCTTATTTAATTGATTAAAACCAGTTGTCAATATTTAATAATATAGTTTTGAATAAAAGTTTCATTAAATAATTGATTGTATCATCTTAAAATGGAAGCACTTCCATGCTAAGAGTGTTTAGCCCTCTGAGTGAGTAGTTTTGGGTCATGTTAAGCACCTTGATCAGGTCTTGGCATGTATCTAGTTGTTCTCCACCTCTTCTGCTTCTCACCTCCTTATTTCCAGCCTTTGTCTGACAATTTTCTCTAAGAATCTAGAGTTTCAGACTCTCAGGGTCAAAGATGACCAGGTAGGGTCAAGGATGACCTAGACCCTGACCTAGGTCATGGATGACCTCAACCTTGACCTAGGGTGGTGTCTACCTCATCCCTGACCCCAAGTCCAATTTTTAGATTCTAGGAGTTACAGGATGTCAGGCTTCGAAAAGTTTATTTTTCCCACTTCCAGGTTGGCCATTTCATGTTTCAGAATGGTAAATCCTTAAATTGCATTTAATCTAGGTCCACTTTTAGGGGTTAAGGTTAATTGGGCTTTAATTCTCCAATGTTGGCCTTCTCTAGGGGTTTGTACCCTATATCACTATAAAAGGAAGCCTTCCTCTCTCATTTTCTCCATCAAGTTTTGTGAGAACATCCACAAGTTATACAATCAAGCGTTCAAGGTTTTCTCAAGGAAAAATCAAGAAATAATTTCATCAAGCATTTTTCAAGGAAGCATTCAAGTCCTCTTCTCCATTCAAGGTCTCCTTTGAAGATCAAGGATTCAAGCATTCAAGCCTTTGAAGGGATTTGGCTCAAGCATTCAAGATTCATCATTCAAAACCCTAGATCTAGCCGTCATGGTGGTGTGATCTTCCTTCAACATCCTTTGTTCATCTTCAAGATCCATTCATTCTCATTTCAAGGTGGATGCCAAGCATGCAATCATGGAGGTTTTTATTTACATTTATGGTTTTGATTTACATTGTTGATTCCAAGCTTTCATATCAATATACTTGTTTACATTTCAAATATAATTGCATATCTATTGAATATCATAGATTCGTTGTTAGATCTACTTCTACTACTTGCTAGCATTCCCTATTTTAATATCATTATTAAGGTTGATTCCAAACTAGGGTTTGACAGAGCCAAACCCCTTATTCAAACAATAAAAACCATTTTTCTTGTAGGTACAGGTACAGGATAATGAATTGAAGTGCAGATCCGAATACCCTTTTCGGAAAACTTCTGAGATCTATGAATAGATTTTATGTCAGAGCTATTTTGGTTCAAGGATGACCTTTAGTGGGGGGTAGGATCCTACCCTAGGGTAAGACCTTTCCCCACTATCTGGGTCAAGGATGATCAACTTCCCAAAAGACAAAAGTTTTTTGGGTTTTCTCTATCTTGACATTTCCAGTCTGAAACATGTTGCAACATTCCCTAAAACTATGCACAGACATTAGAAATCAGCATTTTTTAGATATGCCCAATTTTGAGGTTAGTATTTGCCTTCTATTCATTTTGTATTTCAAGTACATATTCTTCATAATAGAATATAAGGTTTTCTCCTTCATTCATATTCTTCATAGATTGATTCTTTTGTGTATTGACCTTTTGGTTGATCAATTTGGATCTCTCCCTTGGGAATTTGGATTTAGAAGTAGATCTTATATTCCCCCTTTCATATCACTCTATTCATTTTGGCACACATACTATTTTATCCTATACATTTTGGTGAACCCGACAAGATTACCCCCTATTCTTTGTGGAATTAGATGCCCTATTGTGTTAGATTTGCATTTTGTGTTAGATCTTACATACAAATAAAAGTAGATTTCTTTTATGCTCTTGCATTTATATTTCAAAAATATAAAAAAATTGCAAAATTCCTTTAAAAATACAAAAATATTTACATTTTTCATGTTTTTAGTGTTACTTTGTATTCAACATTTATGATTCTTGTTTTGTATACTTTGATGAGGCTTTTATTGTACAAGAGGATAGATCCCTTAATGAGGTACATGGAAGTGAGGATGAAAATTGTTTGAATGAGATCTCCATTGATCCTGTTCCTATTTCATCTTCCTCTACAACCTTTTCAATTGATCTTTACCATAGGGTGTGTGCATGCTTACCTTCATGTTCCACTATTGATATACCTAGAATGTTATATCCTATTCAAGCTATAGAGGTCTTTAAGAAAGTCCTCTGTGATAGTGATCAAGGTGTTAATCTCCTTTGTGATATCACTCATCTTGTGCATTTAAATGATAAACCTTTAGTTCAAGATCTAGGACTCACTTCTCCTATCATTAGTGTGGAACCTTCTTCCATTCCTTTACACAATATTCCTACTTACACTCCTCCTTTGGTGACTACATCTCTTCCTATGAGTGTTCCACTAGTGTCTTTACCTACCTCACAGCCTTCTTATCATAGTGTTCCTTATATCTATTCCAACCATCTTCCAACTATGGTTCCAAGTGTTCCTCTGATTGTGTCTTCCATTCCCACCGCTTCTTACACTATTCCTTGTGTTCCTAATGTTTCTATACCTCCTAGTGATTCCACAATCATTAGTCTAGCTCAAACTATGTCTTCTTTACAACAACAACTTGCATCCTTAACTCAATCCAAGTTTAGTATTCCTACATGTGACATGGGTAGTCCTTTATCCTTAGACATTATTCATGCTCTTGTTCCTCAGCAGGCTGATATGCCTCATCTTAAGAACTATGATGGTAAGGAAGACCCTATCACTCATGTTAAAACAATTCAAATCCTTTGTAGTGACTATGCTATTATGAGATTGACTAATACTTTCCTTCCTACTTTCAAGTGGTATGGCAAACCTATTACTCTTTTGGATTATGTGAATAATTTGATAGATGATACACCATTTCCTAATCTTCCTAATCCTAATCCTATCTTTCCTAATTCATTTCCTAATCTTCCTAACCCTAATCCTATCTTTCCTAATCCATTTCCTAATCTTCCTAATCCTAATCCTATCTTCCTAATCCATTTCCTAATCTTCCTAATCCTAATCCTATCCTTCCTAATTCATTTCCTAATCTTCCTAATTCTAATCCTATCCTTTCTATTCCTATTCCTAACATTCCTAATATTCCTAATTCTCCATCTGCTATTACTAGTTTTTCCCACACTAATGATGGGACTCAAACTATGGTTCATGATGCAAATGTGCAAGAATTATTTTTACCTTCCCCTTTTTATTTGAATTCTTTGACTTACATAGAAATCTTTAAATCTATGCTGAAATATACTTTCTCCAAATACAAATATCATCTCCACTATAGTAATACACATTCACTTGTTGATTGTGTTCATTTCAAGATGTATGTTATAGAAAGAGTTTCTTTAGGAATTTTATCTTACTCTCATGTAGTATTACAATTTTTTCATAATTTTACCCCTCATTATTCTATAATACAGCTATTTCCCCCTCTTGTCTCTTAACTGGGGGGCAAGAGGTATTTCTTCCAGTCTCCTAGGATCCATTAGGCTTTTTGTTGAGCTTAATTGGTATTCTTTCTATCCTATCTCTCTATGGTTTTGTATTATGTTTATAATCATCCATAGATTCTATTTTATACTCAAGATATCTTTTCTAATACATTTTCTTTGCAAAGGTATCCCTTGCCTTCATCTCTGGGGGGCAAGGTTCTTCCTTCTTTCTATTTGTCTAGGGAACTTCTTTCCTTAGCTTAGTGGTATTTGTTTATATTGCAATATTATTTCATCATATTAACAAATTTTTGGACTATGGATAACCTTTTTATGAGAGGTTGTTGTCCTAGGTCATCACCTCTTCTCTATGTTGCAAATTATGTTCATTATAAATTCTTACCCTTGCTTTACTGTTAGAGTTGTTTCCCTCATTCCAAAGATTCCTTTTCCTCTTCTTTGTAGAGAGGCTTGATGATTGAATCTTTATTCCTGCCTTTAAAAGATGATATTTTATCTAAAAGCACTCCTCTGTGAAGGGGGTCTTGTTGATAAGATCTCTTTCATTGAGGATCCTTTTTCCATAAGTGACATATCCTTTTCATGATTATCTATACTCTTGGATGTAGGGGTCAATATCCCTTGCTAAGAATGTGGTGTACATTTTTAAATAGGATATCTCATTGTATTGAGAAGTAGGTATCCTCTTCCTCTTCCTTATCATGTCTAGTAGACTACCATGATAAAGAGGGGGGCATATATAGGGTCTCCCTTGTACTATAGTTTTTTAATTTTTACATGCTAACTTGGAAGGTAATGCACATAAGTTTCTAAATCCTAAAAAGACATGCATTTTCAATTTCAAATATGCTAAATCTTCCGATGGTAATGCACATAAGTTTATAAATCCTGAGGAGACACACATTTCCAATATGCTTAATCCTAGAAGGTAATGCACATAAGTTGCTAAATCTTGAATGGACACACATCTTCAATTTCAAAATATGCTAAATCTTTTGAAGGTAACACACATAAGTTGCTAAATCCTAAGGAGACATGCATTTCATATTCATAGTGATACAAGAAGGTGGATCTATGGGTATTCCAGAAGCTGTCAAAAGACATGTTATAATTGCAAGCATAGTTTATGGTTGAACTATCAAGTTTGGCCACCTATTTGGCTCTCCTCCCAAGGTGATTCAAGGTAAGGTGGGCATCTTACTGGGTGAGGTAATCATCTTTCTCTTTTCTCTCTTTTCACTTTCATGCTAGTAGGATGGGATCATGAAGCTATCTTATTTATAGTGTTGCTCTTGTCTTTATTATGTAATCATTTATGCTTTTATGAGAGTTTTCCAAATATGATATTAGTATGAGAAATTTTTCTTAGCAAGGTTTCTTATGCTAATTGATTTGGGTTTATTTTAGTACTAACCCCTCTTTTGTGTCTTTTTACTTTTTCATTTTTGCACTTTCATTCATGTATTTTGAGTTAGAATCCTTAGCCTAGGAGCTTGTGTCCTTAGCTAGGTGTTATTTTATCTTGTTGTGGATCCACTTGGATCTCTTCTTTCATTTACTTTACCAAGAGTTTGCATCGAATCCATACTCTTGCTAAAGTGGGGGCTTAATGTATAATCTTAAAATGGAATAACTTCCATGTTAAGAGTGTTTAGCCCTTTGAGTGAGTAGTCTAGGGTCATGTTAAGTGCCTTGATCAATTCTTGGCATGTATTTGGTTATTCCCCCCTGTTCTTCTTCTCTCCTCCTTATTTCTAGCATTTTTCAAACAATTTTCTTTGAGAATCTGGAGTTTCTAACTGTGAGGGTCAAAGATGACCTAGTAGGGTCAAGGATGACCTAGACCTCAACCTAGGTCAATGAAGACCTCAACCCTAAACTAGGGTAGTGTCTACCTCATCCCTAACCCCAGGTCCAATTTTTAGATTCTGGAAGTTATGAGATGTTGGGCTTAGGAAAGTTTCTTTTTCCTACTTTTGGGTTGGCCATTTCGGGTTTCTGAATGGTAAATCCTTAAATGTCATTTAATCTAGGTCCACTTCTAGGGGTTAAGTTTAATTGAGATTTAATTCTCCAATGTCAACCTTCTCTAGGGTTTTGTGTCCTAGATCACTATAAGAGGAAGCCTTCCTCTCTCATTTTCTCCATCAAGTTTTGTGAGAACATCCACAAGTTATGCAATCAAGCGCTCAAGGTTTTCTAAAGGCAAGATCAAGCAAGCATTTCATCAAGCATTTTTCAAGGAAGAATTCAAGTCCTCTTCTCCATTCAAGTTCTCCTTTGAAGATCAAATATTCAAGCATTCAAGCCTTTGAAGGGATTTGGTTCAAGCATTCAAGATTCATCATTCAAAACCCTAGATCTAGCCATCATGGTGGTGTGATCTTCCTTCAACATCCTTTGTTCATCTTCAAGATCCATTCATTCTCCTTTCAAGGTGGATTCAAAGTATGAAATCATGAAGGTTTTGATTTACATTTATGGTTTTGATTTACATTGTTGAGTCTAAGCTTTCATATCAATATACTTGTTTACATTTCAAATACAATTGCATATCTATTGAATATCATAGCTTCATTGTTAAATCTACTTCTACTACTTGCTAGCATTCCCTATTTCAATTTCATTATTAAGGTTGATTCCAAACCAGGGTTTGACCAAGCCAAACCCCTCATCCAAACAACAAAAACCATTTTTCTTGCAAGTACAGGTACAGGTACAAGATAGTGAATTGAACTACAGATCCAAGTACCCTTTTCGGTGAACTTCCAAGATCTGCAAATAGATTTTCCATCAAAGCTATTTTGGGTCAAGGATGACCTTTAGTGGGGGGTAGAATCCTACCCCAGGGTAAGACCTTGCCTTGCTATCTAGGTCAAGGATGACCTACTTCTTGAAAGATAAAAAATTTGTGGGTTTTCTCCATCTCAACATTTCCAGTCTGAAACAGGTTGTAGAATTCCCCGAAACTGTGCACAGACATCATAAATCAACATTTTTCAGATCTACCCTATTTTGAGGTTAGTATTTGTTTTCAATTCATTATGGATTTCAAGCACATATTCTTCATAATACAATATAAGGTTTTCTCTTTCATTCATATTCTTCATAGATTGATTCTTTTGTGTATTGACCTTTTGGTCGATCAATTTGGATCTTTCCCTTGGGAATTTGGATTTAGAAATAGATCTTATATTCCCCCTTTCATATCACTCTATTCATTTTGGCACACATACTATTTCATCCTATACATTGATTAACCCATAAATCAGTTATTTTTAAATTTAAAATCAGTTAAGTTGAGAATAAATCACTTTATTTTTAAATTAGTTCATATGAAATCATGCACAATCAGAAAAGAAGTCAACTTTAAATCAATTTTCAATTTCAATTTGTTAACTTTCCAAACTTAACATCTGATGATGAGTTGAAAAAGTGAACTAAACTCTATTTTGAGTCAAAAAGTGCTTTTGCATGATTTTTGTGAGTTAATTATTCCTGATTTTTTGTTAACTCAAAAATCAACCTAAGTTTATCAAGAGTGATTTATGGCTTTTCTCAATGCATCCTCAAGCCCTGGATTTCTATAAAATCAAGGCTCAGCTCTTCACAAAGACATCTTTTGAATTTGCACAATTACTCTGGCGAAATTGCATTGGAAGAATCAAGCTCTTGCGAATAGGCGATTTGTGAGATCTTTCAATGTTTTTCATAGCTTTGCATCCATTTTCATATCACAGCACATCATTGTTAGAATAATCTGCATATCAATTTCATACATTCTAGATTAGATTCATACATTTTTTCATATCATTGCATAGAAAATACAAAAAGATAGATTAATCTACATCCATCCTACATTCATCTTTTAGCATTAAATCTTTCATTTAGGTGTTGCATTGTCACTGATCTTGTTCAAAATCTGAGAATACCATACTCACACCTACTAGAAGGTAGTAAATCACCTAGTTAGCTTATTTCATTTATTTGAAGATTTCTTGATTTGCTAACCTCTAATGTTTTACTAAAGTGTTGTGTCTATAGCTAGGTACAAATTTCACACACACATTTTTGGCACCCACTATGGGGCCCTAAAAGAGGTTTCCATTTCATTTCTAACAATTTCTATCAATTTTATGTCATTTTCTATCAAAACTACAATTTTTACTTTATGTTCATACATTTTTCATATGAGTTTTGACAGAGTGTCATGCTAGGACCCCCTGACTATCATACGATAGTTGGTATTTTCAAGAGTCATGCCAGAACTTTTACATTGTCATTTGGAGGTTACTCTGTCATTTGTGCACAAACCCACTATTGTAATATGTCTGAAGTTTTATGCGGGAGCTAACCCACTGTCATACAAGTTTTTGTGCCAGAATTTCAATTGTTGTATTAGAATTTTAGGTTTTTTTTAGGTTTGATTTTCAGATTTGGACTTATAGCTAACCCTAACAATTGAGATCTTCTATTTCCGATTGGTACTTTCTTATTCTGATTGGAAAAGCACAACAAAAATTGCAAAATAGATAAAATCTACTAAGCATGTTACGAAGGAACTTAGGTATTCTATTGCATCTGATAACACTTCAATTTGGGACATAAAACAAACTCTCATGTGTCTAGCTTGAGTGCCTTTCCTACTTTCATAAAACACACTTTAGTTTTGGGCTCTAAAATGAACATAGATTTTCTTTTTGCATATCTGTTACACATAGTAATTAGGCCCTATGAACACTATTTTTGGAGTTCTTGAGAGAGTGGGCTTCATTCACTTGTTTTGCATGTGAAGCTCTTCTCGAAGATAGATCCCCTTATAGGTAGGGAGGATACTGTTGTTATCTCACGTTCACTTGGTTTGGTCCTCAACTTTGATCAATATGTTCTATCTTGGTCCCACTTAGAGAGCTAGGTAGACATTGTTGTTGACATCACAAACCTTGGTGAGGTAATTTTAGTCTTAGCACGTCAAAGAATCTGTCTATTATGTTTTGGTAAAAGTGAAAAGGCTAGAGGACTATGCTCTATTCCCTTTTTGGGTAGTATCAGAAACTCAGATCCTTGAATCTGGACCAAGTCCCCATGTGGTCTATTTTGTGAGTCACCTTTAGAGAGGTTTAACCATAGTGGACATGTGAGGTCCTACCCCAACCCATCTTAGCTCAACAGTTGTTTTGACACTTGGTTTATCTTGATGATACATGATTTAGAGACATTAGACCTATTTTAGATTATGACCTTCTACCATTAGACTATATGAGATGATTTTTATAGATTTATATGATGATGATGCTAGTCGTACTCTTTTCATGCTATATTTGGTTTCATGCTTACCTTAAGATATATGAATTATGAATTCTACATTTGTTACGTTATCTTATAGAATAGTAAATGTTGATAGTGTAATGGTTCAATGATTAAATTAGGGTCACTTGTGTATGTAAAAAAATTGAATTTATGTTTTGATGTTTGTAGAATTAGGTTATAATGTGGATTAAGTTTATGATTCATGAAATGCAGTTCCTTTATATATATTGAGTTTAGATGTTATTATTTCACTTTCGATATGACTATATATGCATTGAATTTATGAGATACTGACATCGAAATCGAGTGTGCAGGATTATGACCATGGTTGTAAATGTGGGGAAACAAAGATGGATCTATGTGAAATCATTTAAAACCAAGGTCGGCTCTAAGAAGAGAACGACCTTGTTATTACATAATTTTATTCGTAAATGTGATGCATGTATGTATGTGGTTGTAAATGTTGTAAATTCATTATCTAAGTCCAATTACTAGGTCAACATCTATTCTATGAAATGCATTTAATATAGTTCTATATAATTATATTAAATTTAATGCCTTTATCACTAATCATAAATTTACAAACTTTTCCACTTAAATTCCTATTAATTAAAACATACTAAAAGAATTAAATATTTTTCTCCATTATTTAATGGTATATTTTTCTTTTTCTAAAACACATCTTATAAAAGATAAATCTCTAATAATACATTCAAATTAAAAAAAATCTCTTAAGGAAAAGCACTTAAATAAAGCTCTCATTTCCTCTTAATAAAGTAATTAATTAAACTTAATATTCTTATGAGAATAAAAAACTTCAAATAACACAAAGTGTTTTAATTTAAATAAAAGAATTCAATGCCATGTGGCTCCCAAACCCTAATTTGAAATTAGGGTTGGGCCACTTTTATATGCTCATGAAAACCCTAATGCCACATTTTATTTTGTTCATTTGCAGGTCAAGGGATTAGTTAAAGGATGCAGAGATTTCTTTTGATGTTCTCACATGAGAACATGTGTGAATATGCACACACATGGTGTGCATATTCAAACTTATTTTTATATGAGATTATATATAAAGAACAGAGGGATTTCTCTTAAATCCATAGGGTTATCTCTTACAATAGATTCTAGATCTAGGTAATCTCTATTTTTTTTCATTTCTTTAGTTGCTGGCTATTCATCTAGCTTTTAATTTTAAAATAATCTTGCTCTGTGTTTTTTTTAATTATAATAATTTTTTTATTAACCTAGGGTTTTCGTGCCCTAGGATGAAACAGTGCCAGCAACCATGGCCGACCTCGGCTATGTCCTGGCTGGCTCCCTGGGCATGGTGTTTCGGGGGGGGGGGGGGGGGGGGGTGTTGCCTATTAGTAGCACCTCAAGGGTGCTGCAATGCAGCACCACGCAGGTGCTGCATTGCAGCACCACCGGTGGTGGTGCTTCTTCTCACCATCATGTGGGAGATGGGTAGGGCTTTGGCCCTTCCCTCTTTTTTGTTATTATTTTTTTTTTTATGTTACTTTGGGTTTAACCATATTATCCTAAACCTAACTCGGGACATTTAGGGAGGTGATTTCCCTTTAGTATGGCTTCTCCCTTGTCACCTAATGTCTTATGTTGTGTAAGGGATGAAGGCATGCCAGCATATGCCTTGTGTTCCCTTATGTGTTGTTGGGTGACTAGCCCAAGCAATCTATCGATCTCGAAGCTTTGCATTGATGGGCTTGTGAGTAACCTAGTTGTCTTAATGTGTTTGTATTAGTGTTTCAAAAAAAAATTGTTGTTGTGTTTTGTCTATTATTTTTGGGCATTACTCCTATCATCCACCACTAGTGGGTGGCAGAGGGGCTATGCTCCCACCCTCGTGGGTGTGGAGAGCACAGTGCCTCCTCGGGCAGGCATGGGGACAGCTGTTGGGTTGTGGGAACAACCAGAAAATCCACCCCCTCCTATTTTTATGTTTATTTGCATTTCAATAACATTAAACATGTCAAAAAAATTCTATACTTGTTTTTGCATTGCAATAAATTTATAGATTTATCTCTGAATAGATAGATCAAAATAAAAAAAGGGCAACAAACCCTAGCTACCTGGATTTCGTAGGTAGATAATGGAATGAGAAAATAATAGAAAAAAAAATTACCCAGATCTGGAATCTGTAGAAAGAGATAACCCTATGGATTTAAAAGAAAAACCATCTATTCTATATTCAAATTTTCAAATGCAAATAAGTGTGAATATGCACACCGTGTGTGTGCATATTCACACATGTTCTCATATGGGAACACCAAAAGGAATCTTTACAATCTTCATCTTCCTCCTTCAAATCTCCAAGAGAACAAATGAGTATTATTAGGGTTTCAAAGAAGTTTAATATGGCCCCAAACCCTAATTTTGAATTAGGGTTTGGAGAGCCCTTTAAATTATGCATTCTTTTATTTTTGAAATTATTTCATTTCTTTTTTCAAAAATAGTGTTAGACTTTAGCCTAACTTTATTTTTGCATAGGATGAAATTTTAGTTTGGTAAAATGTATGATTTTTATTAGTTAGTGATTTTCTTTAAAAGTTGTATATCAAATTTAAATAATCGAAATCATTTTTCAATGTGTTAGTATTAGGAAAATTATATAGATGAAATTTAATTTTCCATTTGAAATGTTTCGCTATTGTTGCCATTAATATTATGTAAATGGCTTTTATTTTCTTTAGTAAATTTTAAATTAAAAGGATATTAAGTTATAAAGTTTTTAATTTTATGAATGGAATTAGGGTTATTAAATTCTTTAAATTAAAAAAGGACTATATTAAATGGATAGTTTAATAAATAATGATTTAAAATTTTGGGATTATTTCCTCTTAATAAATATAAACTCATTTTAACATGAAACTAAATATGGGTAAACTATAGAATGTGAATTTTTTACTTATATCCATTCCTATCTATTAAAGATATTTAGGCTGACAGTAATTGGACTTAAATGATAAAAAGAAAAGAAATGAGATGTTGGACTTTAAAGTATTATGTGAATGTAATTTTGATAAAAATATTGTATTAAATATTTTAAATTTATATGAAAATCAAGTGAAGATTGAAGTTAATTAATGTATTATCAGAGAATTACATTTTAAATGATTTATATCTCAAACTTTTCCTTTTATTGATTAATTTTTATTCCTTTAAGATTCTTAGGGTTAATCCATATTAACCCAAAACTAACTTAGGACATTTAGGGAGATGTTTTCCCTTTATTATGGCTTATCCCTAACCCTTGTCACCTAATGTCTTCCACCATGTAAGGGATGAAGGCATGCCAGCGCATACCATGTGTTCCCATATGGGACGATGGGTGACTAGTCTTTATGTCTTAGGCTTCACAGCAAGGTTATTTTAGGAAGCTCATAGCTCTCTAACCCTAGTATTTCAGGGCATTACCATAGTCTTGCAGATTAATCAAATTTAGATTAATATGAAGTAAAGTGTAATTAAAGTTTTTAGTTAAAAACTAGTTCATTTAAAACTTGATAATGTTATTTTTATGAGGCCAATATATGTGGCCAGTATACTGGTCATCGTAAAAATAGCATTATAGCTTAACCAAAATTATGTTGAAATCTTTAGTACTCTTGGAAATTAATGAATTATTCATATAAATATTAGAGTTCTTTTTAATTTAATTATTATAAATTTTATACTTATATATATAGGCTTTTCTCTTCTTCAACTTAATGAATGTATATTATGTCATACTAGTAGGGCTCATTTTTGTCCTTTCTAAGATGTCCATCCTTTTAGGGAAAACCTTAGTAAAGTGAAGTTAGTAATAGGATGCCTCCAGTCACGTGTAGTCCTCGTTGACGTGGGCGGAGACCCAAAGGTGGTTGTGTGGCAATAGAGGGAGATGAGTAGGCAAATGAGGGAGTAGGTGACATGCACGGGTCCCTTCCTATACCTCCACCTAATCCCAACTAGGACATCCTTAATGCATTACATTTTTTGGCTGGTATTATTATGGATAGGTTGCCTCCAAGAGGCTAGCAGGCCAAGGTCTGAGAATGGAGTAGGAGTCCTCCTCCTAGATGAGTAGAGGAGTATGAATTTCATGAGGATGAGTCCATATACATGCCAAAGCCACCACCAGCAATAGTGCCAAGAGTGCCCTGTGATACAGGGGACCAGATCAGAAACCTCATACAACTACAACCACCACCCTTTTTAGGATCCACGGATGGGGAAAATGTTGAGGCTTGGCTTTTGAGCCTTGAGAGATGTTTTGGGTTGCACCCTTATGAGAGAAACCTTAAGACATGACTTGTAGTTCACATGTTGAAGGGGCATGCCTCTACATGGTGGACGTAGGAGGAATATAAGAGTCATCTTGTCATAGATACCCTCACATGGGAGACCTTTGTGGAGAGATTCTGAGCCTGATATATGTCAGAGAACTTTACACAGTGCCGCATCGATGAGTTTCATGACCTACAGTAGAGAGGTCTATCACTAGCACAGTATGAGTGTAGGTTTCTTGAGCTCCTTCCTTATGTTGATTACATGAAGGACAAGAAACTCTAGGTCAACCACTTTATTAAGGGGTTGAACTATGCCATAGTTGACAGAGTGCAAATGGTACCATCAGGTGACTTTTTTGATATAGTTGAGAGGGCCATCATAGCTGAGGAGATCCATAATAGGTCTCATAATGCATGGGACAAGTCACAAAACCATAATTTCACACCACAGTCTTCTGGTTTCCAAAAATCCCACTGGAAGGGAAATCAGAAGAACTCTAGCACACCACAACAGTAGCAATAGTCTCAGCAGTCCCTGACATGACTAGGCAGCTTAGATTTAGTCATCCAGAGATGGCTTCAGTAGATCTGGTATGACAAGTGGGTAGCAGCAGACTAGAACTCAGGGGATTCAGTTCCAAGATAGAGGACCATGTTATACATGTGGTGCCATGGGGCACATTGCTAGAGATTGTCCTATGGGTCTTCTAGTCAGTATTTAGATGATGGTAGCTTCAGAGCATCTTGGTAAGACACAACACAGATGAGAGATCAGAACCCCTCATCTATTCAATGAACTCTAGGAGGAAGTTCATGCCTAGGGGGGAGGATGTGAGGTCCTACCCCAACCCATATTAGCTCGACACTTGTTTTGACACTTGGTTTATCTTGATGATACATGGTTTAGAGATATTAGACCTATTTTGGATTATGACCTTCTACCATTAGACTATATGAGATGATTTTTATGGATTTATATGACAGTGATGCTAGTCGTACTCTTTTCATGCTATATTTGGTTTCATGCTTACCTTAAGATATATGAATTTTGAATTCTACATTTGTTACATTATCTTATAGAATAGTAAATGTTTATAGTGTAATGGTTCAATGATTAAATTAGGGTTACTTGTGTATGTAAAATAATTGAATTTACATTTTGATGTTTGTAGAATTAGGTTATAATGTGGATTAAGTTTATGATTCATAAAATGCAGTTCCTTTATATATATTGAGTTTAGATGTTATTATTTCACTTTTGATATGATTATATATGCATTGAGTTCATGAGATACTAACATCGGAATCGAGTGTGTAGGATTATGACCATGGTTGTAAATGTGGGGAAACAAGGATGGATCTATGTGAAATCAGTTTAAAACCAAGGTCAGCTCTAAGAAGAGAATGACCTCATTGTTACATGATTTTATTTGTAAATGTGATGCATGTATGTATGTGGTTGTAAATATTTTAAATGCATTATTAGATGTAAATTCATTTTGTGTAAATGTAAATATTAAATTTTCACTAGACATGCCAAGTGTGTAATGTGATGTGTACTTTTGTGAGGTGTCACTTGACACTACTATGGTGAGATGGCATGCTTAAGTGGAATGTGGACCCTACCTCTTTCTTTGGTTATCTTGTGTATCCCTAGGCTTGGTAGTGGTTTAGGAAACCAAGATTTATGTCATCATTCCCCATTTTCGGATGCAAACTTTACTAGGGTTTTTGAAGGGTTATATGGAGTCATATGGTGTAGCTAGGGTTGGTTTTTAGTGCCGCAAGCCATGGGCATAGGTTAGGGGGCCAACTTTTACCATTTTCACTTCCCTAGGCTTCCATATTGCCTCTCTAAGTGGGCCATCTTTAGTAATGACGAATTTAGAAATGTTTTCTAGGTTAACTCACCTTCCCATGTTTTGAATTGCATTCCATTTCCATAGGAAGGGAAAGTGGAAAATTAGAAAGGATCTAGAAACCTAACTTACTTTGGGATGAGGGAATGAGAGAGGAATGTTTTAGAGTCTTTAGGAAAATAGACTAGGAGGTTAGACACTTCTTGACTATGCTAGTTTGGATTTGAGAGAAAGAAACTTGGAAATTCTAGGAGTTTTGAGAAGGAAGGAAAAGCTAGCAAGGAAAGGATTAGCTCTTCTAAAAACCTCCATTGTCTTAGCTTAAGGAAAGGTTGGTGGTTCTACTTTGTATTGTTCATTTTATTGTAATGTGAAGATGAACCTTTTGTGAGAGTTTGCGATGTTTTGTTTTCAATATGCTCAAATGTATTTTGTCCTTGTATTTCCTTTTTGTGTTTATGAATTATGAAAAAGGTGTGCAAGATAATTTCTCATCTTTGGGAGGATTTGAGAATGTCTTGGGGTGAAGGGCTTAGTTGGGAAATCTATGTGTATGAGAGCTTGGATGTATGGGCATTCTTGAGGCCTACTTATGTTATACCTTGGGGGCCATAAGGGATGTTTTTGATGCTCTTGTGATGAGCTAGTATGTTGGAAGGGAGCCTTGTGAAGGCATATAAGAATGTTTAGTAGTACTTTTTTGTTTAAGTATGGCATCTCTATATGAGATATTTCCACCTTCACCCATATTGGGATCAATTATGATTTCTATGTGCTAGCTTTGGTTTGGGAGTGAAAATTGTGATGTCTATGTTTCTTGTTGATGATTGTGGGTGTTGATTGTTTGTATCCCATCCTTCTTTGTTTCCCCTAGCTCGGGGGTGGCCATGTAATGGCCTAGGCTAAGAGGTGAGCCTCCATGGTCATGTGGTAAATGCCTTTGTGTTGTAGGTTTTGCTTGAGTATGAAAAAATGAAGTTGTTGATTTGAAGTTGAAAGAAAAATTGAAGGGATAATTTAGGTGTGACAAGCCTAAAAGAAATTGTTATATTCAAAATGTGAATTCATGAACTAGTAAATGTATAAAGAGAAAAGTTGTAAATAGAGTTTGATTAAATCCTCTTGTATGAAGAAATCTGCATTAGGTGCATTTCAAAATATTTATTATAAAAGATTGAATATTTCATAGTAGATAAATTTCCTGCAATTATAAAAGAAAAATTGTTATTGTTACATGAAATTTGTGAAAATATGAAAGAGTTTTAATATATTAATTACTTTATTTCCTGCAACCTCTATGTTGTTTGAAATTGTGAAATTTTCTAAGTTTAGCAAACAAAGCATGATATTACAAATGATTAAGTTTTCTAAATAAAAGAAGAAATAAAGTATCATTTATTTAAAAGACATTTATCTACTATTCTGTTTGTAATAAGCATTTGGATCTTATTAAGGGGTGATTATGTTGTTTTTTTGCCCAGTAGTTTTTGGGCATTATAGGACATTCCCTTTATTGGGTCAACCACGTGGACGGAACCTCAAGCAGTAATAGCCATTTTCATCGTGGTAGCAATAGCCACTATATAAATGTCTTTGTGGAAGAAATCTCCACAAGTGTAGTCTCTTGTTGGGTTGTCAGATCTCCTTAGTAGCACCTGATTGATTAAATTCTCAGACCATGTCAAAACCCTAGTGCACCTAGATTGGATTTTTCCCTCTTGAGATTACAAAATTTGCAAATTCAGACCATTAATAAAAACCCTAGTGCGACCAAATTTTCATTTCTAGGACTATGTGCGTGATTGGAAAAACTTTTGAGAACATACACAAGTAGCATTCCTAGGGTTAGAACAATAACTAGTCACTTGATTGTTCATGTGCAAGGTTTCTTTGTCTCTTGCTCATTCTTTCCAGACATGCTTGAATTCCCATACTTGATGTTCTATGTGCTTGTTATCTACTTGGTTATTGAAAACAAATGAACCCGAGATGAACTATTACATGGATCTTCAAACCTAGACAAAGAAACTTGCAAACAATCTGATATACTAAAAACTAAAAAATTACAAATCTAAAGAAAAATTCCTTTCTAGAGTCCAAAGTCATCCCAGAGTCTTAGAAAGTCATACGAGTTTTTCCCAAGTGTCATGCCAGAACTATTAGATTATCATACAAGAGATGGTATACTGTCGTATGAGTATTGTCAGGAAAAGTCAAGCAAAATCAATCCCTGGTGTCAACTATCATACGAGTGTTGCAATTTTCATATGAGTTCTTTCAATTATTGTACCAGACCTCGCCCAAACTCATACCAGCCTGGAGAAACTAGTATCAAAATTTTAAAAAGTTGCCAGAAACCTATCAAATTTGTCAGAGATTCAGTTTTTACAGCCTACTTCCAGAGTTTGTCAAAAAATTCACTGTGTTAGGAACAAAGAAGAAACCAAAAGAATCCAATCATTTTCCCAAAGTGGCCTCTTGATTTTGATCCAGCCTTCTGATCTATCAATTTGAATCACTTTCATCTTGTGTCAAAACCTTGTCAAAATCATCTTCAATTCAATATTTAACAAAATGACTAAGTGTTGCAAGCTCATGTCCACCATCTTTTGGGCATCTACCCATACATTTAGGGAACAGTATCCTTCATTTACATCCAAATCAATCTTTAATCAATCCAATCTTGACAAGGTTGTGTCATTTGATCTTCTTGAATCAAGTCATTCTTCAGTTGTCTTCATCTTTCTCTTTTGCTTCACTCGAAGTTAATGGTGGAAAATAGAGCTTCATCACAAAGATAACAAGGGGAACAACCCAAATTCTCCTCAGTAGCATATTCTATGATTTCTCAGACATTTCATCAACCTTACAAAATAACAAAATTTGGAGAAGATGCTCTTGGCAGTCTTTACTTGAAAGGTGGTTATGTCACCCCACCTGTGTCTATTCATAGAGGTGCTCAAAAAACTCCACATCAATCAATATTTGGTAGTTCTCATCACAATACAATGTCCCAAGGAGGAGAAAACCAAGTTTCCCAAGGACATCAATCTCAACATGGTGCAGATCAAGAACCCACACCTTCTAAAATTTCCCAATATCAAAATGATGATAACTTCAAAATAATGATGAGACACTTCTTGCATGAAGATAAAGAGGCATACTTCTTGGACCTAGCTCAACAAGGAGCCAAACTTCCTCTAAACTTTAATGTTGAAGATATCATCACTCAAGAGGAAGAAACTCCTATTATAGCCATGATGAAATAGATGCATGCTATGCAAGTCAAGTTAAATAGGCTAGAAAAAGAAAAGGAACATAAGGAGTTTTCTATGGAGGCCCTATGTCCTTTTCCATTTAACAAAAACTTGTACATACTGTCATTCCCAAAAAGAGTGGAGATACCAAAATATGATAAGTATGATGGCAACTCTAACCCTCAAGATCATGTTAAAGAATTTTGTACTCAATCCATGGAGTTTATGCATGAGCAAACCTACTTAATGCATCTTTTCCCTCAATCTCTGGGAGGAGTAGCCATTCATTGGTTCTCTAAAATTCCTCCAACAATTAAAACCTTTGAGGAGTTGATCAAACTATTTTATCAACAATACTCCTAAAACATTCAACATCTGATCACCATGATCGATATCTTCAATCTGAAACAAAACTCAGGAGAACCCTTCCTGACTTTCCTCAAGTGATGGAGGAAAAATTTGTCACTCTATGCTCGACCCATTTCGGAAACTGAAAAACTCAAAATCTTCATCAATAATCTGGTTTCAAAACTCAATTATTCCTTGCAAATGCAAAATCATACATCCTTTGATAAAATGGTAGAGAATGCCATCAAGATTGAGAATATGCTTGTCAAAAAGGGAGACATATCACTTCATAAGGAAAATAAGTATGAATCTCATTCTAGGTCCAACAATAAAGACAAAGGTAAATCCTAGAACAAGAACAAGAATGTTGTAATAGATGGCATTGTTGATCACATTAGTGTCCCATCAAAGGCACCAACATTCAATCTCACCATGGGTACTCAAGCCATAAAAGCTTCTGAACAAAAGGCATCTGAACCTTCTCAAAAGTTGCAAGACTACAAACCATGGGTTACAACACCAAAGCACGAATTCACTCCTTTGGGTGAGTCCTTAGAATCTACCATGAAAACTCTCTTGGCAAACAAAATCATCTCATTTCCTGACATAAAGGTATTTGATCCTGAACCTAAACCAAAATGGTGGAAAGAGACCAATTTATGTGACTTCCATCGAAACAAGGGTCATAAAACCAATAATTGCATATGCTTGAAACATCTCATACAAGACAAAATTGATAATGGAGAAATTGTAATTGACAATCATAAGAGCAATAACAATCATATGGCATTCACAGAACCATTTTTGAAATAGGGTCAAGGTGATTCATCTTCTCATCCTAACATGGGTGCTAAAGTCAATTACACCTACTTTAGAAACAATGTTGTCATAAATATGGTTGAACCATACCTATCTGAACATTTCAATGTCATCACAATTGTAAGAAAGGATAGAGATAATCAATCAGCAAATGCAGTAACTCGATCACAAGCTTAGGCACATCTACAAGGACAAAACTTGAATTCATCCAATACCCCTAAGGTGCCTTTCAATCTTTCATCTACTTCTAAATAGAGGGCTACCTCAAAATCATCAAATCCTAAAGAGACCAAGCCCACATCATACAATATTTTCCAACAACTCCAACATACCAATGCAAAAATATCCATGTTTGAGTTGCTTCGAATATCTCCTTCTCATAGAGCTATTCTGGACAAAGCTCTACTCGATTCCAATGAACCTGACAATCTTGATCTAGATAGATTCCAGACTATGGTTGGTCATTTGACATCCCCCCAGCATATCTCCTTCTTAGAGGAAGATGACAATTCACTAAGTCATCCACATAACCAGCCCTTGCACATTGAATTCTTGATCCAAAATCATTGTGTCAAACATGTGTTGATAGATGGAGGCGATGGTCTAAACATCTATTCCTACAAATTAATCACATAACTGGGATTATCATAAGATGTTATTGATCCTAAAAAGAAGATAACCACGTTGTCCATCCTAGTTCTATCTCTTGCACAAACCATGCATATGTATCATAATCCTATGGGGCATCCTCAATGATACCATACTATCACCACACCCATGTGATGATGAATCTCTCAAGGACAGTGGTGGAGTGACCTATCAATACTCGACTCTGGCAGAAGTAACTAAACTAAGATCATGTAGTAGGCCAAGCTTCTATCTATAAATATGGTCACCAAATGACAAAGGTCATGTCATCAAGAACCCACCTCTAGTACTCAGTAATACCCATGCAAAATTGTGTCACATATCTAGAATATACATATATGATGGGCTCCTATAGTTGTCACTAACTTTGACATACTGACTGACATATGGGTATGTGCTCCCATGCCTAGATCTATAAAACTAGTGCACCTGATGAAAAAGACTTACTCTCATGATACACGATCTTGTGCATCTCTAAGAACATATGTGTGAGCATGCATTGACCCCAACCTAACTCAGGAGTAGCCATCAGTCAAGCTACCATAGGGGCCCAAGCCATCAAGAGACTATTCTACTAACAGTCGAACATGATGATCCCTCTGATCATCCCTGCTATAATGCACTCAAGTCTATGGGTATGCTCGTATCATTGTGTCAAAGTCTCCCAAGATATGGATTGTGTCAATTGATCATCATCTCCAAATAACATCCTAAACGCATGAAGGCCAGCATTCCCCACACCGACATAATCAGGATGAGGACCGTGAAATGGAATACGCAATATCCTATAAACATCCTTAGGTGTGACGGTAATCTCTCCAATAGGCAAGTGGAAATTCTATGTCTCTAAATGAAAGAGATCAATCAAAGCAGTTAGTAATCCATGGTTCACCTGAATGTTAGGAAAACAAATGAGGTACTCAAACCTGCACCCAGCTAGGTGTACTCTCAGTGGGTCAGGTAGTGACACACATAATGTCTGTGTAGTTGGGTGTGATATACGGACATGAACATCAAGATAAATGACCTACACAGCACAGAAATAGGGTACCCTATTAGTAACTTGGTCAAAAATCAAGCTATAAGTACAAAAATTGAAAAGATGACTACTTCATAAGGTACATTAAATGCTAAGGAATTAGCCTAAGAAATTAGAAAAATAAAAAATTTGACCTAAGGAGGTGAAAAATGCTCATTATTTTCCATACGACTTTTCAGACTAGTATCAAAACTTGTACAAGTTTCTACAGGTTCCCATACAATATTCCATAAGTACACAACAATACACAAGTTATTGTACGACATTGGAGGGACCCAATGAAATGTCGTACGACACATGGGTCCCTCTCATACGAGTTTCCTATAGACCTGGGATGACACTCTAAATAAAATTCAAAAGTCATATGAGTTTCTATGCTAGCAAAATTCAAAAATTAAAATGCGTACAAAAAATCCCTAGAAAGCATAAAAACATGAAAAATTTGAATGCTAGAGAGGCATAGAGGTCCACTTACTTGGTTCTCATACTGGGGAGGCCACTGGTATCATTGGCTACACTCGAATCACTGTGAGGAGACTGGAACTGCCATGTTAGCCATTTTTCACTCAGAGGGCTCCACATAAATCACAAAAGACAAAAGGTTGAAATGAATTGAAAATGACCTTTTGGGTCTTATATAGGTTTTGACCTAATTTTTCAAAGTGCTCCATTTTCCAAAAATATTGCAACCCTAGCTAATTTCGATGTTCTTAATTCATTTTTGGGATAAAAAATGAAATCAGTTGAATTCTTATTTAATTGATCAAAACAAGTTGTTAATATTTACTTGATTAAATAATTGATTAACCCATAAATCATTTATTTTTAAATTTAAAATTAGTTAAATTGAGAATAAATCACTTTATTTTTAAATTAATTCATATTAAATCATGCACAATCAGAAAAGCAGTCAACTTTAAATCAATTTTCAATTTAAATTTAACTTTCCAAACTCAACATCTGATGATGAGTTGAAAAAGTGAACTAAACTCTATTTTTAGTCACAAAGTGCTTTTGCATGATTTTTGTGAGTTAATTATTCTTGATTTCTTGTTAACTCAAAAATCAACTTGATTTTATCAGGAGTGATTTATGGCTTTTCTCAATGCATCCTCAAGCCTTAGATTTCTATAAATCAAGGCTCAGCTCTTCACAAAGACATCTCTCAAATTTGCACAATTACGTTGGCAAAATTGCATTGAAGAATTGAGCTCTTGTGAATAGGTGATTTGTGAAATCTTTCATTATTTTTCAAAGCTTTGCATCCATTTTCATATCATAGCACATCATTGTTAGAATAATCTGCATATCAATTTCATACATTCTAGATTGGATTTGAATACAATCTTTCATATCATTGTATAGAAAATACAAAAAGATAGATTAATCGAATCCATCCTACATTCATCCTTTAACATTAAATCCTTCGTTTAAGTGTTGCATTGTCACTGATCTCGGTCAAAATTTGAGAATACCATACTTGCACCTACTAGAAGGCAGTAAATCGCACAGTTAGCTTATTTCATTTATTTGAAGGTTTCTTGATTTGCTAACCTCTATTGTTTCACTGAAGTGTTGTGTCTGCCGCTAGGTACAAATTTCACACACACAAACTTCTTCCATTCGATAAGTTTTAGTATCAACCATGAAACAAATAGTATCTTTGTACTTATCAACAATCTTAGAAGGTATCCTTTCTTTTTTGTGCATCTTCTTCTGAAATTATTTGAAATATCCCCAAACCTTGCCAATAAAATCACTTCCTAAGATTCTAATGCTATTATTTATCTGAATAAAGGTTGGAGTACCTATAGTCCATGCAAAATCACTGATACCGGGGAACATATTTTGGAAATAGAAGAATAAACACATAATCACCTATCCATATTTGAATTTATGTCTCTTATCCTTTTTTATCTTCTCAAGATTCAACATTAGTTTCTCTCTCATCACCTTAGCCAAATTGTAGTCAGCAATTTCCTTGATAATCTTATATGTTGCATGAATAGCACCACTGGGTATGCTATTCAACTGACTAGAATGGTAGACCTTGTAACCAATAATCATATAATTATATTTCACCTCTTCATCTATAAAATCATTCATAGTCATTGCATGACCATCCCACTTAGATTTGGTCAAACTGGTCACTTCTTCTTTAGGAATAGTGTGAAGAACAGTTACATCACCAGTTGAACATAGATCAGTTAAAGCATGAATTTCCTCTTTTGTAATTTTATGTGGTCAATCCAGCCACATGAACTAATCATGGATTCTGTTTAAAACATATCTGATCTGATCCTCTTCAAAATCATCAGGATAATCGATTGCATGATGAAAACCTTTATCTGTTATGTGTTTATGCTCATCTTTCAATACTAATTTATAATCACATAATTTCTTATATTGTTCATAGATTACCCTTGATCCTACATCTTCCAATTCATGATGAATGTAAGATCTAACATCCTCAATGTGTAGAACACCATAGGGAACACTAGTTAGGGCACCTACTGGGTCATTTTCTATCGATTTTAATGGATGTCTTTTAAATTATGGTCTAGGTCTTTTAGTTATGTCAATCAATTGAGGAGTATCCATCTTAAATTTCAACAACAAGTACAGATAACAAATAAATATCACTGGAATAGGGTAAAGGGGAGCAGGCACTCATTAAGGTTAAGGAGGATCATGGACCTAGTAAAAGAACCAGATCAAGCTTCAAAAAGCTAGAGGATAATAAGAAAAAAGATATTGAGGAACTCAAAGTTTCCTCTACCAATATGTAGATGTTGGCTGAACAGAACTAATGAAGTGTATCTAGTCAGCTGTCTATTGTCCTGCTATCTTTTTGCTATCCTTTTTTCTCTATCTTTCTTGTAAAGGACTTGTTAGTTTTTTGGTGTCTTTTTTGGGTGTTGTTGCACTATTTCCAATGGAACTTTAATGCTTATTTTTTAAACTTGAGGTAAAAGGTTTCAGGCCAAAACCTTCTTTCATGTAATCAAAACAAATAAATACCTCAAATTATTCACAACTAGGGTTCTTTCCAAAATCATGACAACAATAATGACAATCACCACGATAATAACTACCACTACTGGTCAGTTTTCTCTTTCAGATCACAACAATAATTCCTTCTAATTTCTTGGATCTCTGAAAATAACTCAAACCAATCTTCTTTCTCTCCGCAACAACCTCAAAATGTGCAAGGTGAAAATGAAATCCAAAAATGCCTTTCTATCTACCTTTGCACATTCTATAAATTCTTTTACTGATAGAACATGCTTTTTCACTAATTGACCCAAAGGCTCATTACCGATCAAAACACTATGAAACTTATCAAAACTTCACAATACATTGAAAAATACTTATTGTATCATAAAATATTGATAGATCTTACTACATGTCTATAGGGGGTTTGAAGATGGATTCAACAATACTTTCTCCCCCTAAGCCACACAAAGACTTAGTTTGAGTAATGATTCTCCACACCTGGTGGAGATGTGGATTCCTCTGATGACTTATTTTTTTCCTTATTCTTCCAAGTCTTGTTCATGTCAATCCTGGTCTCTTCTATATTCACAGTATTCTTTCCTTTCCGGTTGCTTGGTTGGTTTACCAATTGGTTCTTGAACCTCCAAACCCTTGCTATATGTCCAATCTTATGACAATGAAAACATGTCATGCCATTTGGTCTTCATGGTCTAGCATTACCTCTTGTAGTCCTCACTCTATGATTTACAACCATGTGTCCATAATTTCCATTGATTGAGCATGTGACATCTAATTGCCTCTCCCTTTGGTAAGTTTTTCGGTTCACATGCAACCTATTATTGTTCACTCTTGACCTCCACTCATCATCTTTATGACCATATTTATTTCAATTGTAAAAGTGACCATCAAAGCTTCTAGATCTACAATCATGAGCAGTGTGACCATACTTATTGTAGTTATAATAATATCCATCAAAAGTGCTAGTCCTATTTCTAGATCTACTTTTACATACATTTGCAGTATGACCTACCTTGTGACAATTGAAACATATAGGTGTTGGATATTTCTAATGCATGGGGAGGTGATTAAGACATTTAATATGTTTAATCACTACATTACTCAATGGGTACTCATACTATTGTCATTTGTGTTTTGTCACTGATGTCAACATATGTTTATGTGAGGAGATCAGACTGGTTATCACAATGTACAGATACTATATGGATGTTTCAAATGCTGCGAAGATAGATGAGAGTTCAGGAGGATATTGTGATCTTATATTTAAGATTGCATCATTTATTGCTTCATATTAGATGAGTTATAGAAGTTTTGGTGAAGACCGGTCACTCACTATGACAATGAGAAATGACAAAGTTAGTCTCTGTGTTTTGTGTATAGATTACATGAGATATGGAATCAATGCATGTGAACTTTAGAGATGAAAGATAGAATATTGAAGAGTGTTCTATGAATTGTGCAAGGTATGGAATGCGAGATGATGTCAGCTATGGTGTGTACTCTAGAAGGTGATCTATTTGGAAGCCGACTACAAATATGTAGTGTGTATGATGGATGGCGAACTTAAATTAAGGATGCCAGTCCTTAATTTCTATAATATAATCATTGTAGACTTGTTCTAGATACCGTTTGTATCTTAGCAAGGGTTTATGTAATTTTTTGTAATTAGGAAATCCTTATGGGCTGACTTGTTTATGAGAATTGTAAGAAGGTATAAATGAAAGGTCTTTTCTTTGGAAAAGATATGGATGAGAAGAAGATGATATAGAGAGGTTTTGAAAGTTGTGAGCTTGTGTCTATTGTATGTAGAGTAGAGGTTTATTGGAGGACTTCATTGGAACTAATCAAGAAAATAATTTTTTTGCCAAGAAGTTCAAAAGATTGTGTATTTCTTCATATACACTTGTGTTGCAAATAGTGAGTTCTGAAGGTGGACTTAACCTTCTTTCGGCAATGAGCCCTTCCTTTTGTTCTCAACTCCTAATAGGGTTTGTCCTCTAACAAGGATTATTTACTATAATGTGTCAATAAGCTCCTAACAGGTCTATATCTTCTAACAAGGATAACTATACTCTCAGTACATCATTTGTGGGTGCTAATTCCCACCAGGGTTTTTACCTTTAACAGGGTTTCCCCAAGACTAAAATATTGTGTTATTGTGTTGGCATTCATTGTGTTCATTGGATTTGATATTGTTGATACTTAAAGTTTAAAGTTTAATAATCTATTATACAACCAATTCACCCCCCCCCCCCCTCTTAGTTATATTATGGACTATTATTCCTAACAGTTGGTATCATACCAAGTGGTCCTTAGAGAGAAAGCTTAACAAATTGAGGTGATCTTGGAGATGGCATTCTATAGGAAGGATAGTCTGAAATTTGATCCTGAAAACTTTGATAGTTGGAAAAACAAGATGGGAACTCACCTATTTTGTTTGGTGATTGACTATTGGTTGATTACAATGAATAAGATAGCTATAAAGACTGAAGATGAATTGAAAATAGCTACTAGGGATGAAAAGAAGATATTTTCATTGAACATGATCGCAAGAGAAGCACTGATCAGTGCACTCTCTGAAGGAGAGTTTACTAAAGTTAAACACTTGGATTTGACTTTCCAAATTTGAGAAAGATTAGAAGCACTATATGAAGGAGACAAGTATACCAAACAAGCGAAGTTACAAAACTAGAAGACAAAGATAGAGAAGCTACAAATGAATGAGGATGAAAGCATTAGGGCCTATGTTCATGTAAGGAAACTCAGGTGTGGAAACAACTTCCTACGCTAATCTCTATAGGAGAGTATTGTGCAAATTCTTATAAATCCTTACAATTTCAGATTCGTTAACTACTTTAACAAATATATTGCAACCACATACCATGAATATAGAAAAATAGAGAATGAAAAAATGATATACCCTTGGGAAACCTTTCGGTAAAAACCCCAGCACTCCAAAACCTGCACAATGTATTGATCAAAACTATTACAGCTTACAATACACTTGCAATGAAAGTTCTTTCAGAAGATTTCCAAAACCTTGAAGACAAATCACAGTAGCATAAAAATGTTCCAACCATATGCTCACATCACTTCTCTTCACAACCCTAAAAAAGCTTATATCATGCGCTTCACTTTTTAGAGCTACTCCCAAAGATAACCGTATTAGGGTTTTACCATTCTCTGAGAAAATAGGAACCCCAAAAAAAATTTCGGGGTGATGCCGCGAACCCCACAATTGGGGAAGAGTGTACAGTACTCAAATTTATTAGTTGCCACATGTCTTCACCTATCATTGAATCTTCTTGACATAGCTCTTACATGTCATAGGAATCTATCATAACCATTTTAGCCATGATCTCCTTACACACAATTCAAGATGTCAACACATCAACATTATTTTCAAGAAATACATTTTACAAAACAAATAATAAGAATAGGAATTATCCAAGGTTGAGACACCATATTCCTAACAGTTCAAAGGGTTATAGAAGCTGTACTTGGAATCAAAAACTATGGAGACACTTATGATGAAGATGAAGTTATTGCGAAGATCCTTAGATCCTTGACACCTGCTTACAAATTCAAGGCTATGTCTATTCAAGAAACTATACCTCTAACTCTAAACTTTAACAGAGAGATGTTTATTACAAAGATAACTACCTTTGAAGCTATAGAACTAGGAGATGTTCTAACTAAAGTTGAATCTACATTTAAGGCATTTGCATACAAGAAATTGTCTGCACTTTCGAGCACCAACAAAGAAGACCTAAAAGAAGAGCTTGGTGAGTATGTTGAGGAATGGGAAAAAATAATGGTAGAAGAAAGAAAGATGGATGAACTTGTTGCACTGATTGCTAGAAGAGAAAAAAGAGGTAAGGGAAAGTTTGAAGGCAAGTTACCCTTTAAATTGTTTTCATGTAATAAGGTAGGTCATTTTGCATCTAGATGTCCTACAAGAGTTCCTAAGTACAAACCTAATTATGGAAAGATTAAAAGGGACAAAGAATGTTATTATGCTAGTGAAGGAATCTCTGATGATGATGATTTAGATTGTGAAGAGATTAGATTTGTTTCTATTAGAGATAAACTAGTACATGAAGAAAAAGCTTTAGTATATCATGTTTACAAGAAAAATGAATGGATAATAGACAGTGGTTGTTCTCATCATATGACTGGTGATAAGAACAAGTTTGTTAAATTAGTAAAGTATGATGGGGGTGTTGTAAGGTTTGGGGAAAATCTCCCTAAATCTATCATAGGAGTAGGATCCATTACTCTAGATGGAAAGACTAATACAGACAATGCACTACTTGTTGAAGGATTGAAACATAATTTGTTGAGTGTTGGATAGTTAATGGATAAGGAGTTTCAATTAAATTTTGTCAATGGAAAATGTTTTATCATAAGTAAGGCAGGTAAGCTGATTGCAACCGGTACCAAATATAGAGGTAATGCATTTGAATTAAATACATTTGGAGCCTCTTGTTTTTTTGCGAAAGTTGATGACAGTTGGTTATGGCATAGGATATTTTGTCATGTTAATTTTGATAACATTGTAAAGGCAAGTATGACTAATGTGGCGAGAGATCTGCCAAAGATTGTGAAACCATCTAACAATGTTTGTAGAGAATGTGTCATGGGAAAATAGACCAAAAGTAGTCACAAAAGAAAAACATATACATCAAAAGAGAAGTTGGAGCTGGTACACACAGACCTTTGTGGACCTACAAGGACAAAATCATACTATGGTGAAAGGTATTTCATACTCTTTGTTGATGATTTTTCTAGAATGATGTGGGTTTTTAGAAACAAGATGGATGAAGAAGGAACTGTTGTAAGGAACAAAGAAAGACTAGTGTGTAAGGGATACTCATAGCAAGAATGCATAGACTTTGAAGAAACATTTTCTCATGTAGCTAGAATAGAGGTAGTAAGATTGTTCTTGGCTTATGCTACACATAAAAACTTCAAGGTGTATCAGATGGATGTGAAATCTGCATTTCTGAATAGAGATCTTGAAGAAGAAGTTTATATAGAACAACCAGATGGATTTCCACTATGCGAAGATAAATACATGGTGTGCAAATTGAAGAAAGCTCTATATGGGCTGAAGCAAGCTCCTAGGGCTTGGTATGCAAGGTTAGACAAGTATCTACTTTGGCTTGGATTCAAAAAAGGTAATGCGGACAATAATTTGTATTTAAGAACTAGTGAAGATGGAATCCTGATAATAGAAGTCTTTGTGGATGATATTATCTTTGCGGGTAATGATGATCTATGTAAGAAATTTTCTAAAGAAATGGAAAGTTAATTTGAGATGTCCATGATAGGTGAAATGAAATTCTTTCTTGAATTGGAAATAACTCAGAATGAGAATGGTATTTTTATTTCTCAGACCAAGTATCTCAAATAATTGCTTAAGAAGTTTGGAATGGAAGATTGTAAACCAATAGGAATACCTATGGTGACTGGTAACAATCTAACAATTGATGATGAATCAAAGTGTGTTTTTTAGACCTTGTATAGATCAATGGTTGGAGGACTACAATATCTGACCCACACCAGACTAGATATTTCTAATGTTGTTGGAATTATGGCTAGATATCAAGTAGAACCTAAAGAAACACATCTAGCTATTGTGAAAAGGATACTGAGGTATCTAAGAGGAACCATAAACTATGGCTTATGGTATGATAGAAATGATAGCTTTAAACTTCATGCTTATACTGATGTTGATTGGGCAGGGAATATTAATGAAAGAAAAAGTACTAGTGGGTGCATTTTTCCTTGGGAAAAAGTTGGTTTCTTGGCTAAGTAAGAAACAAGATTACATAGCACAATCTACTACTGAATCAGAGTATGTTGCAGCTACCATAAATTACACTTAGATTGTATGGATGAAACAAATGCTGATAGACATTGGAACAACTTTTGATGAGCCTATGGTTATCCATTGTGATAACACCAGTAGAGTGAATATGTCAAAGAATATAGTGATGCACTCCAAAACTAAACATATTGCTATCAAGTATCACTTCTTGAGAGACAAGGTGGAAGAAAAGGAAATCAAATTAGAATATATCAGTACAAAAGAGAAAATTGTAGACATCTTCACAAAGCCACTACCAAAAGATACCTTTGAATATCTTAGAGGTATGTTAGGGGTTCAAGCCCCTCCTAGTCAGAATTAAATGTTGTGGAGATGCAGCAGTCCAGGGGTTTTCAGAGCCTTATCATAATCTAGACTAGATGTAGGGATCTACTCCTTAGGGGGAGTGATCGTGGAAGAAAGATGTTGGAAAGAAGTTGCTGACTCATGGCACCCTTTGCCATTATTGTCAAAGGGGGAGTGTTTCTATGAGAAAATACCTACTGTATGGGGAGAGTGTTTGGTTACAGAACTAGTTGTGGAACTTTGGATTGATATAACTTTGGGATAATAGATTTTCCCATACATTGACATCAATGCCAAAGGGGAAGATTGTTGGATATTGCTAATGCATGGGGAGGTGATTGAGACATTTAATATGTTTAATCACTACATTACTAAATGGGCACTCATACTATTGTCATTTTTGTTTTGTCAATGATGTTAACATATGTTTTTGTGAGGAGATCAGACTAGTTATCACAGTGTATGGACACTGTACAGATGTTTTAGATATTGCAAAGACAGATGAGAGTTCAGGAGGATGTTGTGATCTTATATCTAAGATCACATCATTTATTGCTTCATATTGGATGAGTTATAAAATTTTTGGTGAAGACTGGTCACTGATTGTGACAGTGAGAAATGATAGAGTTAGTCTATGTGTTTTGTGTATAGCTTACAGGAGATATGGAATCAGTGCATGCAAACTTCAGAGATGAAAGATAGAATATTGAAGAGTGTTCTATGAACTACACAAGGTATAGAATGTAGGATGATGTCAGTTGTGGCGTGTGCTCTGGAAGGTGATCTATTTGGAAGCTGACTATAGAGATTGATGCAAGGGCATTCTAGGGTACTCGGTGAATCTGCATGGAGGTGTGTTGTTTGGCTGGTGTTACCCAGTTGCAGCCTTGACCAACAGTCTTAGTCATTGAAGGAATCTCGGTCACTGAAGGAACTTAGTAATCTCTGGCACTCAGTGAAAGTGTTACTTGGTGATGTCTGTGGTGCTTGGAGATGCCTAGCATGCTCAGTTATTTCACTCTTTCTCAGTAGTTTTGGTTTACCGACTAGAGTTTTGTGTGATTTGTTGGGCCAACTTGGTGCATTTATTTTTGGTAGCTATTGTTACAGGCTGACATGTTGAATTAAATGTTTATAAGGCTATTTGAGAGATGACTTTTATTGCATTTAATAATTATTAGGGGGAGTTAATGGTTTCATCCAGCTGACTTGTGGCTGATGATTAGTATTTATAGTATGTTTGGGGTAGTTGTTTAGGAGAGGACTTGGAAGACTTAGTGAGTCAGATTAGAGGTTCTGAACGCTGGAGTTGGTGAAGTTGTGGAAAATATTTTGCATGATCCTGTAGATCAGATGGTCATCTGATAGTTTGTAGTTTTAGAGCTAGTGGTTTGCACACTTGGAGACAAGGAGATTACTTGGAGGCTTGTGAGCTCAAGTTTAGATCTGCCTTAGGGTTTCTATCAGTTGCTAATTGTTTCAGAGCTGAACTAGCTAAGATAGTATTGGATATGTGTGGATCTTGAAGAACTTATTTTTGTTGTAATTGGCCCTAACCCGAAAGGCCTTACAACTGGGCATGTTAATGAAAAATTGATTTGAAAAATCTTATTGTGTTGAGTTTTCCATTGTGTAATTCTAAAGCTATGAGGCTAGATTGTCCTTAATTAGATCCTCCCTACCTTGGTCTACGTCAGGTAGTATCAGAGTGAGAGTTGATCTTGTGGAGAAAAGGTTGACCTAGCAAGGTTGATCTTGCAAATTTGATCTTGTTAGTGAAGAGATCATATGATCTGAGTTATAGATCTGTGGCACTGAACTTGTGGATCTTGCCCTAGTTGTTTGTGCAAGGTGGTAGGTTGAGATCTGACTTGCATAAAACTTGGAGATTCCCACAAGGTGGTTGGTGTAGGTTTTGTTGTAGAGGGTTTCTCTTATCTTTAAGGATGCCTCTGAGAAGATTAGACCCTAGAGTACTTGTTGATCTCTATGATATTGTGGAATCTAGGATTACAAAGAAGGTGAAATCAGATTTCAGATCTGAGATGGAGTTGATGAAGAATGACATGGTCGCTGAGATCATGAGAGCTTTTGTTGGTGTACCTCAAAATGTTGGTACTAAAGATGGTTATGAGGAAGCTGCTAAAGATTTTGATCCTATTGGATCTAGTGGTGATGACCGGAGGGATAGATCTAGTGAAGATAGAACTGCTCAGTTGCCTAGATCTGGAGCTCGATTAAGTAGTAGTTACCAAATGGAAGTTTCTACTTTCTTTGGTACTTTGAAGCCTGAGAACTTGATTGATTGGATTGGTGAACTTGAATATTTCTTTGAGTTGGAAGAAATTGAAGATCCTCTTTAGGTGAGATTAGCACAGACAAAGATGAAAGGACATGTTTCTCTTTGGTGGAAATAACTACAAAGAGATAGAGAAGATGAAAGTGAAATGAAGATCAATCGGTGGAGGTTGATGGTGACTAAACTGAAAGCTACAATGATACCTTCTGAGTATGAGCTTGACTTGTTTAAGAAGTTGTAGAATCTAAAGTAGAAAGATCTGTCTGTTGAATATTATACCGAGGAGTTCTACAAACTTACTATTCGGTCTAGACATCAAGAGCTCGGTAAGGAAAAGGTAGCTTGGTATGTGAATGGTCTAAGATTCAATATTCAAGATGAGCTTGGTATGCTGAAGATTGATTCTATTGAAGATGCTTATTAGTATGCTCAGAAGGAAGAAGATAAGTTGAAGAGGAAACAACATAGTAATCCCTAAGGGAAGGAAAAGATTAATCACTCGGTGAAGGATAAACCGACTGATGCAGAAGATGAACAAAAACTTGTGGAACTAAAGAAGAAGACAAGTAGAATTATCTTTAAGGGTACTTTCTATAACTGTGGTGAGGAAGGACACCATTCTTTTGATTGTACATAGAAGAAGCTTGGTGACCGATGAACTATTGTGGTGAATGACAATAAACCTGAATCTAAGAACTTGCTACTTAGGCAAACATTGCTTGGTACAAAGGAGGAACCTTGTTAGAGAAGTAACTTGTTTAGGACCCGATGCAAGTCTAGAGGTAAACTCTGTGATATTATTGTTGATAGTGGTAGTACTGATAACCTTGTTGTTGAGGACATGGTTCAGAAACTTGGGTTGAATAGAATGAAACATCCTTGTCCTTATAGGATTGGTTGGTTACAAGATGTTCATGCTCTAGAAGTAAGAGAACAATGCTTTATTGATGTTTAGATTGGCCAGTATAGGGATCTTGTGTTATGTGACATTATGAAGATGAATAGTTGTGATATATTGCTCAGTAGACCTTGGAAATATGATTGTAGAGCTATGTATGATTGTGTTAGAAATGTGTTTACTATTGAGAAGGATGACAAGAAGTATTCCCTGATGCCTTTGGTGGATACAACACTCGGTAGGAGAAGCCTGAGTATTGGTAGCTGAGTTGAGTTGGTAGATCCAAAGAAAATGAATGATTAGTATGGAGGACATACCTGTGTGTTATCGAGGAAAGACTTGAAGAGACAGAGAAAGATGAAGTTGAAGAGTATGCAAACTAAAAAGGTGGAGGACTTGTATGTGAAGAACCAATTCGAGGTTTATGTGCCGAACCCCGAAAGATGTTCTTCTCACATATGAACATCTTTTCAAACTTGGGGTGTCCGATGCAGGGGCATTCTCAAGTACTTGGTGAATCTACATGGAGGTGTGTTGTTTGGTCGATGTTACTCGGTTGCAGGCTTGACTGACGGTCTCAGTCATTGAAGGAAGCTCAGTTGCTGAAGGAACTTAGTAATATCTAGTGCTCGGTGAAAGTGTTACTTGGCAATGTCTATGGTGCTCGGTCGTCATTGGTGCTTGGTGATGCCTAGCATGCTTAATTATTTCACTGTTGCTTGGTAGTTCTAGTTTACCGACTAGAGTTTTGTGTGATTTGTTGGGCCGACTTGATGCATTTATTATTGGTATCTATTGTTACAGGCTGACATGTTGAATTAAAGTTTTGTAAGGCTATTTGAGAGCTGACTTGTATTGCATTTAATAATTGTTGGGGGGAGTTAATGGTTTCATCCAACTGACTTATGGCTGCTGATTAGTATTTATAAGATGTTTGGGGTAGTTGTTTAGGAGAGGACTTGGAAGACTTAGCGATTCAGATTAGAGGTTCTTTAAGCTAGAGTTGGTGAAGTTGTGGAAAAGATCTTGCATGATCTTGTAAATCAGATGGCCATCTAATAGTTTGTAGTTGTAGAGCTAGTGGTTTGCACACTTGGAGACAAGGAGATTGCTTGGAGGCTTGCGAGCTCAAGTTTAGATCTTCCTTAGGGTTTCCATTAGTTTATGATTATTTCAGAGTTGAAGTAGCTAAGATAGTATTAGATCTATGTGGATCTTGAAGAACTTGTTTTTGTTGTAATTAGCCCTAATTCAGAAGGCCTTACAATCAAGCATGTTAATGAAAAATTGATTTGAAACATATTGTTGTGTTAAGTTTTCTATTGTGTAATTCTGAAGTTGCAAGGGTGGATTGTCCTTAATTGGATCCTCCATGCCTTGATTTGCATTAGATATTTAGTGTGTATGATAGATGGCAAGCTTTAATTAAGGATGTTGGTCCTTAATTTTTGTAATATAATCATTCTAGACTTGTTCTAGATACCGTGTGTATCTTAGCAAGGGTTTATGTAATTGTTTGTAATTAGGAAAGCCTTATGGGCTGACTTGTTTATGAGAATTGTAATAAGGTATAAATGATGTTGGATACAATTGTCTGAAGGACATTGTTAGATTAGCTATGTGTTGTCTTTGATGTCACACAAATGTCATATCAATTATCATTCTCAGCATCTACTGAGTTCAGTCGGTTAGCTAAGTGGTTCTCAGTGTCTACCGAGCTCAGTCGGTCAACTAGGTGGTTTTTAGTATCTACCGAGATCTCTCAGGTGTCAAAAGGAAACATGACAAGGAAACAATGTTAACCGAGCCTCCTTGGTTATCAAAGGAAAATTAGTGGTTACCGAGCTCTCTCGGTCACTGAAGGAAATCTTTCAGGATTAATGTTTACCGAGCAAGGTCAGCCCTTCAAAGGATTTTGTTGTTACAGTTTGTTTATCCTAGCTGACTGTTATAATAATTATTAGTGCCAACTTGACAATCTAAATGTTAATTAAAATGGCATATATATATAGAAGGTCAAGTGGTGAATAAAATATATACAACATGCATAAATCATTTTGAAGAAAGGTATGTGTGAATTTTGAAGGATGGTTAGATATCCTTGAGGAGCAGCAAAGATTTATTTGATCAGTAAGGATCTAGTGAAGCAGAACAGAGATCTATATTCAGCAATTCAGTTGCAGGTCATTTCATTGTTACTCTCTTACAATTGTAGCAGTGATATCAAAATCTCTTAACCGAGTTGGTTTAACAACCATTTTGTAAATCCTCTAACAAGGTGACAGTTCTATTGAATTGTTTCAAGACCTCTTACAAGGCCACTCCTAGCAGGGTGATTAAATCCTCTAACAAGGTCACACCTAACAGTGTGTTTTGTAACCTTTTACCGAGTTGGCTTCTAACCGGGTATCACTTCAGAAGAGTGAAAAATAGTAATTAGTTACATTGGTGGTTTTTCCCATATTGGGTTTCCACGGTAAATTTGGTGTCTCTTGTGTTCATGTTATTTTCTTTATTCATGTAATTTAATCAGTGATGAATGCTTAAGAACAGTTTAATTATTACACACTTCAAGGATCAAATTTTAGCATTTCTCTATATATTTACCGAGTGGCACGGTAAATAATTTGTTAAGATATTTAAGGGATCAGTGGTAATATTTTATGGTTAACTGATTCACCCCCCCTCTCAATTATTGCATCTATATTTCCAACAAAATGAAAGTTCTTTTCTTTGGAAAAGATATGGATGAGAAGAAGATGATATAGAGAGGTTGTGAAAGCTGCGAGCTTGTGTCTATTGTATGTAGAGTAGAGGTTTATTAGTGGACTTCATTGGAATTGATCAAGAAAAGATAGTTGATGCCGAACAGTTCAAAAGATTGTGTATTTCTTTATATAAACTTATGTTGTGAATAGTGAGTTCTGAAGGTGGACTTAACCTTCTTTGGGCAGTAAGCCTTGGGCAGTGAACCCTCCATTTTGTTCTCGATTCCTAACAGGGTTTTTCCTCTAACAAGGACTATGTATTGTAATGTTTCAATAAGCTCCTAATACGGCTATATCTTCTAACAAGGATAACTATACTCTCAGTACATCATTTGTGGATGCTAATTCCCACTGGGGTTTTTACCTTTAACAAGGTTTCCCCGAGACCAAAATATTATGTTATTGTGTTAGCATTCATTATGTTCATTGGATCTAATATTGTTTCTACTTAAAGTTTAATAATCTGTTATACAACTGAGTCACCCCCGCCCCCTCTCAGTTGTATTGTGGATTGTTATTCCTAACAATAGGCTTGCAGGCTTTCTTACCATAAGTTCTTTATGGTAGCTTTGGTGGAGACTTTTCTTCTTTCTTCATCTCTTTTGTTCCAAAAAATTCACCAACTTCAAAAGTAGTAAAACTGGTATATCCTAGGCCTATGGTCACTTTGCTTCTTTTATTTATGAGTTGCTCATCAATTTTTGTAGTACTTTCATTGAATTTCTTTAATAAATCATTTGCATTCTTTAGTTCTCCCTTTAATTTCTCATTCTTATTTTTCAAATTACCATTCTCCCTTAAGAATTTACCATTTTCCTCATTTCTATCGTGAAGATGTTCATGCAATGTGCCAACCTCTTGTCTTGTCTTGAAAAGTTCATCCTCTACAACTTTTAGTGCTTCATCCTTGGTATTTAGGGCATCTTCTACAATTTTCCTTGCATTCTCTTTAGATCTCCTTGCTTCCAACTCTTTGCACATTTTGATTGATTGGGCTTCAATCTCTCTCTTAAGGTTTTTCTTGTCGTTGTGTAATTTTTCATTTTCCATAGCCATGGTTTCTAGGGTTGCTTCAGATTCCTCATATCTACTATGTTCAGACAATTGCTCAATGTAATATTGACTCTCAATCATTTTTTCAATAAGCTCTTGTCACTTGGCCAAAAATTGCTTCAACTAATCTTTCATTTCTTTGATAAACCTTTCAGCTTCATCAAGTTTTCTCTTGTATCTCAAACCCTCCATATTTTCCTTAAGGATCTTTCCCAAGCTATTAGGCTTCTTCGAGGGTAGAAGGCTCTAATACCAATTGTTAGTATTATAAATCATTGAAAGAGGGGGGTGAATCAATGCATCCACAAATCTGAAACTTTTAATAATTATCTTCCATAATAACCAACATACAAAAGATAATATAATAATGAAGCATAACATATAAAGCATTCACACACAATGAACACAAGACATGATATTTTTTCCATTGAAAACCCTTGTTAGAGGGAGAAAACCACATGCAATAATGATGCCCACAAATCTCACTAGTGCACTAATGAAATCTACCATGTTAGGAGAAATTACAATAAACCTTTCTGAGGTTATACCTGGTTAAGAGTATTAATAGCCCGGTTAAGAACTACAATGGTCCTGTTAAAGACCACCCTATCAAGGGATTTCAAAACTCTAGTTAAAGAGCTACCTAGTTAGAGGATTTTGATCTTAAGACTCGTTAGGATCTTTCTCACCCTATTAGAAGTGACCCTATTAATGTATTTAGATCATAGATCAGTTAGAGTCTACCTTGAGTATAATAACTCAAATGTATGATTCGAGATTAGCACTAGATTGCCAAACATATCCAATTCTCTTCTCAACTGTGCTTCTCTAAACACTTTATTACCTCTTTACTTCCTTCAAAAATCACTGCCATACACCACATACCATAGAAACAACATACTTGATGATTTTCACAACCACTTATATACTTGTCTTAAGTCGGTGCTAGAAACCTAAAACATTTTTCAAGTTGGCATAAAAATCCAACTTAACATATGCGTGAGCACACCAAAACTAAAATTCAACATCCTTGATGTCGGCCCAAAATATCTAATCTCAATAACATGTCGGCCCATCACTTACATTTGACATCTACACCGATCTAACCAACTGTATTAACCAGTACATTGTTCTTACTGTCAATGTTGCTTCAATCCTTAATAACTTATTGAATTCTTCAAACTAACTAATGCAATCATAGATGTAGTCAAATATGCCTCTGTAGACAATGTTTGTATGATCACACACCTTAAATCAATCTCCAACTTCAGATCCAATTACCTTTACCTTGCATATTGTCTTCTTACTAATTAACTGAACACCTAATGCTTTTCCAATTTGATCCTTCAATACCATTGGTAAAACTGATCTCTTTTCATCAACAGATCATGTTGTCAGTAATGACAACACCACAATACAATCATGTGATCAAAACACATATCACCTACATCAAATATTTAACTTGTGAAAATAATATGAATGGTGGAAGATGAGAACATAATAAAATTGAACTGAATAAGGATGAAATAAAGCATAAATCTTATATGAAAGACTACAATTTAGATCTTGGAAGCTTTAAAATGGTAAGAATCTAGGTTTAAGTGGTGGAGAAAATCTCAATAAACATGATAAAAAATTAACTATCTCTGAGAAAAGAGGAGTAGGTTTATGTTTAGGGATGAAGGAAAGATAATCGCTGAAGATACCATCTCGATTTAAGTGACATGTTGAGTTAAAATATTAAAAAGTAAGATCAAGAATTTACATGACAGAAACTATGCCTTGAAATTAATAATATAATTATTTACTCATGTTGGTAATTTTTTCATTAAGTCTCTATGGAGTTTGTTGAGATATACATCCTATTCACCAAGGAAAACTTATAACTTATGAGAAACTCACAAATATGTCAGAAAATAAACATTTTTGCATAAGAAAGGATTGTGAACATGTTGGGGTTGACCTAGGCTGGCTTCTATGACATTGGTAAGGTGACTAGGTTCTTTCCATTGTGGAAAGCATCTAGTTGAAGGCTATTTTATTGTTTCCATATCATGTAGGGTCATAGCTAAGCCATTGAATCACCAAAGGATTGTCATGTATGAATATCTATTTTTAGGCACCTATATACTTTGAAATAACTAAGTGACTCCAGTAATGGAGCTGCAACTACTAACCTAATGGATGCTTTGTTAGTTAGAAATTTCACCAATCAAACATTTATTATAATGTGATGAATTTGATTAAATTACAATTTTTCGGTTTGGTATTTTCACCATACAGCATCTTTCTCCATAATAAAACTTGAGGAGCAATTTGTGCTAAGTAATTGGTAGCTTTCATGATCATTTTGAGTTTACACACACACACACACACACACTGAGAGAGAGAGAGAGAGAGAGTAGGTTTATGTTTAAGGATGAAGGAAAGATAATCATTGAAGATACCATCTCGATTTAAGTGACATGTTGAGTTAAAATATTAAAAAGTAAGATCAAGAATTTACATGACAGAAACTATGCCTTGAAATTAATAATATAATTATTTACTCATGTTGGTAATTTTTTCATTAAGTTTCTAAGGAGTTTGTTGAGATATACATCCTATTCACTATGGAAAACTTATAACTTATGAGAAACTCACAAATATGTCATAAAATAAACATTTTTGCATAAGAAAGGATTATGAACATGTTGGGGTTGACCTAGGCTGACTTCTATGACATTGGTAAGGTGATTAGGTTATTTCCATTGTGGAAAGCATCTAGTTGAAGGCTATTTTATTGTTTCCATATCATGTAGGGTCATAGCTAAGCCATTGAATCACCAAAGGATTGTCATGTATGAATATCTATTTTTAGGCACCTATATACACTAGTACATTTGAGGTCAAATTTTAATGGCCATTTATCTGATTTGCAACACTAATTTGTTGGCATTTTGACACATGTGTCCATCATATTTTTTGCATTGGAAATTGTGACGGAAGAGACATCCGTCAGTTTACTGAGACTGCTTTACATCAAAAACTTGCACATGATAACATCTTTGTTATGGCATTTCCTATGGTCCATCTATCAGAATTCTGACACAAAGACCTATCAGAAATATACAATCACTGTCGGAACTAACTATTGAAAATATATCCTTTCTGACATTACAACTGTTGGAATAGCAATAGATCTGCTACCAGCTTCTGAAAAATACACCCATCGGTGACATAGCATTATTGTCAGATGATTCTGTCAAAAATTTGATATCTACAACATTTTAACTGTCGAAAGAGAAATGGTAGTGCAACATATCTCCGATAGGTTATCCTGTCAGACGTATAGCATTACTGTCGCAAGAATTGTCATAAAGTATTTTTCTCCGACATTGTATCTATCAGATTTATAGCACTTCTATCGGAATGAATTATAAAGTGTCAAAAAATCAATGAATATGCACATTAAAGATAACACAACTCAAGAGACCATCATAGGTTGTCTCTTTCTTCGGTCTATATTATTGACAGAATATTTTACCTTTCATTAGTTCATCAAATCTAGGGATTTGAAATAATTTAATAGAATATTTTCATGACAATGTATATTATTTAAGTTGACATTGCACAAATTTATCTACTTCACGCACTTGTAGACTATGAGGATGGCAATAAAGAAGCATGGCCATGGGAGGAGATGCTTCTTTATTTCCATCCTCATAGTCTACAAGTGTGTGAAGTAGATAAATTCATGCAACTTCAACTTAAATAATATACCTTGTCATGAAAATATTCTATTAAATTATTTCAAATCCCCGGATTTGATGAGCTAATGAAAGGTAAAACATTTTGTCAATAATATAGACCAAAGAAAGAGACAACCTATGATGGTATCTTGAGCTATGTTAGGGATAATTCCACAATAAAAAGGAAGACATCTTTTTAGCCTAGGTCTGGATCCTACCCCAATTGTTGAAGGATCCAGGGCCAAGCTTGAAAGATGTCTTCCCATTCTATCTGCAACATTATGTCCATCCATGATCTCAGGAATATCATCATCTTTCCACTCTTCATTTGCCAAAATATATCACTTCTTCAAGCTTGTAGAGTAATCTTATTAATAAAAGAACTCTTGACAACATTAGGGTACCCACAGATCAAAATAGTTGATGTTATTGGTGCTTGTGCTCAAGGATATCGATTCACTATTTTGAAATGGCCAAATCATTTTTATTTCAATTGTAGAGAAAAGGAGTGGGAGAAAATGAGCAGGTGAAAGCTAATCAAGCTCGAGAGAAGGCATTGCATTTTATTTGATCATGAATGCTCTTTGAAATGACCAATCATGTTTTCTATTCGATTCTTTGTGGTGCTTTTTTTTCCCATATTCAGTACATAAAAATCATGGTGCTAGCCACTTAGCCATCTTTTTGATGTTCCAGGTATTTTACAAAGATACAGGTATGTGGATTTATCATTCAGTTGCTTGCAGTTATTGGTCAAATGCAAATATTTTGTCAAGTTGAAAGGGCAAGATATCAATTTGGTGTTTTCAGTTTATGTTAAAATTTGATTTGGTAAAATCCTCAAAAAACACACTACATGTTCTAAAATGTAAAGAAGTTGAATTTTAAATGTAAGATATATATCTCATCCATAGTAATCAAAAAAAAGGACATGAAACTTATAAGGAGATTTACCAATCCAAAAATATAAGCAAATAGGAAACATGATTGGTACCTTATGAATTGGTTTTTGAGGTGCACAATCTTCATCAATCTCCTTAGAACAAGACCCCTCCTCATGAAAAATGCATTTAACACAAAAAAAAATCTACAAAACTGAACCAATGGCATGTTTAGAACAAAGAAATAGATTGATAATAATATGCTAAAAATTATATTATGTTTAATACACGCAAAAGGACCAGTCCCAACAATTCTTAAACATACTTTATCTGATATGATAACAACATGCTAATTAAACTGATAAAGGTGTTATCTACATTTAATCTACCAATTACTAATTACACAAAAAACAAATTTACAAAACTGAACCAATGGCATGTTCTTCATGTGGTACAAGGAAGAATTTGCTATGAAAAAAAAAGTGAAACAACCTCATCATTTTTATTTCGATTAGATAGAGGAGAAAAAGCTGAGCGCAAGAGAAGGTATGTGATTTCTTCATCTTTCAAGTATCTAGCATCATATTCGACCCCAATTGTTAAATGCATTGCATTTTATTTGATCACGAATGCTCTCTAAAATGACCGCATTCTACTAGTGTCGTGCCCTAGCCAATGCTTTATCTCCATTATTTGATGTTATTGGTGCTTGTGCTCAAGGATATCGATTCACTATTTTCAAATTTTTGGATCATTTTGGTCGTGACTGTTCCTCTAATACACAGTCAGGAAATGTAACTGTCTAATGATTATATGTAATGTTGAATGGATTAAATGCTTTATTCTTGGTAGAAGTGAATGGAAGGAATAGTGTGTATTAAATACAATCTAGTCACTTATTGAATGCTTTGGAGACTACTAGTTTGACTATCCATGTGCTACCAGTGACTGAGATTCATTAAAGGATACAAAACCCTTCATTTTAGGGTTATTGTGTATGGATTCAAATGTAGGTTTGATTTGGTTAATGTTTAGAAGAGATCAATAAAGTATTTAAAGACAATCTTACATGTTTGGAGAGGTTTGAGAGGCACTTATCATGACTATACCCTCACAAACAATGACATAGACTGGTTTTACTAAGTTTCCTTTCTCTATTTTGAGGTTTCCTTTCTCTGCTGCAGGGGTACAGCTAGAGGGTTCATTGACAAAATGATCCTTCGAATGGTTACTATGAATATGAATGATTTGATATAGCATATTTCTCATTTTACTTGAAGTTTGGAATAGCTTGTGCAAGGGTGAAAGTAGTTTTGATCATTTTGGTTGTGACTGTTCCTCTACACGGTCAGGAAATGTAACTGTCTAATGATTATATGTAATGTTGAATGGATTAAATGTTTTATTCTTGGTAGAAGTGAATGGAAGGAATAGTGTTGGTGTTAGGTTTCATTTATTATTGAATTCAATGGTTTCCAAGATGTGTTGAGGATTTTGCTCCGTGTTTAATGTTAACTATTCTTGCACAATCCACTCATACAATAGTGAAGTTACAAAACTAAACCGATGGCATGTTTACAACAAAGAAATAGAATAATAATAATATGCTAAAAAATATATTCTATTTAATACACGCCAAAGGACCAATCCCAACAATTCTTAAACATACTATTTATCTGATATGATCAATTGTTAATAAAGGTCTAATTCTATAGACTGCTAGCACAAAGGAAGACTTGACCTAGCCAAATCTTCCTTGTACCACACAAAAAAATGTGTGATAACTATGTCTACTCCAACCTTAATTGTTTAAGAATTCATCATATCAGATAAAGTATGTTTAAGAATTGTTGGGAGTTCTATTAGACCTTTGTTGTAAGCATGTCATTGGTTTTCAAATGTTTGGATATCCATTTTTTTGAAATGTTGACTGTGGTTATCAAATGGATAGCCCATGAGCTTCTAGCTAGGCATCATTTGTATTGATAGATTAGGGCATCAAATGTATTGTATCATTGATAGTTGAGACTTTTTTAAAAGGAAATAGGACAAAGAATGATTTTTATATAGTTTCTCTATTTTGATCTCTAAGTGGCTTACAACCCTAGAGAAGTATATGCAGATTTACAGATGTAGTTGTAGGATACATAGTAGCTGATAATTCACAAGAAATCCATGCATCTAATTTGAATAGAAATTAATAAAAAGAAATAGGGTCCTCCAATGGCCCAATCATCCAGACCTTGACTGTCCCCTCAAATAGTGACCCTTCAAAACTGGGTTACAATGCAATCGGTGAGTGATCCTTCATTCTCATGGTCTGCCCTGCAACCAAACATATTGGAAATACACAATACAATGATAACAAGTCTTTCACAATCCCCCTTCCCTTAAGGAACACTATCAACCATCACTTCCACATAGCATTTCATTTTTGTATGAGTAGATTGTGCAGGAACAATTAACATTAAACAAGGAGAAAACTCCTCAACACATCTTTGTTGTAAACATGCCATTGGTTCAGTTTTGTAAATTTGTCTTTTGTGTTAAATGCATTTAAATGGAACATTAAGCATAGTAATAATATGATTAGTCTATTAGTAATTGCAAATTAAATGCTCATAACACCTTTATCAGTTTAGCATGTTATTATAAGATACTAAAGAAGACTTGCTATTTGTCAGAGAAATATTCACTATCCCCCACAATGAAGACAATGAAGATTGACCTCCCGCCCCACAAAAAAGAACATTGTAATAAGAATAAGATATAATATGGTGTTAGAATAAAATTTGAACAAAGACATGTAATGCTTAAGTTATTGATCTAAAAAGATGCAAATATAGGAATTGAGAAAGAAGATATTGCTAAGAAACATTTTCACAAATATGAAACATGAGGAAAAGTAATAACATTAACAATGCCAAGATTCACAGCATTAAATTTCACCTGTGGATGAGTTTCTACAGTGGGTTACCCAACATCAAAAATATGTTGAGTTGCATTTGAGCTGTAACTAAGAGTATCATGTAGAACAGACCCTAAACTTTGAAAGCGTTCTCTAGACTGGCAATTCAAAATTCAATGTAGGCAAGCATCAGTAAGTGAAATAAATTATAGACATCAACATGAACATCATCATAATCATTAGAGATAAATTATAGACATCAACATCAACATAATCATAATCATTTGGAGGGTATTCATTTTGGATAGTACTATGTTTCTTGAAAGTTTTTGTGATGCTTCTAAACTTTAAAGAAATATTTTATGGCTTAATGATAATATAGATTAGTGTTTTGTTTTCTGATGGAATTTTTTTGATCATTCATGGTCTTGAAGAAACTTTTGATTATTTTGATTCTCGAGTCTTGATGTTGTTTCTCAATGTGATATAGACTGACCACAAGATGGTTCAATTGGTCCTCTCTTTTTGTTTAATCATTTGTCTTCTTCATGGTGTAAGTGTCAATATGTTATAATCCAACTAGCATGTCATACCCCCACTTTTGAAAAACCTCACAGTATGCAAATCATAGCCAAAGACTTGGGTGATCAACATACACAAACAATGATTACCCTTAGGAAACAATGATCATTAATATTCATTAATGGTGGGTGGTGATTCCTTGGTAATAAAGGCATTGACAACATTCATCATCTTAACCAAGTCATGGGTGGTGATCCTTGAATTTGGAGTGAGGAAGAAGGAAAATTGGAAAACAAAATATGGAATAATCAGGTTGGAATTGGAGAAGAATTTAGAAATAAACTTGAATTAGAAAAAAGCCAAGTTATCTGTTTCTTTGTTGGAGGCTGGGTTCCAGTTCTACTTTTGTTCTCCTCTAGGTTCAACTTGGGTTCCTTTGGTAGAAACTTGGGTGCCTGGGCCAATCCCGGGTGTACCTCCAGTATTATAAATATGATACATGAGGTATATTATTCATAATTTTATAGGCTAACTCATTATTATGGTAACATGGGTATGACCACACTCCATGCCTTATAATGGTACTTGACATAGAGTTTGGTTCAAATGAAGTTGAACCAAATGCTGACCATGATGGCTATGATCATCATGAAGATGAATATGAATATTAAATCTAAAATATGACTTGTAATTTGAATTTTCATTGTGAATGAAGAAACTATAGATTCAAGTTGACTCATTCTATGTTGTAGTGTATTTGTTCCCTAGATCTACCATATTATATATGTGTAGCCTGTAAAGAAAAGCAAGGTAGTTTATTGGAGGAAGTTCCTTGGGGACCCATTGTTTCTATATATTTTGGTACCTAGAGGGCACCTCGATGTTGCCTTTTCTCTCATCATCATAAGAACATGACCCCCCTTGAGCAAGGAAAAATTTTATGTGTTTATTGAATTTCCTTCTAGTCTTTTGACCTTTAGTTGATCTTCCTAATTCAGACATACTAAATGACTCACTTTCTTCACTTGAGGAAGACACATCTAACAAATACCTATTTGTTTCTACCTACACTCCATCAAATGAGAGAGATGGCAAGTAATATGAGGTATTTTTCAAATTGTGAAATACATTAATCTATATAGGGTGTATTGACTTATACCTATTGATCCATGAGACTGTGTGGGATGCTCATGAAAGAAGTCCAGGTACCTACATATGTAAATTCAATTATCTAATGTTAGCTAAAAAATTCATGATACATATACTCAAAACCACATAGTAAGTACATTAAAAACCATAAGCATCCCATAGTAAGTACATCATGAATTAATTAGATTAAGCATTGATTACATAATTGCACATTTATATCAAGAAATCAATATTAAATAGATTAAGCAGTGATCACGTAACTGTACATTTCATTCATGTCATTCATCTTCTTCTTCATCCAACTAATCACCATGATCATTGTTGACATCAACATCATCACCACCACTGTCATTTTCATCATCTTCATCTTGGTCATCATCGTCATCATCGGCATCATCATCATCATCATCATCATCATCATCATCAACATCATCATCATCATCATCATCATCATCATCATCATCATCATCATCATCATCATCATCATCATAATCATCATCATCATCATCAGTAGCATCATCATCATCATCTTCTTCTTCTTCTTCAAGAAAAGTTGCATCAGGAACATCATCGACTAACTGTTGTTCGTGATCATCATCTACATCATCTTCTAGTTGTTCGCAATCTTCTTCTTCCATCACATTATACCTCATCAGCCTTCCTCTTAGATCATGTCTAACAACAAATGACCAACCCAATTTATGTGGAACCTCTGAGTAAAATACCTGCTCACATTGGCTTGGAAGAACATAGGGTTCATCCCCAACTGGCTCAAACCACCTTGTATTAATCATTGAAAATCCATTGTCATGTTCAATAACAATTCTATCAAGATCATTTTGATTAAGTCGTAGCCTATACCATCTGAAGATGAAGAGAACTAATCTAAAGGAATTAAAGTCACACTCAAGTATATCATCCAAAATGTCATAGTATCGATTTTTAGACTCTGGAGGATGTAAGTCATTTCTATATGAAATATTAGTCACCTGAAAGACTACACTTATCCCAAAATCACAATTTTTCTTTGTGTCATCCAACTTTTTGATGTGAAATTTATGACCATTGCAAAACATAGCCTTGTGGTGTTTGACCTGCAAAAATATGTAAAACATGTATAAATTAATGCATCAAGAGTTCATAAACGTATGAGTGATTAACAAATTTATATGTACTTGGAAATCTCTTAAACCATGTACTAAATCTATTTCCCTTTGCATAACATTTGGATCTCCGTTACGATGAGCTTTATTAACCAATGAAGACACAACTTCCTATGTTAATGTGTGACCTAAATGATGACATCGTTCAATCCATTTCGTCATCCAATCTTGATTGTTTGCAATATACAAATGTATTGCATCCCACTCTCGAGTAGCTATACAAAAAATAAATAGAATACTTACAACCGATTAATTTTGAAGATTAAAAATTAATTAACAGCTACAATAATTTATTACCTCTCACTTTCCTCATTCTACCTTTCCCCACCAAGTACTCCCCTTCTAATTTTCAAATGGTGTTGAGATCCCAAATGCGATCTATATGGATCTTTGTTGCAAGATTAGGAAGATATTTAGTAACGTATACCATAGTCTGGTATATCATATATCCCTCCATCATAGAACCCTCAGGACGTGCTCTTTGCTGAACCAAAGCCTTCAAAAATTTTAGGTGCCTCTCAACCATCCACATTGATTGAGTGTGTATGGGTCCACACATTTCAATCTCCTCAACTTGGTGTATGAGGTAGTGTTCTTGTGCATTGAAAAAGGTTGAAGGTAGACACTTTTTCATTTCACACATTAGATGAGGAATTCTTATCTTTCAGTATTTTATATCTGCTCTATGGATTTCTTTAGATGACAACCACCTACAAGACATTCAAGACACAAAATTATATAAACACAAAACTTTATAATATATATATATATAGCAAATTGAACAGATATCATTGCTTACCTCATGTATTTTTCAAGATCATATATCACTTGTTTGATGTTATTGTCGAAGTTCTCTGGGAGAGATAGGGGTAGCACGTACTACAACAATTATAAAAATAATCATGTCATTCTTTTCTCATATAATATAATGAGAAGTACATGTAGTTTACAAATATATTGTGAATACAAAAGAACATGACTTACCTTGATGAAGGTATGTCAATCATGTGTTTTCAACCCTGGCCCAAATTCACTTTTCTTTGATATGGTACTGCTTATGTTTGCAGCAAATCTTGTGGGAAATCAAATTTTTCGTATGACTTCTTTTATGGCATCACTTTGTTGTTTTGTTAATAACCAAGGAAGGGCACTTGTATTAATCCATTCTCCATTTCTATTTGATTCAATGAAATTTTTCATTGCATGATTGGATTCATGAATGTCGCTACAAATTTTGACAATTTTTTCTTTGACACACCTTCCATCCAATATCTTCCACAATGTCTCTGTTACATTCTTTCCAATATGCATAGTATCAAACAAATGCACATTTTGTAGCTGCTCGCAATAGGACAACCTACTAAATTATCTAGGATAACTCTTTAGTCCCTTTGAAAGGTGCTTAGTAGTGTTTCCTTGATGACATTCATGATCATCAATCACATAATCAGCAAGAAAAACACAATAAAAATATACAAATTCCGAATATAAACCGTTAGGTAGAATGGTAGTACCTTGACGATTAATTCTATTATATTCCAACTTCCATAGGTGAGGTGTCATTCTCTGTGGCTTAGATGTAATCTCTTCTTTCCCATTGAAAAGATATTTTTTAGTAATTTGATAATTATGATTTTTGTGGAGAAAGTGTCTATACTCATCAAACACCTGCTTTCCTAAACTTTTTGAATGATGAGATTTCATCTTTGGACCACAAACTGGACATGCAAATTTTTTCTTTGTTTGAAGACCTACAAGGTAATGATACAATTGGATTAAATATGTTAATTTTTATTTTTAAAATTATCATGTGCAACTTGAATTCACCATAACATACCAGAAAAATGTGTTAGCCCTGGGGCATCATGTATTGTCCATACAAGCATTGCATGGAATTGAAATTGTCTGTCTCCTATTGGTCTAGAGATGTCATACACAGTGACACCTTTCCATAACTCCACCAACTCGTCGACAAGAGGCTCAATATAAACATTCATATCTTTAACTTGGTATTTACCTAGTTGAATGAACAACATTACATAATTATTGTGACCATTTTACTACAAGATTTATAATTACATGCAGATAACTATTAAATGATCAAATACCTAGAACAATCATTGCCAACATAATGTGCTCCTTTTTTATTGACATCTGTACACACAAAAGTAGTGCACTTCTATGAATCCTTACATGCAAAGAAACTCAAGAATGAGCCCTCACAAATCGATCCATAGCTCTTTATGCATGGAGTTGCAAGATTTATAAAATTGCTCTCAGCTAGAGCTATAAACTCATGACCTTGCTAGTCAACCACACAATGAGAGATTCCAAATCAAAGATAAGGGCAACAATGCCAATATCTCCAATAAAATCAATATGGATGCAATGCAATGCAAACTAATTTATGAGAATGAAAGATGCAAGCTATGCTATGAAAGGAAAATACAAGTGTTACAAATCTTCCTATTAAGCTATGTGAGATTAATCTATTGCATAAAAGAAATCTATACTAAAAATGCCATGATTATGCAACTATGATGTAAGAAAATAAGCTAAATGAAATGCAACAACAATAGCTTCAAAGCTTGAATGTAAGAATATCTTCAAAGAGCTCCAAATGACCTAGAAAACCTGCAGCATAACATTAGCATAAAAATCTAAGATATGAAAATGAAGGAGAGAGCTCTCCTTTTATAAAAAATGAGATGAAAATGGACCATTGAGATTAAGAGACAAACATTGGTTTGTGAAATGCCCCAAGAGACAAACGCACCTAAAGGACCTATGCTAATAGGTATACCCCCTAGACAAAAATAAAGACCAATTCCAAACCAAGGCAACAAGGTCAAGACATGATGGAGAAAGGTTCAGTGTCGAGGACGCATGCTAACAAATAGGAGTGCAAAGGCCACAAGTAGCACCTGTTTCCAGGTTTTCACCACTTGGAGACTTTTTTATTTTTCAATTTTTTTGTATTTTTTCTACCAAGGTGCCTGTTTCTAGGTTTTCACCAGGGCACTTTTTCTATATATTTTTTTTGTATTTTTTTAATTTTTTTGATTTTTTTGTATTTTTTCAAGACTTTTTATGCTTTTTAGGATTTTTTCAGCATCATATATCAATTTTTTTGGTATTTTTTCAGGATCATAAAATATGTACAAAGGATGCCCCCAGACAAAAATGGCCATCAAGGATAGAACTTCTTTAGGTGTAAAATGTTGATGGGCTTAGGGAGATGTTCTCCATCTTCATTCGATAGTAAATATGCACCTGTACCAAAAGCTTTTGTAATAATGTATGGTCCAAGCCAATTAGGTTCAAACTTGCCCTTTTTTTCTCTATTTTGTTGATTCTTAGGGTTCTCTCTCAAAACAAGATCACCTATCTAAAATTCCCTAGGGTGAACCTTCTTGTTGAATGCTTTGGACATACACTTCTAATATACTCTCATGTGATCAAAGGAAGCCTTACGCTTCTCATCTAGAAGTTATAGTTCTTGTAACCTCATGGCACAGTAATCCTCATCTGTAATCAAACCTTTAAGAGAGATTCTAAGTGAAGGTATCTCTACTTCTAAAGGCAACATTGCTTTAGCGCCATAGATAAGAGCAAAAGGAGTAGCTCCTATAGGTGTATGAATGCTAGTTCTATAGGCCCATAGTGTCAAATTGATTTGTAAGTGTCAATCCCTACCATTCTTGTGTACTGTTCTATGAAGGATTTTAAGAATAATTTTATTAGAGGCTTCTGCCTGTTCATTTCCCTATGGAAAATAGATGGAGGACCAATGTTGCTTAATTTTAAACTTCTTGCATAAATGCTTTAGGTCCTTGTTCTTGAATTGACCTCCATTATCGGTAATAATCTCAAAAGGTACTCCAAATCAGCAAATAATATGATTCAGAATAAATAGGGAAACTATTTTTCTTGAGGCAACAGAAAGAGGGACTGCCTCTACCCATTTCATGAAATAATCAGTAGCTGTGATGATAAATTTATATCCACCTGATGAGTTGGGGTGAATTTTCCCAACAAGGTCAAAGGCCTAGCACTGAAATGGCCAATGAGAAATAGAAGGAATTAGCTCCCTCCCTGGAGCGTGAATCAAGTTTCCATGTTTTTGACATTTCTCACAAGATTTAGAGAAAGCTACTGCATTAGTTTGCATTGTGGGCCAGTAATACCCCACCCTAAGAAACCTTCGGGCCATGGCAAGACCATTAGAGTGTCCACCATAAATGCCCTCATGAATGTCAACTAACGCTTGGTCAGATTCCTCCTTTTCCAAGCACCTAAGAAGTGTCCCATCTAAACCCCTCCTATATAAATCACCAGAGATAAGGGTGTGGTGAGAGGTGTTACAGATGAGGTTTCAGCGTTTAGAATGATTGAAAGTGTTAGGGACGATGCCATCATGTAGATATGAATAGATAGCACCATAGCGGGAAGACTCATGTGTGACAAGGGTACAAATGACATTGCTTTCAAATGAGTCAAATATGGGGTGGTGTAGCTCTTCCACCAAGAATTCAAATTTGGATTCATGTTGTCCCAACTATAGGAGTGAAGCTAATGTAGCCATAGCATCTACAGCTTTGTTTTCTACTCTAGGGATCTATTGAAATGTCACAAAGGTAAAGTAACATCTCAATGAATCAACCATCTTTTTGTAAGGTATCAATTTATCATCTTTGGTTTGATACTCCTTATTGACTTGGTTGATAATTAATTGTGAATCCCCAAAGACATGCAACTCTATTATGTTCCATTCTATAGCTAGTTTCAATCCATTGGTTAATGCTTCATATTCTGCAATATTATTTGTACATAAGAATAAAAGTTTGTAGGATTTTGGTATATTATACCCATGAGGAGAAACAAACAATACTCCCGCACCTGATCCATTTTGCATGTTGGAACCATCAAAGAACATCTTCCAAGTGCGAGTGGTCATGTATAGAATGTGTTCATCTAGGAACTCTACCTGAATAGGCACACTATCCTTAATTGGAAAATCAGCTAACTAATTAGCAATACCTTTCCCTTTTATGGCCTTTCTCTCAATGTACTCTATATCAAACTCAGATAAAACCATCATCCACTTAGCAAGTCTACCCATGAGGGAAGCCTTACTAAGCAAGTACTTAAGAGGATCAATTTTTGTAACCAAATGTATAGTATGAGCAAGCATATAGTGTCACAACTTTTGGGAAGAAAACACTACTGTAAGACAAGACTTCTCAATGTTATTATAATTGATCTCATAAGATACTAGAGTATGACTAATGTAGTATATGGCCCTTTCTTTCCTAGTGTCATCTAATTGAGCCAACAATGCCCCCAAGGAAGACTCTGTTGCTGAAATGTACAAAATCAATGGTTTTCCTGGAATAGGAGGCATCAAAATTGGAGGATTAGCCAAATACTATTTTATTTGATCAAGGCTCTTTTGGAAATCCTCATTCCACACACATGTGACTCCCTTATGCAATGTTTTATTGAAAGGTTTTCTCTATCTGCAAGTTGTGAAATAAACCTCCGTATAGATTGGAGTCATCCTTGAAGACTTCTCATTTGACTTATGTTCTTTGGAGGTGGCATATCTAAGATACCTTGGACCTTTTCAGGATCAACCTCTATTCCTTTTGCTGAAATTATGAATCCTAGAAGTTTACCTAAGGTAACTCCACATGCACACTTTTTCAGATTCAATCTAAGTTGAAACTATTCCATGTGATCTAGAATCACTTCCAAATCATCGAGGTGTGTATCTCATTTCCTAGATTTAGCCAAGGTATCATCCACATAATCTTCCATGTTCTTATGCATCATATCATGAAAAATTCTGGTCATAGCTTGTTGGTATGTTGCTTCTGCATTCTTTAGGCCAAATGGCATGATGTTCCAATAATAGGTTCCCCATGCACATGTGAAAGCTATTTTCTCTTGATCTTTAGGAGCTATTTTTATCTGGTTATATCTAAAAAACCCATCCATTAAGGAATATATCTCATAACCCGCCGTCATATCCACTATCATGTCTATGTTTGGGAGTGGAAAGTCATCCTTTGGGCATGCTTTGTTGAGGTCTCTAAAGTCTGTGCAAATGCGAATGGACCCATCATGTTTTGAAACTGGAACAATATTGGAGATCCACTCAGCATAGTCAATAGCTTGAATGAATCCTGCGCGTAAGATCTTTTCTAATTCAGCTTTAACAAGAAGAGCTACGTGAGGGTGCATTTTTCTCAACCTTTGTTTGATCAGTTTTATTCCTGGAGCTATAGATAGACGATGCATAATAAGATTAGTGTCAAGCCCTGGCATATCGGAATATGTCCAAGCAAAGTTAATTTTCTTCTTTTGCAAAAACTTTGTATATGCCTCTTTTTCTTCAATTGATAGAGACTAAGCTAGGTGCACTATTTGGGGAGCCTCTTCTGTATTCAAATTCACTAGTTGTGTGGGCTCAATGAGAACTAATGGCCTGTCTTGGAAGTAACTTGGAAAACTATTAAGTACCCCATCCTTAGGTGCCTCAAAGAGGTTTTCACCCTTGGATACATCATTTATTTTTACTATTTTGGGTTCTGACACCACCACAAAGTGGTTTTCACCATCAGAACCATCTTTCTTTTTTTCTTTTTCTTTTATTTTTAGACTAAGGTACTTAATATCAGGCTCCGTCATACTTGTTGTTGGTTCACTGGTGGAAGAGACTATAGGTTTAAGAGCATTTAGCTAATAAGCAATTTCATAGTCATTCTAAAAATTTAAGAGCTGAGGCTCTTGGTGACATTGAGACCAATCAATTAGGTGGAAATGAACAAGGGGTAGGTCAATGACTGGTTCAACATTATGTATGTGGAAGGTGTTATCTCTAGTGACCATACAATTGGGATTCATCAAGTCTCCTTCTAAGATACCCGAATCAGGATTTGTCCTACCAAACAAAGCATCATCCACTAAGGCAATTCGAGGAGTCCAGTCCTCTAGTCCTACACTAGGCTCTTTGGTCACATCGGGTTGAGTACTATAAGTATGGACAACATCCATGTCCAAATCAACTGTTGCATCTGAAAGTGAGTCCCATTTGAACTCATGTGAGTCTGTCTCTGAATTATTATTTGGGCCTCGTGATGTAGAAGCCTCAAGGTTAGGAAAGGTTTCCCTTTCTCTAGCACTAGCATTTTTACTATCTGTCGCAGCTAGGATAGCAACACTTTCCATTGTCAATCTAGCATTCACATAGTCACTATCCATTGTAGTTGGGATAGTAGGACTGTCAATTGTCAAATCTTTTGAATCTCCCCAAAGGAGCTTTGTTGAAGGTACCCAATCATCAGACATGTCTTGCTGACTAGAGAGATTAGGTGTGTAGTCTGAGTCATTGTCACTGTCCGTCGCAGCTAAGACTAGGACACTTTTTTGTTTCTTATTTGTAAAACCTAAGCCAACTATTGACTTATTCCTTCATCCAAAAAGGGCATGGTTAAGAGGTTCATCTTTGGCATCCAATCAATGACTAAGGGGACCATGTCCTAGATAACCCATATTCTTGACCAATATATACCCTCTCCCATAAGCTTGAGGAGAAGGTGAAAAATCCTCATTATGTCAGTATTTCTCCTCTCGGTAAATCTAGTCCCTAGCGGCAACCTTTTCTTTTTCCTCTTGAATCAGAATTGAGGATTCTACAAACTTGTCGAACAATGTCATGGCTGAAGATGAGGGTTTCATATCTTGAGAAGGTTTGCCATAAGACCTAGGGTAAATTGGCAATTTTGTGAATGAATCAATTTTGTAATCCCCCATGCCAAGATCCATGGCTTTGAATTTGTCTTTGCATTGTTCAAATGTAGTATCAAAAGTGTCATCCTCCCTATTCAAAGGAATGTGAGACCCTATTGAAATTGTGTTGACTAACAATGTGCTATCCTCGGGTATGCAAACTTCTACTCCATTGTAAGGGAACTTCATACACTGATGATAAGTAGATGGGACTACTTGCATCTCATGTATCCAAGGTCTACCCAACAAAATATTGTAAGCCAAAGGACCGGCATCAACAATCTAAAACAAAATATCTTTCTCTATAGGACCAATTCGGATAGGAAGAATAGCCAATCCTTTAGAACTACATTTTGCTTCATCATAAGCCTTGATAGTTATCTTCTTCCTTGTTTCAATGACTTCTTCTGAATAACCCAAGGCCTTCAATAAGCTCAAAGAACAAATATTAAGCCCAGCACCCCCATCTATCAACACGAGCCTGACACGGGTCTTGTGGATCATAACCTCTATATGATGGGCCAAATTGTGTGGGTGGCTTAATGACTTGTCATCTTCTTCTGAGAATGTAAGGTAGTGAGGGCTAGCTAAGTGGTTGACCATATTTTGGAATTGATCTACATCTATATCATTAGGGACATTAGTTGCTCGTAAGGCATCCTCAAGGACACACTTATGCTTAGGGGACAATTCCAAAAGCTCAAAGATTGAAATCTGTGTTGGTGTATGTTGTAATTGGTCAACAAGATTATAATTCAACTTAGGACCAACAACAGATTTAGGAAGAACACCTTTTGACACTGGCTGCTTAGACTTACTAGAGTTAGGACCTCTAATAACAATGGGAGCTTGAGACAGACTCCTAGTGACTACATTGAGGGGTTCAGACATCCTTCGTGAGTGAGGACCTCTTAGTACCACAATGGGTCCTTCATCAGGCATAGGATTTGAATCCACATCATATCCATAAGGGTCTTTCCCTCTCATCATGTTGACATTATCATCAACAACTTCAAGCATATTAATAACATTTTCAGCATTTGTGTAGGTGTAGTTGATAGCAACCTTGCCGTTCTTGTTGTTAGAATTCTCTCCTTTCTCATATTTGGGCAAGGGTTCTTTAAAAGCTTTGTGATCCACATTAGTGGTTAAACCATCAACTTGTAATCTTCCACTTTCAATAAGATCTTGGACAAGATGCTTAAGTTTAAAATAATTTTCTATATCATGTCCAATTCCATTGTGAAAGACACAAAAAGCCTTCTCATCCCACCAATGAGGTTTAGGATCCGGTATGCGGAACTTTGTAGGATCCTGAGGTTGTGCCAAATTATGAGCAATTAATGTCTTGAAAATGTTTGCATAGGAGTCCCCAAGTTTGGTAAATTGTCTCTTTTCTATTTTAGGTCTCCCTTGATACTTGGGTTTATTTTCTTGTTGTGCTGAAGATGTTTGCAACTTCATGGCTTGGACTGCATTAGAGAGATTAAGAACTCCTTCATTCTTAGGTTGTGATGAGTCAACAACTCCGTCATTGACCACTTGCTTATTCTTATGCCAATAGGAGTTCTTTTTGTCCTTATTACCATTATTATTATTGTTTTGGCCATTGTTGTTATTAGTTGTTTTGGCCAAAATTCCTTGTTCTTTTAGGACATCCTCTATGTGACATGCCACTTCTACCATGGTATCAAAAGAATTAAATGGGATCTTCCTTACTTCATACCTTAATTTTGGTACCAAGTTGCTCACAATGATGTCTATTCTTTCCTCCTCAAGAATTGTTCTTGGATATTTCGAGCACAAACGTCTCCATCTTTGTAGAAAGGTAACAAAGGATTCCCCTTGATTCTGCTTGAGTTTGCACAAATCAAGCATGGTGACCGACCTTGATAAGTTGTAAGCAAAATGTTGAACAAATCTTTCCACAAGCTCTCTAAATGTCTTAACTGGAGGAGTAAGGTTAGTAAACCACTCCATGGCTTGACCCTTGAGACTCCTTGGGAATAATCTCATCAAGTAGGAGTCTTCATGGTGAAAAGAAAAGCTCATTATGTAGAATTGTCTAACATGGTCGTGAGGGTCACCAACACCATCATATTTGTCATAGGTTGGAAACTCAACTTTCTTAGGAAACTCAACCAACACCACACTCTTATCAATTGGGTTGGGACATATGGAGTCCAAATTAAATGTGCTCATAGGAGCCCTCATCCTTTCTATATCCTTTTGAATTTGTTTGATCACCTCATTAGTTGATGGATCTTACTTCTTTACCTTTCAGTCCACATCAAAATTATATGGGACCTTAGCACCTTTGTTGATGAGACTTTCTAGGAACTGATCCTTGTTTTGTTCCACATACCTTTCTACATATGCTTGAAAGGATGGTTCTTGTTGCATAGTCATAAAATAACAAGATTTAAAAGACAATTACACTATTCAAAGAAAAATAATCTAAATAATGCACAATTAATCTAAATATCTCATGGATCTTTAAAATAAAGTGGTAAATGAGGCTCTCAGCTATGATCCTCACTAGTGACACTCTAAAGATGAGAATTAAGCTATATGATATGAAAATTTAGATCTATTCTATCAAATTCTAGCTCTATTTGATGAACAAATCTACTATGATCAAAGCAATTTAAGCTAATTAGCAATGAAAAATGATAAGTGAGTGATGTGGATGCAAATTGCAAGAGCTTTGCTACAATTCAAAGATATGGAGTGGATGAATTATGCTTCTAAATGCCTTCAATATATAAGATTTTCCCAAGGGTAGGGGGTAGAGTGAGATAACCATGGTTATGCTTGGGTAAGGTCAATTGGCTTTGCTTTGTCCATAAATGGGGGGATAATCATTTAAATGGTTTCAAAAGGCTGGACCATTTCAACAAAAGTGAGTGATTTGTGTCCATTTTGTCTCCAATTTGCTTTGTTGAGGGAAATTATGATTTATTAATTAATTAAAGTAATTAAATTTAGCCATGAAGGGTAAGATGTTAATTTTGATTTTTGCTTTCAACAACTATGTCATTAATTGAATTTAATCAATTTCGTAGTGTTTTTCCCTTTTTCAAGCTTTATTTAATCATTTAATTGAATTTTCCTTTGATTTGAATTGCCTTTGTTCCATTTATTGATTTTTCGTGCTATTTGATGATTTGATTGCACCTTTTGATTGATTTAAGCCTTTTGCCAATTTTTTGTGTCTACAAATGCCCCTCTTTGGATCAATGTGTGAAGAACACCGATTCAAAGATTCCCTTAGTATGATGATCTGATTCAGGTCCTGGTTCTGATATGCCTCTGATAGTTGGTACGATGATATGATACTGTCTTTGATAGTGATATGTTGCCTGATACAATATGATAAACTGATCTGATACTGATTTGCCTCCTAATATGAAACTGATATGATATGATAACCTGATATGATATGCCCCACTGATAAATGTTTTTGATGTGATGCCAATTTGATACTCTGATGCCCCCTCAGAAATAAAACATATTGATTCCTTGATTTGAAATATTTTGATTGATTGGTCCAATATGTTTTCATTTCTAAAAAATATTGATGATATGCCATGACTCACAAATTTGCATATCCAAGATAGATAGGTCTATTGTAGTTAAGCGAAACAAGTGATTAGGATAACAGGATAATGGTACCAATGAATGTGATTTGTCAATCTCATAGGATAGTTCTGATAGGATAAATCAGTCAGTGTGAAAACCGATATGATTTAATACTGCTGCTTCGTTCTCAAGACACAGAGACACGAACAAATGGTATAGGGTGTGATTGCTTGATACTTTGATAGGATTGATTGATGTAAGATGACTCACTGATATAGAATACTGATATGATTCCCTTGATTTTTGAAATAGGCACATTTCCATAAATGATATATATATACGGACCTTAGCTTCTTGGATATTTGGATTTAAGTCATGGGTTTGACCCAGCTAGAGTATAGGTTATTGAGATGATTGATTATGGAGCTCTTTCAATTTGTTGATATTGTATCATGATATTTCAGTTATTGATCAGGACTTTGATGTATCACTTTGATGACATTGTATCTTTGATTAGACAAAGTTCATGGATCTTTGATATTATGGACACTTATGATTTATGGACTTTCCTTGATTCTTTGATTGAATGACCCATTTTATGATTGATCAAGATGTCAATTTAATGACCCCCCTTTTCCCTTGGAAAAGTACTACAAACAAAAAGGAACATGCAATTAATCTAACATGATAATGCAATTAACCTTCCATGATAATGCAATTAACCTTCCATGATAATGCAATGCAATGCAGCTAAGTGTCACTAGCTTTTAGCAAATAAATGCCTTGAGGATAAATTTTCATCATTGAGCATTTTGGGACCGAAAAGTAGATACAATCACCACTGCCCACTGACATGATGATATGAATACCACTTTTATATTGCTTTTGGTAACACCCTTTTGGAAACTAGTACAACCCTCACTAGTTGGATGACCAAACTATGGGAGTATGAATACCAATCCATTTTCTCAAACAATCAAAGGTCAACCTTCCACACTACATGAAAGTCCTCGATGGTTCTTTGGTGACCATGTCGTTAGATGAATTCACATAAGTTGTGGGATCTTCCTCAAGATAGTCACTCAAAGACAAGAAAAATATCATGTCTTCATCATCGCCAATCTAGTCGAAACCTCATCGATTAGCTAAAAAGATGTGATAAAAATCAATGTAAGTAAAGACCATCAAAAGAAAGCTTCAAGTGTTTCGCATTGTTTCATGATTTTCAAAAAGTATTTCCAAGTATTCTGATCTTTAAAGTGTTGTCAATTTTTAATCCCAAATAATAAAGTCAATGAAGGCTCAAGGATCAAGTTGTAGGCTCAAATACTTGGGTATGAACAATGATATCCATCAAAGGTTCACAAAAATCACTCTCTTCTGAAGCTCTGATAAGTCTCTCTAATGTGTGACCAACTATAGCACTATTGAATCCCCTGATTCAGATCAAATGCCCCTGATTGGATAGGAAAAATGTTGGACTTGAGCAAACTTCCAAGATTTTACAAAAACTCGGTTCATGCCAGATGCATCTAGAAGCACTTTATGCTTTCCTTTTTACCAGCTCTCAAACAAGATCACATTGGTTTGCCCCCAATGTCTAGCAAGATATAGGACATGAAAGATGGATTTTCAAGTTGATGGATTAGAGATGGAAAGGCTATGATGGAAGAAGTATGCGAATGTGACCCATAGGACTATCTCCTCAAGAGTACCCAAGCTAAGGAAAAAATGATATAGCAATGTGAAGCATGTTTTTGGATAAGCCATGGAAGTCAATTGTGCAGGGCTAGATAGTGTATAGGATAACGATTTGTTTCCATAAAAATGAGGGATCCAAAAGAGTGGACATGTCAAGAAGTTTTTGATAACAAATTTTTTTTTAAGTTCTTCATCTTGATCAAGACCAAGGGTCAATTTGGGTAAGATGTGTATAAGATAACACAATCATGATAAAGGAGTGATGGAGGCTATGACGGGATGTTTTGGGATTATGAAAAGACTATCAAGGAATAATGAAGGTGAATTTGGGATAAGCAAGATCATGATAGGGTAACATGGATGCAGCAAGTACATAAGTTGATGGAAAGGATAACGGATGTTAAGATACTCAATGCTCATGGATGTGTTCAACCTTGTCAAGATGAAGGTGATAGAGGAAACATGGATGAAAGTGAGGTAAATGATAGGAAGATGGAGGATAGAATGGATGAAACTTTGCCCCCAAGTGTAGAGTGCAAGAAGGAATAATTACGCATGATGCCTGTTTGCCAAGTTTTCATCATGGTACTTGTCTAAGGTGCCACAAGAAGTGGTTTTCACCTTAGATTTATTTCTTTTTATTTTTTCTACCAAGGTGCCTATTGTTAGGTTTTCACCAAGGCACTTTTTCTCTTTTCTCATTTTTTTCTTTTTTTCTTTCTTTTTTTCTTTTTTTGTATTTTTCAATATTTTCCCAACATTAGAATCTTTGGACAATGCTCCTTTGAAAGATATGTTGTAATAAACCATGGGTATGACTAGGATGCTCAAAGGTATTGATAAGAGGGATGGAAGTACAGAAAGTATGCATTGGAAAATGAATGTGAGGATAAGAAGAAGGTATGTTGAAGATGGAAATGTTGGCAAGATCAACTTTGACACACACTTTGAAGAGTGGTGGAATGATGGAGGAACAATAGATGACGGAGGTAAGGATCTTTTTGAGGTAGTGGATTTTGGGATGTAAGAAGATGAAGGATGTTTGGAAGGAGATGGAATGGAAGCCTTTGGAAGCTTGAATGTCAATTTTGATTCTTCTTTTGTGTGCAAGTCTTTCAACAATGACTTGGGAATCCACATATTCTTTGATTTTTCTTCCTTTTGGAATGCTTTTGAATGCATTTCTTCAATGAGGGATTTAGGAACCCACATTTTATTTTTTTCTTTTTGCTTGATGGACCTTTGCGGCCTTTTGGATATTTCATTTTTCTTTTCATTCACATGTCGATTAGATGGGACATTGTGATTTTTATACACATATGGATTCTTGGATTTATGATTTTTATGTTGTACATCAACATTACTTCCAAAAGACTTAGGAATTGTGGATGAATAGGAATAATATGAATGATTCATATGGATTGGTGTTTGGACATTCTTCAAGTATCTGTGTCTTTGTTGATCTTGATACATGGTAGGGTAAGTGAATGGATAGCTAGGGATGATAGGAATAGATGATGGAGGAATATATGGATCTAATATGGATGGAAGGAATGAAGACTTTTGTTTTGGGACATAGGAACCCGAAATGGATTTAGAGGATAGTGGAGGTATGTGGTTGTGTTTGAATGGAGGAATATAAGGTGTGAAAGGGATATCAATATCTTTGGAAGGAACTGCATCACCAAGATTCTTATCTTTAGGATTTATCTTTATACCCATAGGCTCATGAATAGCTTTGATAAGAACACATTTGATAGGACCAACTGAAGCTTGAGTGGATTTATTATCATGCAAGGGATTTGGAAGAATGATGTTTTCTTGAGGTGAACATGGAGGAATATGACAAGGAAATGATGGGATACTTTGATCTTGACAAGGATCTTTGAATTGTGTAGTGAAGGTATTTTTCTCTTGATTTTCAATATGCTCATTGGAAGTTATGGAAGGGATATCTTGATCTTGCTCGGGAAGTGGAGAAAATATGGAACTTGGAAGGGTACTTTGTTCTTGGAACGGAAGGATATCATCTTGAAAGACATGAAAGGATGCAAGGGGATCATCACAAGGTTCAAGGGATATGGGACCTTCATCAAATATGGGAGGGGTTTGTATATAATCTTGATCTTGATCTTTATCAATATTTGTTTCTTTTCTTTTTAGATTATCCTCTTGACATGAAGCCACTTCTAAGGACAAGGTAGATGTTTGGATATGTGTGGGGAATGTTTGGAAGAATGGTGTAGGATCCTCTTGAATAGGTATAATAGGCATTGAGGCACATGAAGCTTTGGGTTCTAAGATCTTTGAAGCATGGAAACAATATGCAACAAGATGTGAGTTAGCTTGGGTTTCTTTTAGAGGTAGCCCTTGAGGGTAGACATAGTTAATGGGAAAAGTGTCATCATTAGGCTCATTCTTTGATGGAGGAATTTTGGATAATTGTGGAGCTTTGGGAGATGAAGAAAAGATGAAAGGAATGCTAGCTATGGGAGGTTCTTTGCTAGATAGAGGTTTGGGAGATGGATGAAGGATGAAAGGTGTACAAGTCATCCAGGGAGAAACCTTGTTAGGAGATGGACAAAGGATGAATGGATTACTCTTGCTATATGGAGGTTTATTATCTTTCTTGAGAGTGGTATTTTTCACTCCATATTCTTTATTATCTTGATCACAAATAGGTTGATTATGCAATTTCCTTTGATCTAAGATAACTTTGTTTCTCTGAAATGCTTCTTTTTGTGAGGAGGATGAAGATATGGATGGCCCATCATCATAAAGGAATGGCCAAATTGATCTTAATGATGGCTCTTTAGATAAAGTATCTTTTTGTTTTTCCTCATCCTTTCTCAAGGTTGATATGTCAAAATTACAAGGAAGCTTAGCTCCTGCTTGAACTAACTTCATGAAATATGTTTCTTTATTCCTCTCCAAGACTAATTTCATTATTTCCATAAACATGGGATCTTGAATTGCTTCTGAAACTTCTTCTTCAGACACCTCATCATTTTGATTCCAATGGACATTCTGATATGAGGACAATGAAGATATGGATGGCCTATCATTATAAAGAAAAGGACACATTGATCTTAATGATCGCCTTTTAGATAAAGTATCTTTTTGTTTTTCCTCATCCTTTCTTAAAGTTGACGTGTCATCATTATGAGGAAGTTTAGCTTTTGATTGAGCTAAATAAAGGGAATATGCTTCATTACACCTTTTCAAAGTTAATTCCATTACTTTGATCAATTCGGTATTTTTGGATGCTTCTAAAATTTGATCCTCAGACATTCCCTCAAATAGGCTCATCATTATGGATCAATCCTTCCTTCTTTAATTTCAATCCAAGTGGGTTGGTTTGGAATGTGTCACAAGTCTTGATCAATTTATAAGATTTAAAAATTTAATTGTATTTTGATCAAGTACTTTGGAACTTCTTGTTTGAAAAGTTGAAGACAATCTCAACACACACATCAATAGTTCACCATATCCCTAGATCAATCTAATGTGTATATTCTCGAATGTTTCCACGGGTTGAAACACAAGAATAGCTTCCATACAATCTACCTAGCACATAATTGGTTCGTAAACATGGCTCTAACAGGTAGTTTTGCTATTTTACCGTTATGTAGTAAGTTTTCCGTTCAAAATGGATCTTAGCCGTTCATCCCCCAAGTATGTTAAGGGGCTTCCCACACACACCGAAGCATGATTTTGCGCAATCCGTTAAGACTACTAGAGGAAGTTTGAAAGAGCTAAAATCCTTTTTTCGTGCACCCCATTAAGGATACACGCGTTTCTTTTTATAGTGGGTCAGATTCTCACGACAAAAGAAAGTGTATCCCACTTTGGGCTGTCCCTCTCACCGACCCTTTTAAGGTAATCTTGGGAGGCGAGCCCACTAAGTTTTAAACATGTTCATTTGAAAGCATGAAAAGTGGATTTGGTAGAGCAAGTTTGGGAATTTGATTCACTCAAAGAGTGAAGAGCATATCCCTATTGCTTTTCCCTTATCCCAAACACTCACAATCAATTTGGTTCTTTTTCAACCCCATGACAAAGGGGTTCTTAGAATTGAAATGTTTGTTCTTTTCCTTTTATGATTAAACTATATTTTGAACTTTGAAAATGCCACAATTTAAGGGAAGTTTGCAAGCTTGATGAGAGAAATACCTCAAACGATGCTAGCAAAGGCTAGGCGCATTTTTAAGTAGTAGATTTTCTCGTTTTCTCTCCAAATCCTTCCCTTACCTTAGTGAAACGTTCCCTCCACCAACAAATTAGTCGGCACAAACAAACAAAGTGAGGAGAAACCAAAATCAAAGCTTAGAATGCTACAATTTCGATTATGCTTTTTATTCCTTCTTTTACTTCAATATTTGCAAAAATTTACAAACTTAGGGACTAAACTCCCAATTTAATGATACGTATTTCTATTTGTAAGCATTTACAACAGCAATGTATTTAGCATATACTTCTACATCCCTTTCTAAGTCATTGTTGAGAACAAAGGTGGTGTGTATCCAGTTTTCCTTTCTTATCCTCTTAGCAATCAATTTCTCCTTCAAGTTATGCCTTCTCTCTAGTTTTTGAACTTTCTTATGACAGACCATACTCCTGAGACAGAAAAAAAAAGGACAGGAAGTCAGAATACAGTCATTATTTTAACACTTTTGATAAAATATAAAAGTACAGCCACGCGACATTGTCCAGACTGTACGCAAGATCTAATTTGACAAAGGCGTGATTACTTTAACCGCGAGCGTCACCTTGCCGAGCTCAAGTGAGATCAAAATAACCAGGAGCGATATCAAATTTTATCTACACGTGAAATCTTTACCAGACATGACAAACCGATGCAATAAAAGAGATATCTAATTTATCAAAGGTGACATTTCAAATGACAAAAGCGAGAAATTAAATCAATAAGGCAGAGTACTCCCTTCACACCAGACGTAAAATGACTTCCTGAAAGTGACTTTTCAATTGATGTCCGCGACATTTAAATGACCAGATGCATGGTATCTTTGTCACAAATGCGACAACTTAATAACCAGAAGCGTGATTTTATTTCTGTAATGCGTTATTTCTCTGTCCGGTAGTGTGAATCTGTAGGTTAATCCACGTAAAAGTCTAGACTCAACACGTTGTTTTATTCTCCGTAGGTGACATTTCTTTGCTAAAGGCGAGATCTCTTTATCTGTCGGCATGATTTCTTCTCTGTGATCTGTAGACAGCGAGCAAAAATATACAATTTCTAGCCTAAATTTAGCAAAAATGTGAAAATAATGATGAATTTGAGGCCTAGAGCCCCATGGTGGGCGCCATTTGTGTGTGAGTGATTTACACCTTCATGAAATAACAAGATTTAAAAGACAATTACACTATTCAAAGCAAACTAATCTAAATAATGCACAATTAATCTAAATATCTCATGGATCTTTAAAATAAAGTGGTAAATGAGGCTCTCAGCTATGATCCTCACTAGTGACACTCTAAAGATGAGAATTAAGCTATATGATATGAAAATTTAGATCTATTCTATCGAATTCTAGCTTTATTTGATGAACAAATCTACTATGATCAAAGCAATTTAAGCTAATTAGCAATGAAAAATGATAAGTGAGTAATGTGGATGCAAATTGCAAGAGCTTTGCTGCAATTCAAAGATACGGAGTGGATGAATTATGCTTCTAAATGCCTTCAATATATAAGATTTTCCCAAGGGTAGGGGGTAGAGTGAGATAACCATGGTTATGCTTGGGTAAGGTCAATTGGCTTTGCTTTGTCCATAAATGGAGGGACAATCATTTAAATGGTTTCAAAAGGCTGGACCATTTCAACAAAAGTGAGTAATTTGTGTCCATTTTGTCTCCAATTTGCTTTGTTGAGGGAAATTATGATTTATTAATTAATTAAAGTAATTAAATTTAGCCATGAAGGGTAAGATGTTCATTTTGATTTTTGCTTTCAACAACTATGTCATTAATTGAATTTAATCAATTTCGTAGTGTTTTTCCCCTTTTCAAGCTTTATTTAATCATTTAATCATTTAATTGAATTTTCCTTTGATTTGAATTGCCTTTGTTCCATTTATTGATTTTTCATGCTATTTGATGATTTGATTGCACCTTTTGATTGATTTAAGCCTTTTGCCAATTTTCTATGTCTACACCTTTTGAAGTTGTTTGATCACCTCATTAGTTGATGGATCTTACTTCTTTACCTTTCAGTCCACATCAAAATTATATGGGACCTTCGCACCTTTGTTGATGAGACTTTCTAGGAACTGATCCTTGTTTTGTTCCACATACCTTTCTACATATGCTTGAAAGGATGGTTCTTGTTGCATAGTCATAAAATCTATATGATCAAAGTTGGCATAACTTCCTCCATGTTGTGAGCCATGATGTGCTCATTGGGAGGGTTGTTTTGAAAGTCTAGGAGGTGAATGTCTCCTATGGTGATCATATCTTGAAGTCCTTCTACCTCTAGGACTTGGGGATCTTGAGGGCATCCTTGACCTTCTTATAGGACTTGGTGAGGGAGTAGACAGGGGTGAGTGGGTCCCACTATTAGTACCCCTCCCATTGAATCAATTTTGGAGTTGCTGTGCATAGAGTCTATCTTCTTCTTCTTGAGCGACTCTTTTCCTTATGTCCAATAATGCATGTTCCTCTTCCTCTAGTTGTCTAAATTTCTCCTTTTTAGCAGCTTGTTCATCTAGATAGGTTTTCTTCTCCCTTTCAATGCTCTTCAATCTTGTATTTGCATATCGAGAGGTATCTCTAAGTGGAGAAGGTTGCCTTGACTGTCTGATTGCATTGGCTGCATTGATGTGGTGCTCACTAGACTCGTTTCTTTGGTCTTCGTGTTGTGACCCTGAATCTGAGTGAGTTTGTTGGTGATGTCTCTTAGCTTGTTGGTGAGCATCAAGATACCTTGTGTTGATCGGGCGTGATCCAGGTGGACTAGCATATGCAGACCCAGTAGACATCATGTTACCCCTATGTCATTGAAATATGTCATCAAGAGTCTGGTTCATTGCTTCTCTTTTTTGTCGAGTGAAGGTGTAACTCATGTCCATACTTAATGAAATGGGTGCTAAAGAGGTACTCATTTCACTAGGATTACCTTTTGGATTAAAAAAAATCTTAGATTCACTCTTAGGAGATTGATAAAAAAGGGGTCTTTTTCCCTTATGTTGTTGACGAGTCTTAACTGGTGGTAACTGGCTAAAGACAACAGGGGGTCGCTTCCCTTGATTGACTTGGTACCTTGTTGTAACTGACATAAAAGAAAGAGATCCTTAATGATAGGGTGACCTCACAAAGTGTCAACACCAAACTAGGATAATCAAAGTTCTCTATTGTCCAAAATGAAATGAAAAGATAGAAATAAAAGGGCTTTACCAACACTATCAAAGAGGTGCTAAAATCAAAGGATGAATATCCTTGCACTTTTGAATCAGGAGGTTGGACTAGGCCAAAATATAATTGAAATTGATTAAATAAAAGTGATTTGGACAATAAGAGCACTAAAATTCTCCAAGAATGTAGCTAACAATTCTAGAGATAAGCTTTCTCACCAAGAATAACCTTCTAACCTAACAACTATTTCCAAAGTGGCCTTGTAAACCAATTGATGCTATTCCTAGAGGGTAGAAACTAGAGATTTAAAGTCAAAACAAGTCTCTAATGACAGGATAGAAAATCGAGCAAGCTGTAAAAAGTTGGGTGTTTCAACTCAGGAATTCAGTTGTTTTGTGGTTTAATCAGACACATTAACAAATTTCCAGCATTTTATCAAGCACATAAGATAATAATCAAGGAGTTCAAGCAAGCAATTATCTTCAAACAATGAGAAAGGGGCAAAGCAACCTTTCACATGAACAAGGATAGTGACTTAGTATTTCTACTCCTTAAAGGTTCTACTTGTGTATGTTCTTGAAAATGTTTTAGCAGGCACATAGAACACAACAACACCTTAACAAGCTATCTACAAGGATATACATAGCTTTCTAAAAGGAGTCCTCGATATACACAAGGTACATGAGGCCTAAATCCATAATGAGAAAAATCCAAAATCACACAGCCGGGGGGAGACGGTAACCCAAATCTCTTCCTTCACTTCTCAAAGGTATAAAGTTCTTTGAGGCTTAGCCAAGAGTGATATCAAACTCAATTCCCAAGAGAGGTGTCTTTCAATTCACCACCTGCTATTTATACTCCGTCAGAACATGGGAGTTAAGGTCATCCCTTGAGGTGGTGTGTCCCCAAGTAGTTCTTCTAAAAATAAAATTAAGTAATTCACTATCAAAAGTATTTAAAGCACTAAAGATGGAACACTTAACTCTTCAAATAAATGTGAAGTGAGTCCAAAAGTGGAACATTTAACTCTTCAAGTGAATGTGAAGTGAGTCCAAAAGTGGAACATTTAACTCCTCACACAAACTCAAAGTGAGTCCACACCTTAGAAAACTAATGAGATCAAGAAAGCATAAAAAGGGGAAAATTTTATGGAACACTTAACGCTCTTTTCAAGTAGACCCCTCCCCTATGTATGAATGATGACCTTGCATCCAAAGGGTGGTAATGAGGGGTGATTAGAAATAAGCAAGTCCAACACCCAATTTAGCTAACAAGATCAATCAAAAGTACTCTAAAGTTGCTAATCAATACTAATCACAAATGCAAAAGGGTTTGAACCATGGAATATTTAACTTTTCAAGTAAACATGAAGTGAGTCCACAAAGTGGTGCATTTAACTCTTCATGTAAATAAATAATGAATCCATGCCCTCAATCATTCAATGAGATATTTGATATTGGAACCAAGAATTACTTAAGGTTTAAACACAAGCATTCACTTATATAAACTTGTAAAAATAAATCTATGTTCTTTCATTTCCCATTAAGAGCATCAATTGAAATGTGTTCTATGAAAGCATGTAAACACTCAAGCCAAACACATGAGAGGTTCAATTTTAATCCTAAAATCCAAATGTTGTAGAGATGGAACAAAGTACCTCAAGTCCAACGCTTTGTTTTAAGCATTTTCCATGAAAGCAAGAGCACCTTCAAATGAACAAGACAAGAAAATAAGCAAACAAGATATGCAATGTATATCCAACTTATGCAAACCTTAGGGTTAGATCTAAAAATAAATTTTTAGGAGCAATAATAGCCAGAAAATAATCCAAATGATAACTCATATCATGCATTGAACAATGAAAAATAAGTGCATACCCATCACAAAATAAAATAAAATTTGCATTTGACCTAGTCAACAAGATCTGATTTTTTTGATATGATTTCGGCCAAAAAAATAGAAATACAAAATAAAGACCCCTACTAAAAAATAGAGAGCTTTCCAAAAATGTTAAAATTTTAGAAAAGTCTCTTTATTTGTGCTCTAGAGACTCATTTTACCAAAACAGACCAGTTTTTGTAAATCAATTATTTGAGCCACTATATTGCATCTAAATTCAAAACATAAAGAATGGAACCACTGTAGAATTTGAAGAGATTTCTGAAAATGTAAAAATTTTTGAAAAATATGCTAATTTGCGCTGAAAATTAATTTTTTATGAAAAATAAAGAAAAAATTATAAAAAATTGAAAATACTTTAGAAAATTCTAAATTTTGTATTGGATCTTCTCTGATATGTCGCCAACCTACAAAACAAATTTCAAACCAAAACACCAAGCCATTTGGGAGATATGATCAAATCTTTGAAAATCTAAAGTTTTTCATCTCCAAACAAATTTGCACAAGGGTTAGCTCCAAAAATAATAAAAAACTAGCATGTAAAAGTGGGTTGCCCCACGGTAGGTGCCAAAAATGTATACACAAAAGTAGTTCACTTCTATGAATCCTTACATGCAAGGAAACTCAAGAATGAGCCCTCACAAATCGATTCATAGCTCTCTATGCATGGAGTTGCAAGATTTGTAAAATTGCTCTCAGCTAGAGCTATAAACTCATGACCTTGCTAGTCAACCACACAATGAAAGATTCCAAATCAAAGACAAGGGCAACAATTCAATATCTCTAATGAAATCAATATGGATGCAATGCAATGCAAACTAATCTATGAGAATGAAAGATGCAAGCTATGTTATGAAAGGAAAAGACAAGTGTTACAAATCCTCCTATTAAGCTATGTAGGATTAATCTATTGCATAAAAGAAATCTATAATAAAAATGTCATGATTTTGCAACTATGATGTAAGAAAACAAGCTAAATGAAATGCAACAACAATATCTTCAAAGCTTGAATGCAAGAATATCTTCAAAGAGTTCCAAATGACCTAGAAAACCTGCAACATAACATTAGCATAAAAACCTAAGATATGAAAATGAAGGAAAGAGCTCTTCTTTTATAAGAAATGAGATGAAAATGGACCATTGAGATTAAGAGGCAAAAGACTTAATCAACAGTGGACAAAAAAAAAAGCTTGATCCTTGTGCACAAATATCCTCCAATAGGAAAATAGGAGTTGACTTTAGTGTCCATATGAGACAAAAAGTATTTTTTCTCTTTTTATAAAATAAAAATAATATTTTATTTGTGCAACTTAGGATAAGAGGAAAAGTGGGGATTTTTATTTATTAAAAGGGGAGGAAATTATTTTTAATTAAATAAAAGCTTAGGATAAAGTGATTTTATTATTTAATTAAAAGAGATTTTTAATTAATTAAAAAGGAGCATATTCTCTTAATTAAATAAGATTTTTATTTTTTTCTCTTTTAAATTAAATAAGGCTCAAACCTTAGGAAATGTTGAATTGATTATGATTTGATCAAGGAAATTGATATAATTGATATTGTTGATATTTGAAAATATTGATTCAGAGATTTGATAAATTGTTGAATGGGGGCCCAAAGTCTAGGTGACCATTTTAGGGTGCATACAACATCCATGGAGGAATGTTATTGTTGATGACAAAAATAGGCCAAACAGTGTAAACAGATCTTAGCTCTCCAAATGGATTGACACTGTCTACTGCCACTAAAAGTTTGAGATTTCGAGGTTCTTCGATAAAGTGCAACCACTTTTCTTTTATGCCCTTAAATATAGAACCATCCATAGGCATTCGAATAATGTCATCTTGACTCCTATTCTGTGCATGGTAATCCATAAATTGTGCCAAGCTACTACACTTAAATAATCTTTGCAAACGTGGTATAATGGGGATGTAACGAAGAACCTTGTGAGGCACCTTTTTTGTTATTTGATCTGTTCAATATCTACTCGTATAACATTCAGGGCATTCTGTTACAAATTCATGTTCTTTATGATAAATAATATGATCATTGGGACAAGCATCTATTGCTTGATACTCTACTCCAATATCTTTCATAGTGGCACATAATTCTCGGTATGAGTGAGGGAGAATATTCGATGGTGGTAACAAGAACTCACCTATCAATCTATAGAAAAAAAATATATGTTGTTAATATTAACAATATTTATGGTACATGTTTCACCATTTAATTACTATAATGACATATATGACATACCTTAGCATACGTGACATTGTTGTGTTGGATAAACCATTCATAACCTTCAATTTCAACAACAACAATACAACATAGAGAAGAGTTGTTTGGGAGCCTTCGTAAAGGGGTGTGGTTGCCTTCTCAAGTAGAGTATATCATGGATGACATCAACATCATCCTGATCATTGTCATTAGTTGCGCTAATACCAAATGTGTCATGGATCAATGTATTAGTACCATCATCTGGCACATCATCGTCATCTTTCATGAGATCATAATCTTCAGCTTCAATATTCGCACCTCCATGATCCTCCACTTCCAAAGCCATATTCTCAATATTCGCACCTCCATGGTCCATATCACGTACTCCCCTAGGGAGGTCGACCTATATAAAAATGATGACCACAAATAAACCATGATAATGATCACATCATCAAGTGTATTTCATATATATATATTAATTGTTAAATAAATATAATGAAAAACTTACCAATTCATGATAATCAAACCCTCCTTCAATGTGACCATTATCCCTACAATGTCTCTTAGTTGTTTTGATTAGCAATCTTCTAATGTTTAAGCCCTTACAATTATTGCAGGGACAATAACATTTTCCATTGCCTTTTCTTTTCAAGTTCGACCACAATCTATTGATTGCATCCCCATTACCTTCTTCACTTGGATTGTCTGACATGATCCTTCACTTAAATTATCTATAACCTAATTATATATAGAAATTGAAATTTTAGTTATGAAATGATGTTGTAGTATAGTATACCAAATTGAAACACTTCTATTATTATAGTCTTCCACCTCAAACTCTTTCCTATTGTGGCAAGAAAGAAAGATATTCAAATAATATAGTAGTTTGTAAATCAAAATAAAATGGAGGCAAGTTGTTGATTGAGGGTGTAGGGAACAACACCCGTCAGTACTTTTATCAAATTATAAATTTCAATTTTGAACCATTATGTGAATATAGAACATGGATGTAATCTTAGAAAATAATAAAATGTAGACACGATAGATTACTTATTTTGTTATTCTACATTACTTACTATTTGAGTGCAAGTTCCACCTGCAACTTGATCAAGTCTTGTTTGATGCTTCAATTTTGTGTTCACCTGTCCTATAGAAGTACACAATTTTGTATTTGCCCAATATGTTATTCAAAAAAAAATAATAGAATAAAATACTTGTTGAGAAAGATCATCATAGGAGTATCAAAAACTTGAGATCCAAAGGTAACACAACATTATAAGACTCTTACATTCAACCGTCAACTCATGCACCTAATAAATAGGAGAAAAAATACATGAAATTGAAAAATTTAACTAATGAATTGTGTTTTTCTTCTCATCTTAATTAGCCAAATTTATATGAGATTCTAAAGAAGGCCTCACTCTTAAACAGCCAAATCTTCCTTGTACCACACAAAAAAACTATGTGATAACTATGTCTACTCCAACCTTAATTGTTTAAGAATTCATCGTATCAGATAAAGTATGTTTAAGAATTGTTGGGACTAGTCCTTTGGCATTTATTAAATAGAATACAATTTTCAGCATATTATTATCACTCTATTTCTTTTTTGTAAACATGCCATTGGTTCAGTTTTGTAAAAAAAATTTGTGTTAGATGCATTTAAAATTATCTTCATTATCTTTTGATTGTCTAAATGCTTCTTTATTTGTCAGCCAATTAATACATGCTACTATATAAAGAAGACAATCATAAGACAATGAAGATTTGTCTGACAAAAATGAATACACTAAACTGAACCAATGACATGTTTACAAAAATTATCATAACTCGCAAGAAAAACTAGAACAATGGCATGTTTATAACTCATTAAGAGTGAGGCCTTCTTTAGAATCTCATGAGTTTTGTACTATGTATGCAACGTATTGTGAGTTTGAAGAGAGTTCGTGCCATGTGTGATAGAACCTACTTTATCTAATATGGTGCATTGTTAAACAAATTAAGGGTAGAGTAGTTATTACTTAGTTTTTTGTGGGGGACAATGAAGATTTGTCTTACAAATAGCAGGTCTTCTTTAGTATTTCATGAATTTTTACCACATATATTGTTTCAAGCCTTTGAGTCCTAGAGAAGAAGAATGGTGTAAGTTGAATAGATCAGAGTGAATGGGGTGTTGAAACATGGTGAATATACCATGATGAGATGATACTTGATGGCGTGACTAAGTTTCCCTCACAAACATCGGCATAGAGTGCTTTTACTAAGTTTCCTCTCTCTATTTTGAGGTTTCCTTTCTCTACCGTAGGGGTACAGTTAGAGGGTTCATTGAAAAAATGATCCTTCAAATGATTACTATGAATATGAATGATTTGATATAGCATATTGCTCATTTTACTTGAAGTTTGGAATAGCTTGCGCAAGGGTGAAAGTAGTTTTGATCATTTTGGTCGTGACTGTTCCTCTACATAGTCAGGAAATGTAACTGTCTAATAGTTATATGTAATGTTGAATGGATTAAATGCTTTATTCTTGGTAGAAGTGAATGGAAGGAATATTGTTAGTGTTAGGTTTTATTTATTATTGAATTTAATGGTTTCCAAGATGTGTTGAGGAGTTTTCTCCTTGTTTAATGTTAACTGTTCCTACACAATCCACTCATACAACAGTGAAATGCTATGTGGAAGGGATGGTTGATAGTGTTCCTTAAGGGAAGGGGGATTTTGAAAGACTTGTTATCATTGTATTGTGTATTTCCAATATGTTTGGATGTAGGGAAGACCGGGAGAATGAAGGATCACTCACTGATTGCATGATAACCCAGTTTTGAAGGGTCACTAGAAGAGGGGAATGAAGGATCACTCACTGATTGCATGATAACCCCACCAAGCACTCTTTCCTTTAAGTTTCCATAATATCTCAAAGTATGATCATTATTCTTTACTTTCTTCTATATGCTATTCTTTCTATGGTTTTTTTATCTTAGAAATATATCAAAAACATTGCAGATGTGCATATAAAAGTAAAATATTGTCCTTCAATTGTTCCACATTGAAGCATTTCCTCTTCGGAGTATTCTCTTCATTTGTACAATATCTGTAATAAATAGTTCCCATATTTCTTCAAGATCTATTTTAATCTTTATATTGCAATTTTGATTAGATTTGACCAATAGTTGATTTCATTAGTATTTTATAACATATACTCCTAATGTGAAATGTGGAGAGAAAGAAAAGACACACTAGGTATGAATTACACAATATACCCATCATCACTTAGCACTTAAATAATAAATTATGGGCAGGGAACAACCCCCTAACCTCTGGATGTTTGTTTCATGTTGGCCTCTTATTATATGCAAAGGTAGGCATGTCTTAATTAGGCTAACAACCATAGTGTAGGGGCCATAAATTATGGATCCCAAAATAGTGCACACTTGTATTAAATTAGGTTCACTATACTACAAGGGAATGAAAACCATGCAATAGTGCCTCATGGGGATGGAAGAAATCCTTCACCAAGAAGATGGTTGTGTCTGCAATATTTACTAGAGGCAAAGAACATAATTTGGTTCCAGAAATTACTCCTAGAAGATAACAACACCCACAAAACGCTTGGAAAAGATAGCACTCACTATATCTTTTATCACTCTTTTAAAGCTAGGACAATAAATCTCAAAGATTGATCAACGAATTCTTGAACACAAAGAACCATTGACAGATATGATTCATGTGTACAATAGCCAACAACCAGTTGTTCCAATCATGGTGTCCAATAATTATGTTAGAAAAAGCATCTACAAATCCCTTACACAACCATAATAGATTCAAACCATGAACTATAAGAACCTATCAATGGGACTAACAAAGATACAACCTAAACAAATCTTGATCATATTCCACCCTATTGTAAGGCCCAAGAAGTAACTCTATCTTAAAGCTACACATTCCTCTAGATGAAGCTCAAAGGTCAGGTAGTTGAAGCATAGCAATACTTGAATGAATATAGGAATAATTTGATTTACAATCATTTGCTAGCTTGGTTTGTGGGTTTTCCACGTAATATTTTCCCTTTAACCACATTTATAGTTTGAGAAAATTAGAAAAAATTGTTTCAAATTTATATTATCCTTTTGAACTAGCACACTGCCATCAAAATGCATAATCATTGGTCATCTCAAGAAAATTTCTATTGATTAGTAGGATATCCTTACAAAAATTTGATGCATGGATTTCTTATGAATTATCGACTGCTATGTATCCTGCAACTATGGAAGGAATAGTGTTGGTGTTAGGTTTCATTTATTATTGAATTCAATGGTTTCCAAGATGTGCTGAGGAGTTTGCTCCTTGTTTAATGTTAACTATTCCTACACGATCCACTCATAAAATAGTGAAATGCTATGTGGAAGGGATGGTTGATAGTGTTCCTTGAGGGAAGGGGGATTGTGAAAGACTTGTTATCATTGTATTATGTATTTCCAATATGTTTGGATGTAGGGAAGACCAGGAGAATGAAGATCACTCACTGATTGCATGATAACCTAGTTTTGAAGGGTCACTGGTTGAGGGGACAGTCAAGGTCCAAATGATTGCGCCATTGGAGGACCCTATTTCTTTGTATTAATTGTTATTCAAATTTGATGCATGTATTTATTGTAAATTATCGACTGCTATGTATCCTGCAACTGCATCCGTAAATCTCCATATACTTCTCTAGGGTTGTAAGCCACTTAGGGATCAAAATAGAGAGACTAAATCAAAATCATTCTTTGTCCTATTTCCTTTTAACAAAGTCTCAACTATCAATGATACAATATACATTTGATGCCCTAAGCTATCAAATATACAAATGGCACCTAACTAGAATCTCACCAGGAGAATGAAGGATCACTCACTGATTGCATGATAACCCAGTTTTGAAGGGTCACTGGTTGAGGGGACAGCCAAGGTCTGGATGATTGGGCCATTGGAGGACCCTAGTTCTTTGTATTAATTGCTATCCAAATTGGATGCATGGATTTATTGTGAATTATCAGCTACTATGTATCTTGCAACTGCATCCATAAATCTGCATATACTTCTCTAGGGTTGTAAGCCACTTAGGGATCAAAATAGAGAAACTAAATAAAAATCATTCTTTGTCCTATTTCCTTTTAACAAAGTATCAACTATCAATGATACAATACATTTGATGCCCTAAGCTATCAATACAAATGGTGCCTAGCTAGAAGCTCACGAGCTGTCCATTTGATAACCACAGTCAACATTTCAAAAAAATGGATATCCTTGAGCACAAGCACCAATAACATCAAATAATGGAGTTAAAGCATGGGCTAGGGCACGACACCAGTAGAATGCGGTCATTTCAGTGACAACAATATACAATGGCGTCATTAAACATATATGCCAGTAATATCAACAAACGTGAATCCAAACATTTGAATATAGTGAATCGATATCCTTGAGCACAAGCACCAATAACATCAAATAATAGAGATAAAGCACTAGCTACCGCACGACACCAGTAGAATGCAGTCATTTCAGAGAGCATTCATGATCAAATAAAATGAAATGCATTCAAATATGATGCCAGAGGCTCGAAAGATGAAGAAATCACATACCTTCTCCTGCACTCAGCTTTCGCTCCTTTTCTCTTGCTCCTTCTCTATCCAATCGAAATAAAAATGATGAGGTCGTTTCACTTTTTTTTAATCTATACCCCGAATCTGTCAGAATTCTGATGGTCAATTAAACACCCATCGGAATACCAACATCATCGGGGCCTATTACAAAAAAAAAAACCAAATTTGTAATAAAAAGTTACCCGTCAGAAACTTCTGTCGAAATTTGGCCCCAAATGTAGTAGTGATACCTTGAAATAACTAAGTGACTCCAGTAATGGAGCTGCAACTACTAACCTAATGGATGCTTTGCTAGTTAAAAATTTCACCAATCAAACATTTATTATAATGAGATGAATTTGATTAAATTGCAATCTGTCGGTTTGGTATTTTCACCATATATCATCTTTCTCCATAACAAAACTTAAGGAGCAATTTGTGCTAAGTAATTGGTAGCTTTCATGGTCATTTTGAGTTTACACACACACACACACAGCGAGCATTTGAAGCATATGCTAGCAATCCTTACAAAATATCTTGAATCAATTGTCCTTACAACAATAATATTTTACCATATATTTTGGTATTAATATTTTGAGAGATGTAATATAAAATAAGAAGGAAGATGTAAAATATCAAATAATAAAAATACTAAAAGAATATAAAACCAAAAATTGATAAATACCAAAAAATAAAAAGACAAAAAGATTAAATATCAAAACAATATAAAAAAAGGCATCCCTTAAAAGATTTTAAAAAAACTTAAAAGGAAATTCAGAGGAAAAAGTGCAAAATAAAATAAAGAACAAACAAAATATCTTGAATCAATTGTCCTTACAACAATAATATTATTTGCCATATATTTTGGTATTAATATTTTGAGAGATGTAATTTAATATAAAATAAAAAGGAAGATGTAAAATATCAAACAATAAAAATACTAAAAGAATATAAAACCAAAAATTGATAAATAACAAAAAAATAAAAAGACAAAAAGATTAAATATCAAAACAATATAAAAAAAAGCATCCCTTAAAAGATTTTAAAAACTTAAAAGGAAATTGAGAGAAAAAAGTGCAAAATAAAATAAAGAACAAACAAAAAAGAAGCTCCATTTGATATAAATTTAATTTAAATATATAGTTGAATAAAGTTAAAATTTTGGCGTAAAGTTAATTTTGATATAAAGTTAAGTTTACTATTAAAAATTATAATCATGTGTATATTGTGTCTTTTTCTTATAATTTTAAAATCATGTGTATATTGTTAGATAGACACTTTAAAAGCGACATCTCTTAACATCTCGTAGATAGATGTATTTCAAATATCTATACTAGTTCTAAAATAAGGATTCGACTTAACACACGATTGCCTCTAATTATATAAATATCTACTATTAGATTAAAAGTGATGTCTATTAGCACGTTTTTAATAGGTATAGTCAAAATGTTTATTCTAGCTACAAGACATTCCACCTAACACACATGTAGATCAATCTCACAAAAATTAATTTGTATTAACATGCAAGACATGAAAAGTTATTTCTCTTAACAACAAATACTATATTTATTTATTTTGTTAAAATAAACCTCCATCCTTAAAATTATTTTATGTGGACGTACATGCATATATAAATAGACACACATATATATCCTTACAATTTTAGCTTTATATATAAAGCAAACTAACACATAAATAAAAATTGTTTATCATATAAGTTAATCTATATATTTATTGTCTTATCTTTCTCTCTATTTACTTAAAGTTGTTGAAATCCCTTTAAGAAACTAGGTCACAATCTTAATGAATCAATCTGGAAACAAATTAAACATTAATCAATAAGACAACGACAATACTTTATATTGTAATATGTAAATCATCACAAATTTGGATATTCCTCTTTGTATTGTTAACTTTCAATTTCAATTAACACTTAAAATGTGAATAACTATTTCTCCCTTAACAACAAATATTATAATTCTTTTATTTTGTTAAAATAAGCTCTTATCCTTAAAATTATTTTACAAAACATATAAAAACACACATATATGTAAAAACAAACTCTCATCCTTGAAATTTTTGGCTTTATATATTATTACTTACCATGTAAATTAATTTATTATATTCCTTGTCTTATGCTTCTTTCTTTTTACCTAAGATTGTCCATGCCCTTTCAAGAAACTAAGTCAGAATCATAATGAAGCAATCTATGGACGTATCATATATGTAAATCATTCACAAATTTAGATATTGTATAGTTTTCTTGGCACTACTAATTTTAGTTAGAATTTTTCAATGATTTAGTTGATTTAGTTGGTATACTCAAAATGTTTATTCTAGTTACAAGACATTCCACTGAACACACATGTAGATCAATCTCACAAAAAATAATTTTTATTAACATGTAGGATGTGAAAAGTTATTTCTCTCTTAACAACAAACACTATATTTATTTAAATTGTTAAAATAAACCCTATCCTTAAAATTATTTTATGTGGACATACATGCATATAGAAATAGACACACACATATAGATCCTTAAAATTTTAGCTTTATATATAAAGTAAACTAACACATTAATAAATAAATTGTTTATCATATAAGTTAATCTATTATATTTCTCTCTATTTACTTAAAGTTGTTGATATCCCTTTAAGAAACTAGGTCACAATCTTAACGAATCAATCTAGAAACAAATTAAATAATAATCAATAAGACAATGACATTGTTTTATATTGTAATATGTAAATCATCACAAATCTGGATATCATAGGTAGTTCTCTTGTGCTACCTATTTTAGCTAGATTTTGTCTTGATATGGGTAGCCCCCTTCTTTTGGGGACTTCCTCTTTGTATTGTTAACTTTCACTTTCAATTAACACTTAAAATGTGAATAACTATATCTCCCTTGACAACAAATATTATAATTCTTTTATTTTGTTTAAAATAAACTCTCGTCCTTAAAATTATGTTAACACTCTCATCCTTGAAATTATTGACTTTATATATTATTACTTAACATGTAAGTTAATTTATTATATTCCTTGTCTTATGCTTATTTCTTTTTACCTAAGATTGTCCATGCCCTTTTAAGAAACTAAGTCACAATCATAATGAAGCAATCTATGGACAATGGTTTGTATCATATATATTTAAATCATTCACAAATTTGGATATCTTATAGTTTTCTTGGCACTACTAATTTTAGTTAGAATTTTTCAATGATTTAGTTGATATGGGTGTTGTCTCCTTTTTGAGGACTCCCTCTTTATATTGTTAACTTTCAACTAACTCACATTGTACAATTAGATTTAATCTTGTTTATTCTTATTGATTTTGTATAAATTCACTTCAATTTATTCATCTTACAATCTTATTGATGGCAACTACTTATTTATAACTAAAATTTACTTTAATTGAATAAATAAAATCTACTCAAATGATAACTTTTATCATGAAAAACAATACTATTGAACTATCATAGAGATGTCAAAAATTTCAAATCTCAGTCAATCTATGACTATTTACTTCTATACCCAAAAAGAAAACACTTCATCTAAAGCATAATATAACGATAGAATGGAACCCCGTATCCTTAGAAAAAGGGAGGGATTGACGTTGAGCTCAACACGATCCACCTAAAGTTAAAGGGTCCCTCCCACACTATTGGAGGGTCATATGAAGACCATCATCACTCCTAATCAAGATAATCCTCAACAAAAAGGGATTGACCTTGAGCCCAATAGGATCCAGCTAAAGTTAAAGGGTCCCTCCCACACTATTGGAGGGCCATACGAAGATCATCATCAAACAAAGATTGGTCCCCACTCCTAGTCTTTGTGTTCCCCAACAACCCCAATATAGACTCCCGTGCATAACTCAATCTAACAGCAAACCTACAATAAATTTCCCGATAAGCATCAACTTTAGCGTTTATTTTATACGTGGGTCCCAACGCAAGGAGAGCCATCCGATTGTCAGTTAGCGTAACCATTCCTCCACGCGCAACACGTTGTCCCTTCCCATTGGCTGCATGTCACTATCAGTGCCTACTCGAGTGCTGTGATTGGCCCACGTGTGACGCCATCAGCCACCCAACTCTGCTTTTCTCAGTTGACTTCGTGACACGCGTCCGTTCGCTTCGAGGAATTTGCCCAAAATAAGTATAAAAAAAATGATGCAAGAGAATCTCCCGCAATTAAAAAAATTGATTTAAAAAATAAAGTCTTTTACCAAAAATGGTATTAATATTAAAAAATCTCCAGCGAAAATGAACCTGGGTCGAAAAAAAAAGGGAGATTAAAAGGATGATGTTGACGTCGACGAAGATGAGGACACGTGGAGGCACGATTATCGCATGAGATTTTGCCGCGTGGTCGCGTTAGAGGGCGACACGAATAATGGACGTTTTGTACTTAGCCAAATAAATAAAGGCATACTGTAGCGTTTTGTTTAATTTAATGGGGGATTAATTAGGAGTAATTAATTAGTAATTGGGGTTATGTGGGTACGTGAAATTCGTTCTTTGAGCTGCAACTTGCAATTGAAAGGAAGAAGGGTTGATTTCTTTTCTTCTGATTTTTCTGGTGATTTTGCTTCTTAGTTTCTCTCCACTTCTGGGTGTGTTGATTGAGTTTGATAGTGTCCAAGGTTGTCAGTTGAAGTACAAGTGTAAGATTAAAATAGGTTGGGATAGGATTCCGGTTGGGTCAGGTAATTTTTGGTAGGATTTTGTTTGGGCCAGATAGTTTTTGTAAGCAATCCGGGTGTGTGCTAGTGTTGGGGGACAGCACAAAAGATGGAATGGTAGCAGGATTGGTGTGTTTGAGTAGCCTACCTGGACAAAAAAGTGACAATTTTCAAGTGTGGGCAGCAGCAAATGTAATGTGTTCTCTGTTTTTGGTTGCAAGAATTGAATGTCTTGGCACCTGAATGCATGCACTGTTGTTGGGAGATTGCACAGGCTACGTGATTCACATGCAACAGGGGGGGAAGGGAATCTGGGTCTGGATGCTAGATTGTGTGGTGAATTTTTGATATGCTATGATGATGCTGCAGTCTGGTGCAGTTGTTGTTGAGAGGGTGGATGAAATGTTTTGAGGGGCTATTTAAGGTATGATTGAAAGGAATTGTGTCCTTCTTTTGTGGGTTGGGAATAGATGGTATTGGGCATTGTATGCAAGCTTCGGTTGCCAGATTTCTTCATAGGTCTGTAGAAAGATTTGGAGGATTTGGTCTCTGAAGGTTGGTTTCTTAGATATGGGTTTCAGTTTTACATGGGTTGTCAATGGATTTTTGTAGTAGTGAGAATTTGGTATTGATTTGGCCCTTTGGCCACTCAGATTAGAGAGTTTTCCTTAACGGGTTTTAGTGGTAGAGATTTGAATTGGAGAAGTGATTTGTGCCCAAATTGCTCACGATGAATCAAATTTAGGTTTTTCAGTGGCCATTAAAGAGCAAGCTGAGAAGCTTTTAGATGTGGTTTTGTTGGGTTTTGAAGGGGATGTCTATTAGCTTTAGTTGAGATCGGAGTTTTTATGAATTGAACATTATAAACTAAGACTGAAGGGTTTGCAGGTGTGGTTGTGTTCGTTTATGAGGAGATTGATGTCAAAATGGTTATGAACTCTACTTTGTAGACCAACACTGAAGATCTTTTAAATGTGGTTTTTTTGTGTTGGGGGATACTAGGCTTTTTGTTTGTGTGGATCAGAGTATTTATGAATTCAATGGGTTCTCCGGGGGACTCTAGAGCATTAGGGGGAGGCACTGTTAATTCTCTCCTTCCAGGAGGATCAAAGATGGGTAGTTTTTCTCTGGCAAGGCAGGCTTCTATCTATTCTTTAACCTTGGAAGAGTTTAAAAACACTCTGGGTGAGCCAGGAAAGAATTTTGGATCCATGAATATGGACGAGTTTCTTAAGAACATATGGACTGCAGAGGAGAGCCAGGCAATGGCTGCAGCCATGGGTGCGGCAGCAGCAGAGGGATTTGCAGGAGGGAACCTTGGAAGAGAGGCTAGTCTACAGAGGCAGGGTTCATTGACGCTTCCAAGAACACTAAGTAGGAAAACTGTTGATGAAGTATGGAGGGACATATATAAAGAAAACAGTACTAATACAGATGTTAATGGAAACGGATGTGAAACTGCACAGAGACAGGCCACATTTCACGAAATGACACTGGAAGATTTCTTAGTCAAAGCTGGAGTTGTAAGAGAGGATACTGAACCGTATGGAGGAAGATTTGACAACGAGGAATTTGGTGGTTTTGGTGGACATTCAATGGAAAGAAACGAGGAGAGCTTGGGTGGTATTAGCAATTCCCTTGCTTTGGGGTTTCCTGATAGAGGCGGAACAGTTAATGGGGACTTAAGGAGTAATAAGGGTGTAATGGCTGGTGCACTTACCTTGTCCCCAACAAGCAATGCTTTATCAAATCAAGCTGCACTTGATGCAATGAATATGGAGGCCTTGAAATCCTCCCACCAGCAACAAACAGATTGGCTCAACAATCAATACAGAACAGCCATTGTTCAACAGCAGCAACAACAACATCATCACCAACTCTTGCAGCAACAGCAGCAGCAGGTTGCAGATGCTGCCGCTGCAGCAGTTTATGCTTCTTCCGTAAAGAGGCAGGGTAATGGGGTTTTGATGGGACCAGGGCTTGGAGGAGCACTTGCTCTTTCTCCCACTGGGATGGGCAATGGCCTTCAAGGAGGGTTGGGAGTAGGCCTGGCAGGCCTTGGAGCTACTACACTTGCCATTGGAGCAGGGTCTCCTGCCAACCAACTTTCTTCTGATGGTGTTGGTACAAGTCACGGGGATACCTCAGTATCCCCCATGGCGTACGGATTGGATTCAGGTCTTAGAGGTAGGAAAAGAGGCGGACCTGTCGAGAAAGTAATTGAAAGACGACAGAGACGGATGATTAAGAATAGAGAGTCAGCTGCAAGGTCTAGAGCTCGAAAACAGGTGATTTCTCAAATGAAAGTTGTATTCAATGTTCCTGTACCTTTTAAAGATCTGGTTAAAGGTGTTTGTATGGTTTCAATTACACAATTTGCCTCTCAAATAGCTAGATAGTTGCATCCAATCTAGTCTGTAACACAGGGTTATGACTTTAGACAACATTCAATTATACATGTAATTTTATTGGAAATTCAACAAAAATATACATTCTTGTGACTTCAAGTTTTTGTAAACAATTCTCCCCTGTTTCTCCAAATTTTAAGAAAACAAAATGAACAAACGAAATTTCAATCCCCCTTTTCAATCAATTCATCTTCTTGCCCACCCCAAACAATCTACCAGAAAATGAATAGTCTTTTATGTTAGACATTTTGCTCTTACTCCCTGGTATTTTGTATTTGTTCTTGTCAAATACTGTCATGACATGTCACTTCGATTTTTGCCCTGTCCTATTGTGAATAAATTTTACTATGTAAGCCAAGCAACAACTATTCTGCTCGGCATTCAGTATACTGGAGAGTGTGGCAAACAAACTAAGTAAAGGACAACCGCTAGATACAAGAATTTTGAGTAAATGTAGTTTCAATGATATTAACTTGAATTGTGCAGATGCAAGAACGATGAATGATATAGTGATCTATTGAGATAGATGCCTGACCTCATAGTGCTATTGCTTAAATTTGAAAAAGTATCTTCAGTTCTAGCGATTCCATTCTCCTTATGTACAAATCTGTTTTGAGATCCTTATTTCTTTTGTTGGTCCTAACTGATGGCAATTCTGATTCAGTTCGCTGAGGATTTTAGTGAAATGATCCAAGGTGAATTGATGCATCTGGCTTGAGAAAATCTGTTACATGGCATGTGTCTGTATATTAATTATCTTGTCTCTGTGAACCATATACTCTTACATGACAACAGGATCTAGCAAACCCTTTTTGTAGTTCTGAAAACTTATTCAGTTTGAGAGTTAATTCTTTGATGTTACGCCTGCTTACAGGCATATACTGTGGAGCTGGAAGCTGAAGTAACGCAACTCAAAGAAGAGAACAGGGAACTGCGGAAAAAACAGGTATTTCTGCAGGCAAACTTAGGATCGATAATGTAGGAAACCAAACAATGTTTTTGCTAGAGAGGATTTAAATTTAATGGGTCCTTCTGATTAATGGTTTCTCTCTGTTCTCAATGATAACAGGAGGAAATGTCAGAGAAATGTAAAAAACAGGTACATAATGCTACCATTGCTCGTCCATGATCATATTGTGTGCAAAGAATAATACAAACCCTTCGAATACATTCTATCTAGTTTATAGCTTTCCTGGGAAAATAGTTGTCTTCATTCATCGAAAGCAATATGTTATGTTTATATCGATGACCAGGTAAATTTAGATTATTTTGCCTTGAGTTTTCTCATGTTTTTCAATTTGAAAACAATTTACAACAAAACAGTTCTTAAAGTATTTTTTTTATTGATTGATGGATGCATTTAGCTTCTATCTTGTAAGGTGTCTCGATTCCTCCTTATTTTGCGCAAAATAGAGCTTTTCTTTGCAAGGAATTATGCCGTATCTACAAACCAATGACGATTCTTTCTGGCCTGTTCTAAATGTTACTGAACATCAAGTGAACTTTTAATTTATTTTTTATGCCCATTTATTGTCTTGTCGATTAGACTATGTGACACTAATTAGCAGAAACAGAAGGTCTGTGTATTAAAAATGTCTTACAAATATTATGTCTTATTCTGCTTGTTAGAGGCCCAAAAGTTTCCTTGAGGATATTTTTAGGATGCAATCTAAATGTTATGAATACTGCCATAACAGTTGCTGTTAGTCTCCAACCATTTTTAATTTCAGGACACTAGGTTCATTTTTTGTTGTTCATTTTCATTGAATTTTTATATTTCTCTATTTTCAGATTACAGAGATGATGGCTTCCTTGAGTAGGCGAACGTCGCCTCAAATGGAAACATTGAGAAGGACACGGTCAGGAATGTGGTAGAAAGGCCGCAAGTAAACAAGAAATGAAGCATGAGGAGGCGGATCACCTTTCTCTAGGGCATTGACAGTCACATTTGTGAGAGAACTCTGAAACTGTATCATTATGGTATGGATTGCCTTTGTATAAGGGCTGAATTGGTGATTAAAACTATTTCTTCTTCTGTACATTTATTCAGCTATGCCTTCTAGTACTGATGATTGCAACTGAAAAAGAATGTCATGGTGAATATGAGGCTGACAAGTTTTTTACCCAAGTCCACTCTGGAGATTAATGTGGACAATTAACCATCACATTCATATCAAGACATGACAGAAGTAGTTCTGTATCTCTGAGCACTTCCAGCATTTTGCATATTGCTTCTATGCAAAAAAAAAAAAGGGAAGTACCAAGCAGTAGTTCAGAACTTCAGTGTATATTTCTGTCTGCTCCTTCTCCCATATCATCAAATGTTTTCATGTTGTCTTCAACAAAGTCAAAAGTTTTTGCCTAGTATTAGGCTTCAACCCTGTGTTTGGTACTTGTATTCTATTTGAAGTATGTAACACAAAGAAGGGCTTCGAAGGACATTCCAATGTATCATGGAATGTGATCTGAAACGTGGCTGAAGAAAATAACTTTACATAATCTGATCTGGAAATTTTGCATGCTATTTCAATCATGCTTTCCAATTGAAAACTTTGAAATAATTATGCTGTAGGGAGAGATTTTTTGAACTGATGGGGGTCACTTAACAGACTTTTCACTTGAATTAGTACAACCACCACAGCATGCCCACACGAATTTCATCATGCAGAAAGGCTGGGAAATCAGGAAGGAATAAAGTCCTACCAGAGTATCTTTCAGTGTGTTGTTCTTTTGTTTGTTTGAGGGAAAGATCCAAAGAACTTTTGTAACTTTTGTAACCTTTTTAAAGAAACAGGTGTTCCACATCTGTTAAACCAATACAGAATATATTTCTTTCAGATAGCTATTTTGTCAGCTACCAATTTATAAGGTGATTAATTTTCTTGTGGTTTAAGAAAGTTTGATTTGGATATGCTTCTCAAAAGCCCTTTTGACTCGTTTTAATCAGTTAAAAAAGAATGCGACGTGACTCATTTTGTTCTTGTGAGGATTCAATGAATGCATCCCCAAATTCAGTAAGTGGAGATTTTGAAGGATTGCCAAATGGAAACATTCTGAGAGAATAGACAAAAAGTTGAGGGGACCATCATCATATTTTAGGATTTCCCTGAAGAACATCTTTCATTGCATTGATTATAATAGTAGTGTAAGAAAGGAATTATTGAATTGCACCATTAAATGAATTAGTAGCAGAGATCTTGGGCCATGAATGCGTTGGCAGAATCTCTATTACTAATTTTTGACATGGCAATTACTCTTGAGGAACATTTCGTTATAGTCATTACCACGTTAAAGATACAAAATTATTGCAAATTATCTAATAACTGAAAAATTAATGGATAATAGGTGAATCGCTGGTGTGATGGAGTGGCTATTGAAGAAAGGGATTAGTTTCTGATTATTAGGTTTTCAATATTTATTATAAATTTAATTTATATGAATTAACTTTTTAATTTTTTATTTTTTTAATGTAACACAAGTCAAAGATTGGAAGGAGCTATAGGTTGCAAGGGTTTGAATCATGGTGTTCACAACAATATTGTCATTACTTAGCCAACACACCAACACATTATGAGATGAATCCATTATTTTTTTAATGTAACACAAGTCAAAGATTGGAAGGAGCTATAGGTTGCAAGGGTTTGAATTATGGTGTTCACAACAATATTGTCATTATTTAGCCAACACACCAACATCGATGGTCATGGGTTTCACAGAGTTGCTTGGGAGTATTGTTGTCTCCCCAGAGAGTCTGGTGACCTTGGTCTTCTTGCCACTCAGAAACAAGGGCATGCCCTTTGTGCCAAGTGGATTATTCATGCTCTCACTGGCAATGAGCCCTGGAAAATCCTTGTTAGGCATTGTATTTCTTCAGGATACTTTGTTCACAGGCCTACCTGGAAGGGTATTGGCCTTCAGACTCTTCTTATTATGAGGGAGCCTATTCAGATCCAGGGCACCTTCATCATTAAGAGCATATGGAAAACCTGGGAAGCAATTAAGCCTTGGCTTTGGTGGGATGGTGATGGCTTTCGCAATGGTATTTCTTTCAATCAACTGAACCTCTAGTGGTCTCCGTTGTTTTCCATTCAAGGTATTCCTCTGGCTAAGACTTGAGGAGCCAGTGCTCTGTATTTTTTCAAACGTGGCATCCAGACTCCTAAGGACCTCTTCTCCAGGGTCACTATGAGCCTCCGCTCTTGGGATGACATTCAAGTTCAATACCGCTTGGCTCACCTAGATCGTCAGACTTTTGATCTGTTGGTTTCCGCCATTCTAGATCATTTGCTTCATGAGCTTGATGTTCAATCTTTTCAACCTTGGTGGAAGGATTAGAAGTGGTATCCTGCCACTCCTTTCAGCAATTACAAGCCGAGGTTGGGTTACTGATGGCTGTCTCCCCATCTTCCCATGGTTGACATTCTCAATCAGAGATGGCATTTGCACTCTTCTACGTACCACTAGAGCTATCATTTCCAGACCATTTGGTCTACCAGTACAGAGCCCAAGATGGCTCTCTTTGCTTGGTGTTTACTCTTCCAAGGGCTTCTTGTGGGTCCTAGGCTCAAACACCTGGGCGTTCATGACCCTCGATGTCCATTTTTTGGTCACCTTGAAACCTTTTTGCACATCTTCTAGTTCTGTAAGAGAGCTCAACAATATTGGCAGTAGATTCATGACTTTTTCAAACCTTTCAGGCCTGAGCCTTTCTCTTGGCATATGATTGTTCTGGGAGATTCTCCTAGGCTTCCCTCCAAGTTTACCCAGATTTGGCATACTTTCGGGATGTAAATTTTGTTCACTTTGTGGAAAGATAGGAATGTTGTTCTCTTTTCCCACAACTTTCTTGATATTAATGTTGCTTTGTATAATAAAGCTTGCATATGTAACAATGTCATGATGCAGATTCAGGTGCAAGCTAATAAAGTGGCTCTAGAGGTGGCTCACCTTCAGGAGTTGCTCAATCATTGGGGCAATGCTCCTTGCACGGTTTCTCGGGTTCCTCCGAATTTGGTTTTTGCAGAAGGTACCTTGCCCAAAGGGTGCCGCAGTGGGCGTAGCTCTTCGGCCCATCGCTCCCATACTCTGCGGTCGCAAGCTCCCTACCACCACTCTCCTAGAGGTGGTGATGATGGTTGGCGGTGCCACTTGGCTTCTCCGCCTCGCCGTACCTCTGGGTGGTCTCCGGCTCCAGCTCAGTCTGCCCCTCCTGATGCTCTTGTTGCTTGTTGTGGCTCTAATTGGCCTCCAGCCACCTCCTCCAAGTTCCCCCGCCTTGCTTTGGCTATTTCTCTACCTCGGGCGAAAGAAAAGGATAAAGATGCTAAAGATGATGGTTGGTCGATTCCCGACCCTCCTGTCAATCCCAATGATGTTTGGGGTTCTAATGATAGAGATCCTCCTCCATGTGCTGGCATTGCTCTTGCAACATGATGGCTTTATGCTTTTTTTGATGAACAGTTTCTAGTTTCTATTCCGGCTTCTGCCGTGTGGACTCTCGCAGGGTGATTTTTATGTCCCCTGACCCCTTTTTTGTGAATATTTAACTTTTATATTCAATTAATAGAAAATGCACTATTCTTTAAAAAAATGTCTTAAATACATTTTGTAAAAAATTATAGTGGATTTCAAAAGATTTTCTATATTTTTTTTTGCAAATTTTATGAATAAAATAGTTAAATAAATAAATTTAGATTCCTAAATTTGAAAAAAATCATAAAATTATTAAAAAAGCAAGGAAAAAAATGTTAAATGATATTCATTTAAAATTTATTTATTTTTAAAATAAAATTCAAAATTTTTAAAATTTATCATTTAATATAAAGAAAAAGAAAAAGAAATTTAATTACATAAGTTTGCCGCACTTTGTCTTCTATTTTCTTTGAAAATGTTTTTTATATAATCAACAATAAAAACTATGGTGTTGCTTCTTAACAAGACAACAACCCAAGGGCATACAAGCACAACACACTAACAATAGATAAACATCAAAAGCAACCTAGAACAGAGCTAAAAAAGATAAACAAATGTCATAGAACCCTAGCCTATACCCATGAAAGTTAGCACTAAAGTATTGAGTAGTACCAACCAGAAGAGAACAAACTAAAAAACTATCTGACATCCTAATAGTATGACAGAGGATGTAGCACACCCAACAAGAGTTCAAAGAGCCACTTGGGCTGAAAGCAAAAATATATAGGAAAGTCGCAAAGGGGTAAGTGGTCTAAATCTTGCTAGACTTTGTGTGAAGATTTAATGTTACAACTGTGTGTGTGATTATTGTACCTGCAAGCTACCACACAACACTTCAATAGAACATTAATTTGTTAGTCCATAATGAGAAAATAATGCAAATAACAAGCAAAGAGACTAACAAGAGGGTCCTATTGCTTCCTAATCATAAAGAGTTTGATCTATGTTAGTATGTTCTCGGAATTGTGCATAGATTAGCGACTAGACACTTATGAGATGGAAGATTCAAATGAAATACATCTAACATGAATGCATAATAGAAGAATTAAGCTAGAATGAGGAATTTGATAAGATATTGAAGCAATTTAGAAGAAGTGATCTAGATTGAGGAGTCAAAATGACAGAGTTTTCTTATGGAAATGATCTAGATATGAAATGCCTTGAATGAGCTTGGTTATATAGATTTCCTCTTGGAGGGAAAGATTGAATTAAAATTCGATGGTTGAGATTCATCCATGATGGATGGTTGATATTGATTCTCACTTTATCTATGTGAGTGATCCTTGTGATTGATTTTGATTTGTGTGAATTAACTTTTTTGTCCTTTTGTGGTTGATTTGGATAATAAGACAATTAATTAATTCACATTAATTAATATCCTTAGCCATGTGTATTCTTGAGTTTGATTTAATTAAATGACTAGGACAATTAATTAAGGAATGATTCTTGATGATTGATGATTGATGTTTGATGAATTATGTAATCAAATTGATCTTAATTAAACAATTATTCTTTGAGAGTAGCTTGATTTGATATTGTTTGATCACTTGATTTGAGATTTAGTTCAATTGGTTTAGCTAGACCATTTTTAGGTGATTACATTTGCCCATCTTTGAATCGTTGTGCGAGCAGCGTGTTGATTCAAACAATATATGATGTTTGATGTCAATCTAATTCTAATTGAGTGAACAGTTTGATATGATGTGATGAAATCATTCTTGATTAGAAACCGATTCTGAACTTGATTGAATGAAATATGGTGGGAGATGTGAAGATACTGATTATGAACTTGATTGGACGAGAACCAATAATACCGACTCTGAGCTTGATTAAACAAAGGTCGATAGAAGATAATTCATAATATTCAATTTGATGTGATGAAATTGAACATCTGTAAGAGAGATTTGATCAATAGACATAGATAATCAACTTGATATGGATCTTGATGAAGTTAATTATCCGACAGTTCCAACTTGATGGAATAAAACTGACATGCCCCTGTTCAATTGATAAGACCAAGCAATTTGATATGGAGATTCAATTTAATGATAAAAATTTGATACATCAGCTTTGGTTGACAAGATTTTGATGATCTCAATTAAAGGTTGTTGATTATGATATATGATGCCCCCTCGGGAGTGAGATTGAAATTTGGTAGAAAAGATTGAATGATGTTGGATGATAGGTTAGATTAGAAGAATTTTGATTCTATTTAGTAGATTGGATTGATGTAGCATTGAGGAGGAAGATTGATTTAGAAGAAATTTCAATTGAGCTCCCAATAATGATATTGTAAAGATAGTGATCAATAATGAAAGCAAGGATCTTAGATGTGATACTCAACCATATTGAAGATATATTTCCCTCCTTGATATGATTTGATCAAGTTAGATGAATTCAAGGATGAAAATGAATGCCCCTAGAATGATATGCAATCTTCCATGAGTGTCATTCTTTGGATCTTTTTGTTATGCTTTTTTTTTCATCATAGAGCTTTTGTTAGCAGTAAGTACAAACATCAGTGTCTTTCAAAGTTAATGATAAACCGTAGTACTTACTTTTGTTAGTGTTAGTTACAAGAAAGGAAACAAACAAGAGTTCTTTATGTTCTTGTGTAATGATTGTGTTGTCTGCAATGACCCGTATGTTCATATCCTCAAACTAACTTTTTTATGTACCTGCAATGACCCTTTATCGTTCATAACCTTGGGCAAATTTGTCTGATTTACACAATACTAAGAGATTGCTCGATGAAAATAAACAAGGAAATAGTTCCTACAAATTGCAATCAAATAAAAAGATCATGCCCCTTGTCCTTGCTCCTCTAATCCATATACATCCTTGAGTTACTCAAAAGACATGATAAGCACAAGTCATGATAAGTTTATCTGTGATAGGTGGTGTTGAGAAAGACCTTTGATCGATTGTGTTTGTTTTCATTTTTCTTTATAATCATTGTTTGTTTGATGAGTGTTGAAAAATACTATTTCTTAAGTGTGTAGAGTGTTTGAGAAACACCGTTGTGCATTAGGTGATTTTAATTTTATCTTTGCTTGTACGATCCTTGTTTCCTTGATGAGTGTCAAGAAATACTAATGTTTGAGTGGTGCTAAGAAACATTGTTTGTGTGTTGGGTGATTGGTGTTGATAAACATCGTTGTTTAGTGGCAGAACACCTAATAGTGTGGTTGACTCCACTCTAGAAGATGGTTGGTGTTGACCAAGAACTCACTCCACGGGATGACTAAGAACATGACCCTAACTAGATACGATTGTCTAAAGGATGAGATGTGGACTAATATGTACAAGCCATGAAGATATATGCAAATGCAAATGCTGAGCAATTGATAAACAATTTTTGGATTTTTGATTTTCTGATTTGTTTGAATTTTTAAAGATTTTAAGATTTTTTGGATTTTTAAGATATTTAGATTTTTTGGATTTTTAAAACTTTTAAGATGTTTTTGGATTATTTCAAGAACATTTTCCACTTTTTATATTTTTAAAGATTTTACCAATTCCTAACCAAGACCACATTGAACTGCCCCCGATGTCTAGTAAGGTGTAGGACATTTGTAGATGAATGAACAAGATGATGAAGCAAAAGAGAATATGTCATGATGGGTGAAGTGCATGAATGCAACCCTCAAGGACAGTGTGCTCAAGATTACCCATGGTAGGGAAAAAGGGTATAGTAATGTGAAGCCTATTTTGGATAAACAATGGAATTCAATGATGTAGTGCCAAATAGCATATAGGATAATGACCTAATGTCATGAAAGAGGGTGGTCCAAAAGAGTGGACATGTCAAGAAGTTTTTGAGAAACTGTTTTACATTTTATGTTCTTCATTTTGATCAAGACCAAGGGGTCAATTGGATAGGATATGGATAGGATAGCATGATTAGGATAAGGAGTGAATGAAGGCTATGAGGGAATGATGTGGAATTATGGAAAGGATGCTCAAGATAATTTAGATTGACTTGGGATAAGCAAGATCATGATAAGGTAGCATGAATGTAACAAGTGAATAAGCCGATGACAAGGATAACAAATGTCAAGAAGCATGATGCTCATGGATAACTCAACCTTATCAAGATCAAAAGTAAAAGAGTGAATATGGATGTATGTAAGCTAGCTGGATAATGGAGGTTATGGTGGATAAGATAGCATGGATGGAACTTGCCTCCAAGGATAGAGTACCAAAGGAAGAAATTGTGCATGACGCCTATTTTCCATGTTTTCATCATGGTACTTACCCAAGGTGCCACAAGAAGTGGTTTTCACCATAAGAAGGATTTATTTCTCTTTACTTTTGCTACCAAAGCACCTGTTTACCAGGTTTTCACCAAGGCACTTTTTTTCTTTTCAATTTTTTAATTTTTATTTTGTATTTTTTATTTTTGGAACAGACTCAATCCTCTTTCTCTTTGTATAATGCTCCTTTTAAGGGTATATTATGATGGGCCAAGGCCACTGAAAGGTATGCTCAAAGATGTTGATAGGGTGATGATAGGGAATAATATGGAAGATAAGGGAGATGGTAGCCAAAGATTTATGTGATGGATTGGATAAAAGGGATAAAAGGATATAGGATGGTCGGATAGTAGGTAGGTGTTGGATATTGGATAAGGCATTGAAAGTTTTGCATAGGGAAGTTGGATAGGATGACAAGATCAATATTAGCACACACTTTGAAGGGTGGTGGAATGATGGAGGAAAAGTGGATGGAATAGCTTGACGCTTTGATGTAGGAGAGGATGGAAGGTGTTTGGAAGGAGATGGAGGAAAAGCCTTTGGAATCTTGGATGCCAGCTTTGATTTTTCTTTTGTATCCAAGTCTTTTAAAAGATATTTGGGAATCCACATAGGTATCAAGATTTTTCTTTTTTTTGTACTCTTTAACATATACTTCTTCAATGATGGATTTAGGAACCCATATTTTCTTTGATTTCTTTCTTTTTTTGTTGGACCTTTATGGTCTTTTGAATAACTCTTTCTTCTTCATAGTCACATTTTGATTACACTAGACATGGTGATCTTCATATATAAGTGGATTCTTAGATTTTTTATTTCTTTGTTTGGCATCCAAATTGCTTACAAAAGACTTGGGAATTGTGGATGAATAGGACTGATATGGTAGGTTCATATGGATGGGTTGATATGGAGGGTTCAAGGATGCATGTCTTTGTTGATCTTGAGGAGAGATAGGGTAAGTGGATGAAAAGATGGGAGTGATAGGCATAGTGGATGGAGGGATATAAGGACCCAATATAGATGGAAGTTTTGAAGGTTTCAGCTTTGGGATATAAGGACTGAGGATTGATTTTGAGGATAGTGAAGGATGATGCTTATGTGCAAATGGATGGAGATGAGGTGTGAAAGGAATATCAACATCTTTAGAGTGAGCTACATAGCCAAGGCTCTCACCTTTAAGATTCATCTTTATACCCATAGGCTCATGAATAAATTTTATAGGATTAGATGAAGCTTGATGGGATTTATTCTTATGCAAGAACTTAGGAGGAATGAAGGTTTGAGGTGGATATGGAGGAGTATGACAAGAGGGTGATGGGACACTCTGATCTTGACAAGGATCTTTGAATAGTGCAGGAGTGATACTTTTCTCTTGATTTTAAATAGACTCATTAGAGAACGTAGAAGGAATACCTTGATCTTGCTTAGGAGATGAAGGTCTGTGTAGCTCTTGAAGTGGAAAGGTACCATCTTGGAAGGAATAAAAGGGTATGACAAGGTCATCATGAGATGCTTGGGATATGAGACTTTGGTCAACTATTGGATAAGAATGGATGGTATCTTGATCTTGATCATTGTTGATATTTGTTTCTTCACACTTTGGATTAGTCTCTTGACATGAAATGACTGCTAAGGACAAGGTAGGATTTTTTATTTGCATAGGAGATTCTTGAAGAGCCGGTGAAGAAATACTTGGAGTATGCATGGTAGGCATGGCAATGCATGAGGGTTCGAGATTTTTGATTTTGGAAGCATTGAAAAGATTTGCATCCAAATGAAAATTAGCTTGGATTTCTTTTAGAGGTGGCCCTTGAGGGTATACATAGTTAGCATGTAAAACATTAGGTTATTTATTTGATGTAGGCATGTTGGCTAGATTAGCTGCTTTAAGATATGCATGAGTATTGGAAGAAGTACATGTGGAATGAGAACCATTACTAGACATAGGTTCATGAGTTTGACCTTGCTTGAGATTAGTATCTTGTTCTTCATTAGATGATTCATTAGGATTTTCTAATTTCAATTGTGTCCTCATCAATGAGATCTTGGATCATGTGTTTCAACTCTAGGCAATCTGAAGTTTCATGTTCGTTATTTTGATTATAGGCATAATAGTTTCTCAAGAATATAAAACCACATGAAGTGATTTGAGGTAGTGTCAATTCCAATTCATAAGATTGTCCTAAAGGAGTAAATATTATCTCTAAGGGATAATTAGGTTCTTGATGTTCTTGCAGATAGAGAAGACTCTCAAGTGAATATGATATATCTTTTTCTTCATATTCTTGATCAGAGATAGGATTATCATGAGATTGTGGCATAACCTCTTAATCAAAAATTGGATTGTCATCCATTGGTGTCTCCATGTTTGAAGGAGATAAAGACATGTGGATATAATTCTCAAAGAGAAAAGGACAAATTGATCATAAGGAATACTCCTTTGATGGGGTCTCCTTTTCTTTCTTCATTTCTCTAATTTCTGATTGCAAAGCTTGACATTGCTCAATGAGGATGAAGATAGATTGATCATCCATGTTGTGATTGTTGTAATTTTCTTGATTAGATAATGGATGAGAATATTTAACACCGTGTTTCAATATGTGATTAGATTGAGAAGACCGGGGAGATGGAATAGAAGAAAAATTAAAATCCAAAATTTCCATATTTTTTTGGTATTTTCTAGGTTTTAGTAATTTGGATTTTCGAAGGTGTCATGCTCATTTTTTAGGGTTGAGACTATCATCGGTCTCAAAAATTGAATTGTTGAAGGCATTCTATTTTTTAGACTAAAATTAGATTTCTTGATTATCTTTCTAACGATGAAAATGATTCGCAATTTCGAGCACCGAGTCAAAAGTTATGGCCTCTCAAAGTTGGGGTAAAAAAATTTAGAAACTTCTAGAATTTTGGATGTTTTTCCAATTTGGATGGTACTGGAAATGATCAAACCTTATATGGATCATGTAGATTTGATAATCAAAGGATTGATATGATAACCAAGTAGGTTGAATGAATGTTTTGAACCTTATAGAGGGTCCAAAAGGGTATCCAAAATTGCAAAGATCTTGATTCTGTCATGTGTGTAAGTGCTCATTGTCCCAAATTTGACACTCCATATGTGACACTTTATTGAATGTGAGAGAAGATAGACTATATGCAAAAATTCCCCTAGATGTGATTGAGGATTAACCAGATGTGACACTTCTCGCAAAAGCAACCCAAGGATTGGCCAAATGCGAACCTATTTTCCAAAAGCTAATATAAATACTAGATGTGATATTCTGATTGATTGGTCTGAGAAACAAATTGGTCAAATTTGTCAAATTTCATGGATTGTCTATCAGATTCAATTGGGTTTGAATATCTGAAATTTTTTGTGATTGTAAATTGAGGGTGTTTATCTTTCGTTGTGAATTCAAACACATCAAACAAAGTTGTTTAGACTCTCAAACACACCTAATTCCTATTAACTTGGCTTAGATTGGAAATACTTGTTCATTGATTTAAGAACATACTCAAAGAATCCTCAAAATATGATGATCCAACAACACACAATGGATGTTGAAGGCCATATTAGCTGAGTAATAACATCAATGAGAGCTTGATATGGTGAATTTCTTGGGGCAATTACTATTTTCCTTGCACAGGCATTATCAACCTTTCGGGAGTAATCTGGGTGGCTTCTAACATAGAGTATTTACTTCAGGCATCTATTCATAATCATCTCCCATAGTCTCACAAGTGAGATTGAGGCCTATATCCCTATGATTACTCGAACATGTGTAGTCTCGCAAATGAGATTTAAGCGGCTCTACTCTACACAACGTCCAAGCATGTCCAATGATTGATCAAGTTAATGTTCCAGGGAAAAAAATGACTAAGTCTTCTGACATTTTCATCTCAAGGAAGCATCTTGATTATAGTGAGATGGAAGGGTTGGCTTCTACCTGTCCTCACTTGGGTCATTCTTGTGAGCTTTTCACCTCAACCAACAGGCCCTCTAAAGATCAAAGCAATAAAGATGGATTGGATTCAAGGGTCAGAGTTTTTGATTCTCTCAAAGAGAGAAGAGAATAATTCTCTACCTTTTCACCTCTCCCAAACATGCCAAATAAGTTCATTTACCAAGAAATTTGAATTTAATAACCACACAACTTGAATTTTGAGTTTCTAATTTTCCCAAAAGGGAAAAGAGCATAATCCTATAATCAATTTGAGGAAAAATCCAATTCTTAATTTAGTGCCTAAGAATAATTAAGAAGCATAAAGTTTGAAATCCGCTTCTAAGGCAACCTACATACAAACCATTAGTAGTTTGAATGTTTGTATTTTTGTGATTCTTTGACGAGCATATCTCTATCAAAATGTCCTGAAGAAAATAGTTAAGCTGGCAAATCAATCAAAAAAATGAAAATCACTCATTAGTCATCAGCAAATTGAATTTTGCAAATTAAAATACTGAATGTGATTCTGAACTTGAAACTAAATGTGAGATTCACCAAATGTGATTCAATATTCACTAAATGCGATCAAGGAATCTAAATGTGAGTCAATATTTACCACATGCGATCTTTACCATATGTGACTTAGGAAATCTAGGATGCAACCCTTCTTTGATAGAATGCGAGTGTTCTTCTTGAATATGACCTTGTTTCCTAATTGTGATCCTAAACCTGCAAAACAGAGTTATAATATGCTAAAAATGGTCATAACTCCAGGGCTAGGCCCCACGGTGGGCACCATAAATGTGTGTGTGATTATTGTACCTACAATATGAAACACAACACTTTAATAGAACATTAATTTGTTAGTTCATAATGAGAAAATAATACAAATAACAAGCAAAGAGACTAACAAGAGTGTCCTATTTCTTCCTAATCATAAAGAGGTTGATCTATGATCGTATGCTCTCAGAATTGTGCATAGATCAGTAACTAGACACTTATGAGATGGAAGATTCAAATGAAATGCATCTAACTGTAGACACCTAAACCTGATTACACAATTAGGTAATCTTATTTAGTTCTCTCCTAGGGCACTAATTAATTAAATATTAATTATTTAATTAATTTATGTCATCCCATAGTTAATTAATTTAATTAATTAACTATAGTCCAATTAATTATCTAAATGAGAACCCATAGTCTGATAATTAATTAAAACCCCCCCTCCTCTATTAATTTAAATAAATATGTTCATCTATTTAAAGTAATTCACAAATCCCCTTTTCTTCCTATTTTGGATTTAAATAAAATATTTAATCTAATTTAAGCACACGGCTCCTAACTTTAACCTCCAACCTAACCAATCCCAACTACCTAACCCTGAGTTCCTACTCAACCCAACCCATTCACACATACTAATCACCTTTAATTGGCTAATGACCCATGATTAGCTAATCCAACCCTCCACTCATTCTCTCTCCTCCCATCACATCCTCCTCATTCTCCCAATTAGCTCCTAATCTAATCCTAATCACTCCTTAAGCATTTGCACAATCACAATCCATGGATTAAGAAATCCTCACCCAATCCAAGTTAACCCTCATGTCACATCCCCTAATTCCCTCACCTCATGTCAACCTTAAATGATCTTACACATCCCTTACACACTCTATCTCCCTTTTACACATTTGTCCCCTCTCACATCTCCCAAATGGTCACATTCCCCCATATCTTCCAACCTCTCCCATTGTGACACTCGTCACAATGAGAGGCATTTGAGAAAGCACAATCCATGTTCTCTCTCTCAAATGCATTTTGACCCTTCCTCAGGTTTTCATCTTGACCATTCATTCACCTATCCTCTTGCCTATAAATTGAACCCTCTTCCTCTTCATTTTCATCCACCTTTCATGCAAAGTTATAATGCTAAATTGAGAGCCCAAAAACTATCAAATTACCATTATTATGTCAAAATCATTCCAAACTATTGAATCTTGAACACACATTGAGAACACATCCAATCCTTGGGACAAATCCAAAGATCAAGAAGGCCTCATTTGAGTGGTTTGCACCCTGTTTTCAAGATTTCTTTTGTCTTAGCATAAGTGTTGTTTTGATTTGTGTTGCTGAATGTTTAAATTTCTTTTATGTTCCTAACAATACATTTCATAGCATACATTTGGCTGGCTCAATGGGACCCACTTCTAGGGTCATTCCTCTTTCTATTTCATCATTTTCTTTGCAAAAAACTAACCAAGAACTAATGTTTTTTTGTTGTTTGAGTGTCTTTGCAAGGCTTTTCTGGTTTTTTGTAGGTTTGAAGAGGATGAAGGAGCAGTTGCGCTGAAATTCCCACATTCAATTTTTACATAGAAAAAAAATACAGGCCTGCGGGATCGCAAGTATAGTTGGTGGTATCGCATTCCCACAGAAACTTCTATTCTCTGTCTTTTTCTCTCTATCATGGTTCACCACTCATTATTTCAACAATCTGCAGGATCGCGAATCCGCAGAACGGGAGCACATTTTGGCTATGCAGGATCGCAAGACAATATTGTAAGTTGTAATGCATTAGAAAGGCTTAAAATTTGTGCCTGCATATCCATGAATAGACCTGGATGATTGTGCGTTGACCTTGCAGGATCATTGTCACAAATATCACATTTAATTCTCTGTCAGTCATTTCTCTGTTTTACTTTTCGAATTAACAGACCTGTGGAATCACCTGTACGGCCCAAGAAATCATTGTTTATTGGGTTGTGAGATTGCTAGAATAGGTGGTGAGACTACAAATTAAATTTTTAAAATAGTATTTATCCACTTAAATTTGGTGCACTAAAAATAAGTTTGAATGCATACACAACACCTCATCATTTCGATTTGGGCTTAAAATGAACAAAGTCTAAAATTAACAATCAAATCTTCACACTTCAAGTTTGGGCTTAAAAAAAAATCAAAATCAACTCTTGAATGCCTAAGGGACAATAAATCAACGCAATAAACACTTCATTTTGGAGCTTAAAAAGAACACAAACAAATCTTGAATGCTTAAAGGAAAGTAACCCATTGTGCAAAAGATTTTACCTTTCAAGTATATTTTATTTTCAAAGTGAACCTTGCATGCTAAAAATGGGTGTTTGAAGTTATAGGATAGAAAACACTTAGTCTAATCTAGGTTCAATTTGGAATGAATGCTTCTTGGTGTGTTTGAAGTTGTTTTTTTCAACACTTCCTTAGAGCTTTTTAATTCTTGAAAAATCTTTGATAAAGTAAGTGACATAAAAACAATTAACTTGTATTTGTATCCTCTCCCTTCGCCTTTGCGAAACTTGGGTGAAGAGAAAGATCAAGTTCAATTGGTTTTTCTTCTAGAGAGGCTTATCTAGAGAAAAGCATTTTCTCTTTAGAGAACGACCTCAAACTAGTAACTCCCCGATCGATATATAAACAAGGTGTTGAGAAAACTCTCACCTTATCCTCTCAAGCTCAGGTGAGGTGTGTTGATGGTAGTCTGAGGTAGGTGAATGTCTTTACAATTTTGGTATGGTCAACTAGGCTCTTAAGTGAGTCACGCGTGTACACTAGGCTCTTAAGTGAGTCACGCATGTACAAATTGATTGAGAGGACACCATAGATCTTGCTAAAAGCCGTTAATTTAGAAGCCTGCCCGATCTACCCCTGAAGGCTTGATAATATTTGTGCAAGGAGAATTGTTATCTCCCCAAGACACTCATCATATCATGCCATCCTTGAGCGTTTGGAGTTGGTTAATACGACATTGTTGATCCATTGTGTGTTCAACAGTGGTCGTATTCTGATTATCTCTTGGGTGTGTGCCAAAGTCAACAAGAACAGGTTTTCAAGTCACACCATTTCCTTAGGGTAGCAAGTGCTTTTCCGTGTCTTCGATGTTAGAGACCTTGTGAAAACATCTATTCAAACATACACAAATGAAGTTACAAGTGCTTTTACCAAAGAGATCAAAACTTATTGCCTTTTATTCCCACAAGATTGTCTTGTCTCTTGTGGGATTGTTTGTCCACCATTTCCAAAAAATTGAAAAATTGCTCAAAACCAATTCAAGGTACACTTACCATAGTCACTTCCTATCTCGATAGATTTCTAGCTTTGTGCTCAGAGATTGAAGAAATTTGGACTTATGACCAAATCAGTTGTTACCATATTTCTATATTCATTCAATTGGTAACCTATTTACTAGATGAGTGTCTAGAATACCCTAGTTTGCATTATTAAGTGATCTTGTCTAAATTTGTGTTCATTTCATAAGCTGTAAGTACATGTAAAACAAAAGAAAGATGTACATCTAAAAGACTACATGTATATATATATCCTAAAAAGCTTGTATGTACTGTGCAAAGAAAAGAGTGAAAAGTAAATCATCTGGGCTCACACAAGTTGTGAGCATAGCCAACTCCTCAAAAGATATGGTTAAATACAGACATACATAAGTAAATGAACATAAGAAATAGGTTACCATACATTTCCTAAAGAAATGATGGAATGTTGACCCGGGTGTGAATCCAGTGTGCTCCTGTTTGATCCAGAACCTGCAAGAAAGAAATAGGGGTTAGATCCAAGGGATCTAAGTGATGCATGAAATTATGTTTCCTATCTAGATTTATAGTTATGCATGTGCATAATCAAGCCATACATCTCTAGAAGGAAACAATGCTACAAAACATGTGCACTTAGAAAGATTCTATAGGAAGAAAAAGATACCATGTTTTCACTAGCTTGTTTGTTCCATGTGCAAGTACAGAAGAAGTTGCAACACTATTTTTTACCCTCACCCAGACAATAAGAGTACTGAGAGGATGGTCATTCCAAAAGGCCATCCTCAAAGTATAGATATTGTCTAGACAATAGCAGTGTTAAGGTGTTGAAATATAATGAGTGATGTTGCCATGTAATGTGGGCACTGTCAGGTTGCCCTCAAAGCTTCTTGACAAAACCCACATCACAGGCCAAGAGCACCCATGATCATGTGACATACCCTCCTAGTACCCCACATTGAAACTATGAGGGTAATTAGGAGTCACATTTCCATGGATTTCCTAATCATCCTCACAACCCCAAGGAGGAGCATTGATCCAAGAAAAGGGATCAATCATTCAAGTAGCAGTGACCATGGAACATTTAGGATCCATAATGATACAGAGAGCTCTGTAATAAATGCAATTGCATCGCAAATTGGGCTCTCCAAGGGACAACATAAAAGAGCCACCTTTGGAGAACACCAATTTGCAACACAAGGACACCTATGAGCTTCATATCTTCATATGGGCACAAGCTGGTCCAAGTACAAAGAGCATGGGAGCACAATCAAACAATAAAAGTCAATATCAAAGGGTAAAATCATTCATGAAAGACACCATGGGAAAAATAATGATGCATCAATAACATTCAAGTGCCACAACATCAAAGGGAGCATCCACAATGAGGATGAAGGAGCAACAAGTAAGTGGCTTCCTTTTAGAGTTACTTTATTAAAATACAATCATGTATCATGGAAAACATCAAATGAGCATGCATAAATCATAGTGGTGTAGGAACATGATCAGAGAGTAGGGAAAATGAACATCAGGTGAATCATTATTGTGGTTTGCACCATCCAAACAATCCAACAACAACATCAAATGTTGTTGTTCCATTTGATGTTGTTGTGGCACCATTTCTAAATGGAGCATCTACAACAATAACTCAAATCATGTCATAAGATCATGGTGTCCTATTACAAGATGATGTAGTCATAATGAGTCATCTACATCAAATCTCAGTAAGTACACTAAAAACTACATGCTAGTCTACTTCAAGCATTATCAGTGTCATCAATAATCTAGCATGAGGTCTTAAAAAGACATGTGTCAAATCTTCATTGATGATTAAAAATTGAGACAACTACAAATAGTGGAGGAGCAAGCATCTATAGCAACATGGTGATTCAAATACTAATCAAAACCAACAGCATAACATCATGGTGTATATTTAATGAGGTAATGAAGGCTTCGTACATATAATATTGCCTTGAAACAATGACATAAGAACATCATGAGATTCTATTCAAGCACATCCTCAAGGATGTCCTTAAAGAAAATAAAGTATCAATAACCATAGCATCAGTGATATATGTAGACACAAATGTAAGTTACATCCAAATAAGTGCTCATTATGTATCCAACAAAATAGGGCAGGATATATATGTGACTAAAGCATCAATATACACCACAAAACCAGAAAAAGGAAATCATCAAATAATAACACAATGCCCTAGCTCCATGCAATGGAGGAAACAATGAAAGGAGATGCAGTTCCAACATGGATATTAATAGAAATAGCTCACAGACTATGCCAAGTCAAGAAAAGAACAACATTGACAAATGAAGCCTCATGGTAATAATACAAATGGTGATAATCAAGCACGGCCCCATCAATAGGGGATCATGAAATAGCAATGGAGAAGGAAACCTTCTAAATGCAGGCCCCATAAGTTTAAGCACAGGTTGTTTGTCAAAGAGCAACAAAAATAGTTCATAGGCTATGAAGCCAATATAGAAAAAATCAAATAGTAAAAGGAAACCTTCTTAATGAAGACCCAATACAAAAGTAACAAAAAATCCATGATGCCTGGGATTCAAAGCATATCATTGTGCAAATGAGGGAGCATCACTAGTTCTACAAGTAACGATGCCCAAATGGATCACGAGCTGTCAAGTATCTCAGCAATATAAATGAGTCAACAATCAAACACGGATGCAGCCAAACAATCATACTATGGCATCAACTTAAGCAATCATCGTGTAATAAACAAATCATGATGCCCTAGCAATAACATGGGCTTTCAAAAAATGGAGCATTGATAATTTTATAAAGGCCCCATAGCACGGGTTGTAAACCAAGAAGGGGAACAACAATGAAGAGAATAGTAATTGTGATGCCCAATAGATCACGGGCTATAAGGAGCACCATTGAATTTTCAAAAACCAATCAATGATGCCAATCTCTTCAAGTATACCATTGAGCAAATAAAAGATTGAAAACATGATGCCCTAGTCTTAACACAAGCTCAAAGAAATGGACATCATGGAATAAATACAGTAGTATGGATCATCATGCTATGGCATCATGATAAACATTGATCCAAAGAAGAAAATTAATGATGCTAACACAAGCCTTCAAAGATGCAGACAAATAAAACATAACAGTGAATCTTGATAAAACAATGGAAGGAAGTAGCCACAACAAGCATGCCCTTGAGCTAAAACAAAAGTCATTAAAAGATCAAATAACATGCAAGAAACAAAGATGTCAACCTCAAATCAAGCTCCCATATGAAGTTTTGAGAAAAAACAAGTTGCCAAATCGAGCTATGAACCAAAGAGACCAAACACCAGTCCATGATGCATCTTCCCCAAATGACAACAGTTAGGGCTTGATGTTTTTTTTTAGCATCTTTTATCTTTTGAGGGTCGGGTTTTTGAATTATAGAAATGTTTAGTGTTTGATGGATGGTTTTCCCCTTTAAAATGGGTTGAGAACCTTATTCATTAAACATATTAATTAAACAAAATGACCCTATACCCTAGCATGAAGGTCCCATTATTATTGAACTATTTTAAAATGGGGTATATTTAAAATGTAAAATCATTGCTTGCACTATTGTAAAGATATTGGACAAATGATGATTGATGAAGGGTGCTCCCCTTAATACCACAAACACATAACAAAAATAGAGAAACAACAACAATATGCAAGAACAGAAAATAGGCTTCTTATTATCTCCACAAATGTGGAATTACAAACTTTCAGAATTACAATATGTAAAGCCACATGGGCATTCCCTTACAATATTCTAGAGGACAAAGCCTCGAATCAATACTCAAATCTACTACCCAGAACTGCCTAGACAACACTACGGGCCTTCTTTATATAGGCAATTTCCACCGCCCGAGAAGGTTCCAGAAATTTAGCCCTTAAGGCCGACTATACATAGAATTATTTTATTTTCATAATTTTTACAATAGGGTCGGCTCAAAAGAAATACAAAATATGCTTTTGGGTAACCCAACTTTCGGAGGCCATAACTTTTTAACTGTAGCTCTGTTTTTCTATTGTAACCACTTTTCGGAAATGCCATGACGAGATCTACAGTCTTTGATAGCATTAACACTAGTCAATCGGGGTTCGATCGCGATTCGGAGCCTCTAAGGCCTTCAAAATTGACCTGAAAGATTTCATACCCAAAAACCTCAATAACTTCACCAATACTGATGATGTGACAATGAAACTCAACTGGAAGGTTGAAAATACTGAGATGAACCTCCAACTGTGAAATCAGAACATTCCGAGATTGTATGACCAACTTACTAAAAATAGTAAGTTTCCATAAATAGCAGCTCTGCACAAGATAACCCTTATTGAAAAGTAAATAGAAATATTTTTGGGTGATGCAAGATTGCTCTTACACCCAAGATGCTCTTGCATCAATGATTTTATAAATCATTTGGTCAAAATATCATTTATTAAGCATGATTAGGGGAAGGGTAGGTTAGATTGAATTTGATAGAGGAAGGATTAGTATTCTAAGATTCTTGCCTTCACACCTACCCTATAAATCCAGAGGTACCTGACATGCAGATTTGAGTTGCATATTTCATGGACTTGAAATGTTGATTCTTCAGAGATATCCCTTCATCGAGTCCCAGATTTGGTGGAGTTGGACATAGTGAATCCCCAAACTCTTGTATTTGCAGATTATGAGGTTCACCTATATATACTCTCACTTTGGTGGTTGAGATAGTTCTTCCATTATATCTCACTCTGAGATTTGAATGTTTGTAGCTCTTAGAAATGCAGATTGTACTTGGCTTATTTTTCAGTGAATATAAAACAATAGTCCTTGTCCTTATCCATTTTCTAATTTTTCTATTGAATTTCATGTCAAGGTTATTGTGATTCTGATATGTCCTTTACTTTTCATGGTGGTTCAGATTGAGTATTCAGGGAAGTGTTTTGTTATTTGCAATCCTAATTTGTGTACATTTGGGTTTTAAGTTGTGGAAGTTCATTCCCTTCTTTTATTCCAAGTACCCCTTTATTTCAAAGAATATCAAAGCAACAAGGTCAAGTTTTGAGTTACAAAGTTATTTTCAAGTGTCATTATAAGCATTCTTCAATCTATGGATCTTTAAAAGTTGGTGAATCACCTAGTTTCCTTTTAGTTTTTCAATTCCTGCACTCTCTTCCCTTTTCCTCCAAAAGTTAGTTTAAAATTTTTAAGGTGATTCATCCAACCCCTAATCTGGAGGTTTACTTTCTCATAGGTCTCCCCCAACCTAAAAGTATTCCAATGTTTGATAGGATTGCTAGGTTTCATACTTAGCCTCCACGGGTGAAATCCTTAGTGATAACATTTTTTGGCACACCCAATGGGACAAGAGACTCTTCAAGTCAAATTTATGAAGTAGTTCCATATGGGTTATTGTTTGGTATGAGAATTGACTATATTTTTATATCATACCTAGCGACTCTAATCTTGTTTCATGCAGATCAACCTTTAAGCTTATGAATGGGATCCCAACCAGGTAGAGAAAGAATCCTTTTACATATATAGAGCTACCTCCATCCAAGAAGAGGACCAAGCAGCCCAATCCAGTACACCTCAATGTGGTAGTTCTAATCCTATTCCTACAAGCACTACCATTATCCCACCAATCCCACATGTTCAAGTAGCACCAGTAGTTCAAGTTCCCTTAAATCCTTTAATGGATAGAAAAAACCCTTTTTTGGCCTTTAACCAAGGTAGCCCCTTGAATTTGCAGTAGCACAATGACATACCTATATCAACTCTTAAAAGCTTACCCATCTTTACAGGAGAAGATCAAACCTCGACCATTGAGCACATAAGAGATGTTGTATCCCTTTGTGTTCTCCATAATATAACCCACGATAATATGGATGTGAGATTTCTAGTAGCATCACTCAAGGGTAAGGCTTTGCAATGGTTCAGGGATTTAGCAGTTAATTCTATAGCAAGCTGGGATGAGCTAGGTCAAGCCTTAACCAATTAGTTTGAAGATAAGTCTGATCACCTTTCTCTGGTTGAGCACTTAACTACTATAAAGAGAGCGCCTCATGAGCACATGATGGATTTCAATTTTTGGTTCCAAAGGACATGGAACAAAATCCTGGCAACAATTAGGCCTTCAAGACAACATGCTTTCTTGTATTACTTGAGAGCACTAAACATTGATATTTTTGTCATGATCTAGTCTATTGGGAGGGAACAACTTACCAACAACCTTTGATATTTCCATAAGGGATGAGAATAGTCTCATCCAAGTTGGGAAAATAGCCCCAAGACCTCCAATGCCTATTTTCCTATAATTACAGCCTCTCCCCAGAGAAATTCTAGCTTTAGCATCTATTCCACCTGTCCCAGCTCCTTCCTAGCAAGTTGTTAGTCCATCTATTGATCAATCCCAAGAGTTGAAGGACATTAAGAAAACCTTGCAATTTTTTACTAATGAGCTAATTAACCTCAAAAGGAAGCAGTTATAGCCCTACCAACAACCTTACCAAGTCCCTTATCAGGCTCAATACCATAAAAATAGGCCCCAATATCAATCACGTAGATCTCCAAGTTTGATCTATTTAAATACCTTCTCTTAAGAATGACACTTACATGGTGAATGGAAAAATGGGTTATGATTTTAAGAGAATTCAACATCAAGTACGTTGATAGAAAATCAATAAAAGGGAAAGTCATTGCTGACCAGCTAGCCTAAGCACCCCTAGTAGATGCATACCCATTAGTGATGGAGTTCTGATGCAGTCAAGGCTGCTGGATTGATGTAGGGGCATCCAAGGTTAAGGTAGGGGCATTCTGTGTCCTCAGTGAAACTGCATGGAGTGTTAGTATTTTGGCTAGTGTTACTCAGTTGCAACCTTGACCAACGGTCTCGGTCATTGAAGGAAGCTCGGTCATTGAAGGAACTCGGTAGTCTCTAGTGCTTGGTGAAAGTGTTACTCGGCCATGCCTGTTGTGCTCAGTCAAAACTGGTGCTCGGAGATGCCTGACATGCTTGGTTAATTTTCTATCGCTCGATAGCTCTAGTTCACCAACTGGAGTTCTATGTGATTTGTTGAGCCGACTTGGTGCATTTATTGTTGGTAGCTATTGTTATAGGCCAACATGTTGAATTAAATGTTTGTATACATTTGTAAGCCGACTTGTATGGAATTTAATTATTTGTTTTGGGAAGTTAAGGGTTTCATCTTGCCGACTTGTGGCTGATGATTAGTATTTAAGCAGTGCTTGGGTAGATGTTTAGGAAGAAGAACTTAGCAAATCTGGGATATCAAATGTGAAGCTTGAGAGCTGAAGTTGGTGAAGTTGTGGAAAAGTTCTTAGATGATCTTGCAGATCAGATTGTAATCTAATAGTTATTTTTAGTAGAGCTAGGGGTTGCATACTTGGGAACAAGGAGATTGCTTGGAGGCTTGCGAGCTCAAGTTCAGATCTGCCTTAGGGTTTCCATCAGCTTTTGATTGTCTTCAAAGCTAAACTAGTTGAGTTTGTATTTGATATGGTTGTGGATCTTGCAGAATTTTTTTCTGATTGTAATTGGCCCTAACCCAAAAGTCCTTACAGCCGGGCATGTTAATGAAAATTAGTGTTAAACAATTACTTGGTGTTTCATTATTGAGTAATCTGCTATGTAATTCTGTTGGATACAAGTTTTAGACTGTCCTTAATTGGATCCACCATCCTTGACTGCATCAGGTGATATCAAAGCAAGAGTTGATCTTGTTGAAGTAGAAGGTTGACCTAGCAAGGTTGATCTTGTGAAGTTGATCTTGTTGATGAAGAGATTGTGGTCAATCTAGATTGCAGATCTGAAGCACTGAACTTGTGGAATTGTGCCCTAGTTGTTTGCAAGATTGAAGGTTGAGATCTGACTTGTTTACAACTTGGAAATTGTCACAAGGTGGTCGGTGAGGGTTTTTTGCAGAGGGTTTCTCTTATCTTTAAGGATTCCTCCGAGAAGATTGGACCCTAGAGTTATTTCTAATCTTTGTGATACTGTTGAATCCTAGATCACAGAGAAAGTGAAATCAGATTTTAGATCTGAGATGGAATTGATGAAGAATGACATGGTCGTCGAGATCATGAGAACCATTACTGGTATACCTAGGAATGTTGGTACTGAGGGTGGCTATGAAGAAGTGGCCAAAGAATTTGAAACTATTGGATCTAGTGGTGATGATCAGAGGAATAGATCTGGTGAAGACAGAACTGCTCGATTGCCTATATCTGCTGCTTGGTTTAGTAATTACTGAATGTAAGTTTCTACTTTCTCTGGTACTTTGAAGCCCAACAATCTGATTGATTGGATTGGTGAACTTGAAGATTTCTTTGAGCTGGAAGAAATTGAAGATCCTCTTCGGGTGAGATTAGCACAGATGAAGTTGAAAGGACATGCTGCTCTTTGGTGGAAAGAACTACAAAGAGACCAAGAAGATGAAGGTGAAACAAAGATCAATCGATGGAGGTTGATGGTGACTAAGTTGAAAGCTAAGTTCATACCTACTGACTATGAGCTTGACTTGTTTAAGAAGTTTCAGAATCTGAAACAGAAGGATTTGTCTATTGAAGATTATACCAAGGAGTTCTACAAACTTACTATTCAATCTGGACACTGAGAGCTTGGTAAGGAAAAGGTAGCTCGGTATGTGAATGGTCGGAGATTCGATATTCAAGATGAGCTTGGTATGCTGGAGATTGATTCTGTTGAAGATTCTTATTAGTATGCTCTGAAGGCAGAAGATAAGTTAAAGAGGAAACAACCTAGTAACTCCCAAGGGAAGGAAAAGATTGATCACTCGGTGAAGGATAAACCAACTGATGTAGAAGATGAATAGAAACCTGTGGAACCAAAGAAGAAGACAGGTAGAGTTATCTTTAAGGGTAGTTGCTATAACCGTGGAGAGGAAGGACACCATTATTTTGAGTGTACACAGAAGAAGGTTGACCGATGAATTGTTGTGATGAATGAGAACATTCAGAATGAACCTGAATCAAAAAACTTGCTACTTCAGCGAACATTGCTCGGTACAAAGGATGAACCTTGTCAGAGGAGTAACTTGTTTAGGACCCGATGCAAGATTGAAGGTAAAATCTGTGATGTTATTGTTGATAATGGAAGTAATGATAACCTTGTTGCTGAGGACCTAGTTCATAAACTTGGTTTGAATAGAATGAAGCATCCTTGTCCTTATAGGCTTGGCTGGTTACAAGATGTTCATGCTTTGGAAGTTAGAGAACAATGCTTCATTGATGTTCAAATTGGCCAGTATAAGGATCTTGTGTTATGTGACATTGTGAAGATGAATAGTTGTGATATATTGCTTGGTAGACCTTGGCAATATGATTGTAGAGCTATTTATGACTATGTCTGGAATGTGTTTTTTTATTGAGAAGGATGATAGGAAGTTTTCACTAATGCCTTTGATGGATACAATGCTCGGTAGGAGAAGCCTGAGTATTGGTAGCCGAGTGGAGATTGTGGATCCAGAGAAAATGAATGATTAGAATGGAGAACCAACCTATACATTGTCAAGAAAAGACTTGAAGAGACAAAGGAAACTAAAGTGGAAGAATTTGCAATTAGAAAAGGTGGAGGACTTTTATGTGAATAACTAGTTTGGGAAATATGTGATGAATCGTGGAAGATGTTCTTCTCACATATGAAGGTCATTTGGAACCTGGTGTGTCTAATGTAGGGAAATCCAAGGTTAAGGTAGGGGCATTTTGTGTCCTCAGTGAAACTGCATGGAGTGTTAGTATTTTGGTCGGTGTTACTCGATTGCAGCCTTGACCGACAGTCTCAGTCATTGAAGGAAGCTCAGTCACTGAAGGAACTCGGTAGTCTCTAGCACTCAGTGAAAGTGTTACTCGGTCATTCCTATGGTGCTCAGTCGACACTAGTGCTCAGTGATGGTTGGCGTGCTTGGTTAATTCACTATCACTCAGTAGTTCTGGTTCACTGACTAGAGTTCTGTGTGATTTGTTGAGCCGACTTGGTGCATTTATTGTTGGTAGCTATTGTTATAGGCCAACATGCTGAATTAAAAGTTTGTATACATTTGTAAGCTGACTTGTATGGCATTTAATTATTTGTTTTGGGGAGTTAAGGGTTTCATCTTGCCGACTTGTGGCTGATGATTAGTATTTAAGGAGTGCTTGGGTAGATGTTTAGGAAGATGAACTTAGTAGATCTGGGATATCAGATGTGAAGCTTGAGAGCTGAAGTTGGAAAAGTTGTGGAAAATTTCTTAGATGATCTTGCAGATTAGATTGTCATATGATAGTTGTTTGTAGTAGAGCTAGGGATTGCATACTTGGGAACAAGGAGATTTCTTGGAGGCTTGCGAGATCAAGTTTAGATCTACCTTAGGGTTTCCATCAGCTTCTGATTGTCTTCAAAGCTAAACTAGCTGAGTTTGTATTGGATCTGGTTGTGGATCTTGCATAATTGTTTTCTGATTGTAATTGGCCCTAACCTGGAAGGCCTTACAGCCGAGCATGTTAATGAAAATAAGTGTTAAACAATTACTTGGTGTTGCATTGTTGAGTAATCTACTGTGTAATTTTTTTGGCTACAAGGTTTTGACTGTCCTTAATTGGATCCACCATCCTTGACTACATCATGGATCCAATTAAGGACTAACTGACCTTGCAGCCAAACCAATATGCAGTGAAAATACACAAAAACAACAACAGATCTGTAATACAATAGAGGTGTTTATTCATCAAATCATCGATTACATGTAATGTGTCAGGCTGTAAGGCCTTCCCGATTACAGCCAAATAGAAAGAAAATAATAGTCTACAAGATCTTGTAGGATCCAAATCTTTGTTATGGCCAGGTACAAAGAAAATAACAGTCTACAAGATCTCGCAGGATCCAAATCTTTTCCACAATTTTAGCATTCAACTAGCCCAGGTTTGCAACATGTAGCACACTAGTAGGCACCCAAGAAAGATCTAAACTTGTACTCAAACTTTCAAGAAATCTTCCTGCTCCTAAGCTCATAGGCTACTAACCTTTCTTCCAACTATCCCCCTTGCCTAAACAACTACCCAAGCATCCTATAAATACTAATTCCTAGCCACAAGTCAGCTGATGAAACAACAAAACCTTACAAACAAATATTAAATGCTAAAACATCCGTCAACTCTCAAATAGTCTTACAAATAAAATAAACTCTCCAAGATGGCCTCAAATACTCATCAGATCCGCATAGAAGAATGCAACATGCCAGATCTAGGTCCCCACATGTCCAACGGTCAATCCATAACATGAGGAGCGCGACCCAAATTAAATGTACCAGTCGGCCAAGCTGATCCATCCAAACAATCTAGTCGGTAAGCAAGAACACCGAGCAACAAAGGAAATAGTCGAGCACTAGACAACTAACCACGCCAAGCATGACCAAACAAACATAGTTATCACTGAGTGCCAGTGAACCGACACCTTTAGTTACCGAGCATTCTTCAAAGATTGAGCACCTTAGTGACCATAGAAACTGAGCAGCCAGTCTCCCAAACTAAGAAAGTACTCCACCAAACCAAGATCAAAACTAACAATCTACATTCAAAGACAAACATATTTTTGGTTGATACAGGATTGCCAAGAATCCTAGGATGCTCCTGCATTAGACACCCCAGGTAAGAAATATTTTCTCTTAAGGAAATCAAGAATGCCTCAAGGGAATCAGAACAGGTATGCCAAATCTATTCTTCACCCACATCTCTTCTTGTCCTTCAGCCCAAGTAGTCTTCACTTCATTCACTGTCTCATGCAAAAAGTCCTTCTGCTTTCCACTTTACTTATCCTTCCAGTCAAAAATTGATAGCAACTGATTCTGACCACTACCGACCACATCAGTGCCTTGGTAAGGTTCATCCTCTCCAAACTCCTCAACCAACTCACTATCATTTGCATCTCTCTGTGTCACAAATGTTACCATCTATTGTACCATCTTTTCCAGCAAGACCATCTATTTCTTCATCTCAACCAACTCTTTAGATATATCATTCTCCTTCTCCTTAAAACTTAGGCTCATCAATCCTCTGCTCTCGAGGTTTTTCACAAGGACAACACCTGATAACTCCACATCCCTTAACCCATGTTTCCTATAAAGGTATTAGCTTATGCTGAGCTCCTTCATGCCTAACCACATAGGTATTAGCATGACCATCAAACAAAACATTCATGTCAAACTGCCAAGGTCTACTGAGCAATAGATGACAAGCATCCATAGGCAATACATCACACAATATCTCATCATGGTAAGATCCAATCTGAAATTTAACCAAGCATTATTCTTCAATCCTAACCTTAGACACATCTTGTATCCAACTAATCTAATAAGGATTAGGATGCTTCCTTCTTTCCAAACTCAATTTACTAACTAATTCATCTGAAACAAAGCTCTTAGAACTGCCACCATTAACTATGACATTACATACCTTATTCTTGCACTTACATCTAGTTCTAAACAAATTCATTCTTTGCACCGGTTCATGGACACATGCAGCTAATCTCCTAGTGATAATTGTCTCACCTTTTTCTGCAACATTCACAATATCTTCTTCAGCAATCAGTGCCACCCTTTTCTTAGGACAATAAAAACTTCTGCAACCAGCTTCACCACAATTATAACAAGTACCAGTAAACTCATTCTTCCACCTTCCTCTCTGTCCAACATTCTTAGTAACTTGACCACTGCTAGATCCCACATCAAACTTAGGATTCTCTATCACACTACTCTCAGCAACTACTTCACCAGTTTTACCACCTCAGTTCCTATTGTTCTATCTTCCTTCATACTTTTTATTCAGCTTCTCTTCAATCTTTAATGTCATCTGATAAGCATCACCAATTGTTCTCATCCGCACAGTAAGTAACTCTTCTTAAATACTAGGTCTCAAACCATAGACATACCTAGCAACCTTCTCTTTATCAGCTTCAGAATGACTAGTCCTAATAAGGATTCTATAAAACTCCTCGGTATACTCCTGCACCGATTTGTTATTCTTCTTCAAAGCTTGCATCTTCTTAAATGTGTCCAATTCATAATCCATTGGAATGAATTGCTTCTTCAACTTGTCAATCATTCGGTTCCACTTAGTGATCTTTTCCATTCCTCTTCTACCTCTTTCCAGCTGAACTTCTCTCCACCAAATATTTGCATGATCCTTCAACTTAGTCTTTGCAAATCTAACCCTATCAGGATCTTCTATTTCTTCATACTCAAAGTACTCATCAATCTCATTGATCCAATCAATCAATTCTTCTGGCCTAAGGCTTCCATCAAATGCATAAACTTCAATCTTAGGTGTTTTCCCAATCTTAGACATAGCTTTCAGAATTTGATTCTCCTCAGGATCTCTAGCTTCTTCGAGAGCTTCTTCAAAATGATCTTCCTTAGATTCATCATCACTATCCTCTTTCAAGGTAGGCTTCTTCTTTCTCAACTCCTCTTGCTATGTTCTTCTCTATCATCAATGCCAGATCTAGCTCTATAGGCTGCAAGGTTAGTCAGTCCTTAATTGCAAACCAAAATACCAACAGTCGACTGCTTGCTCTGTTCTTCTTTGTCATTCACTGTCTGTGCAACTTGAACTCTCTATATCTTCCTCATACTGAACCTTCTAATCATGCGCTCTTAGACTTAGCATGAATATGACGTTACCATTTTAACTTCTAGGGCGCATACCATAATTCTATTGTATGCACGTGCATTGTGTTGGCACCTGAAAATTCAAGCCAAAATAAACAAAATGTCAGGGAAGTATCATATATATTTTCATATTTTCCTATGATAAAAAATTAAAATGATAGAGGAGCAAATGTATTTCCATTTGTTTATTCTCTTTCCAAAATGCATATTTAATTTTGAAAATAAATAATTATTGGAAAAATAAAATAGGTTGGAAAAAGGCGGCGAGAGGGAGTTGAACACTCGACCTCTCAAGCCATCCTTTCTTCCTACCTATCTACCCTCCTACCCCCTAACCAGTTAATCTATATGTTTTCTTCGAGAGAAATAGTAGGAGATACTTATTTATTTTTGTTTTATGTGCAGGAGAGAAGTAAAAACAACCTCCCACATAGGGAGTTACCTCTTCCCTAATTATTTTTTACAATTTATTAATGTGATTATTATATATTTTGAGCATTTACATATTTTCTAATTTTTAGGAAAAAGAACGGGAAGAGGGAGTTGAACACTCAACCTGTTGACCCGTTCCTCTTCCTACCTATCTACCCGACCCTACCCTTACCAACTACTCTACATTATTCTTCGAGAATATGTGTAGAAATAAATATATAAATATAAGATAATTGTATTTCTTTTAAAGTAAATTATTAAAATTAATATTATTTATCGGGGAGAATTTTCAATATTGAATTACTTATTCTTGGTTTGTATTTTACCCTAAAATTTTAAGTTATATAACATGGTAAGTTTTTTATTTGATTAATTTATTTACCATGTAACCTAACTTCTTTTCATCTCCTCATTTTCACATTTTCACCTATAGTTAATATGAAATACTTTTAGGGTGAAGAAATTTTATTATTTTTGAACTTTAATTGTGCATATTTTGTAGATTAAATTTTATATTATTAGGGTTTGAATAATGATTAATCATTTCCCTAAGTTTAACTTCTCACTTTTGTGTCAATTTAAATTTAGGGTTTTGATATGTTATTTCTTGTCCTTTCCATTTGATTTTTCACTTAATCTACTTACCATTAATATTTCTACTAACTTGGGTGAATACATTTTATTAAAATGATGTAGAAAATTATACGTTTTTAGGGTTGACATTTATGTTTAATTATTAAATCCCTAAAAGGTAATCTCTTTTATTTTGTTTTATTTTAAGGTTTAGGGTTTTATTTTTTCATTTTACTTACTTTTATGGATAAGTTATTTCTTAGTATATTAGGGTTGTTTTAGAAAATAAAATCTCTAGATTCCCTAATCATGTATATTTTTAACAATTATAATAGTATTTCATATTTGAAATATTTTTAGGGTAATTATTTCGTAAGCTTAATAAATTAACCCTTAAGCGAATGAATTTTATTTTTAGGGTTAATTTCGTTAAGTGGATTCTATTCTAGAATGAGTACAATATGTTTTATTTTCAAAATAAAAGATAACTATGAACATAATGGTTTATTTATCTTATTATATAAACATTTCATAACTTAATAATTTTTGTGACTTAAGTATGATTTTATTTTATTTTTATTTTTATGATATTTGTTTTTCAAATAAGTATTAATAAATAATAAATATTTTATAAGATTAACATATCACATAATATTTTTGTTATTATGGTTGAGATAAATTAATATTGGTTATTTTGTGTGTGCAGGAAATTAAAGAGCAAATTATTATGCACAACACTCATAAATTATGAGGGAAATTTATCCCAAACCAACATTGTAATAACTTATTATGCATATTTAGGGTTAGTTGCGTGATTAGGTCTTGTGAAAGGGCATGTCCTTTCACAGGGAACCATTGAGAACTATATTTATAATCAGTTAAATTGTAAATAGAAGAACAATTCTATCACGGTAAAAATGTACCTTCTCACATATTGAAACTTAATGTCTCAAGATCTTAGGGACGGATATCTGATAAGTACTTATGCCTATTGATTTTACAGTTTTTTATGTTCAGTCAGTTTCTTGGATTACTCTCTAACCAAGGTATCCTATTATGCTTTCTATTCTATACATTTATTTATGATCAATTTTTACAATTTGAATAATAGTAGCATGGTCTGGGAACCTATTACTGTTTCCTTTGGGATCTTAAGTTGAGATAAAAATCTTAGGACCTATTGTATGAATTGTTGTAAATTTTGTTTTAATAGTAGCTTGTAGGGTGATGGTCTTGTTTTGCATAAATGAGTTATCTTAAAACTGTCTCCAGTTACTTATGGTATTGAATGTATTTGACTCTATTTTCAAATTTGTATCAGGCACTGGTCTATCTATTCTTTTGAAATTGTCATTTAGTTCTTTTTGTGGGATATATTTCAAATCTGCTACTTTATCTACAAAACATTAGATTAGGTTTAGCGTTAATTCATAGCATTAGTCTAAATATCTAGCTATTTGATAATCAGGACATTAGGTTAATATATCTTCCAAGGATCGGTAACCCCTTTGGAAGAGATTTTGTTGTTTACGCATGTTGTTTGTGCAGTTAGATAGTATATTCAGTTTAGGCCTACTAGCCTTGGTTCGATTGAACCAGAATTGCAGAGGCATTTATTGTGCCTATCAGTTGGCTTCAAAATGACCAACATTTTTTAGTACCAACACATTGATGCTCTGATCTTCAAGTACTCTGTACACTGTCCAGTCTTCAACACTTAGCCAATTTATGATCTTCTCATCAAGTGCATTGACTCCAAAATACTATATAACTTTGTTGCCATAATGACAACACTACATTAAGTCATATACACTAGTATAGTCAACTTTCCAACACATCCCACATGGAAACTATACTTTGATGGATCATACACATCTCATGGATTAGGAGCAGAGATCCTTTTTATCACTCAACAAGGTGATTACATCACCAAGTCATTTAAGTTAGGATTCCCTTGCACTAATAACATTGCAGAATTTGAGCCACTCATCTTAGACCTAAAAATAGATATTCAATGGAATATTGTAGAACTACAAGTATTCGATGACTCTCAACTAATCATCAAGCAAGTCCTGGATGAGTTTCAAACCAAAGATGACAAGTTTCTATCATACAAAGAGCTCATGGATAGATTAAAATAATAATTCATAACCTTCAGAACAAAGTTGCAGATGCTATGGAAACAATCAGGTCATTACTAGAGATCCCTCGAGATTCAACGCAATATAAATTCTTAGTCGAGAAGCTACATACACCTATTTATGAGAATATAGATTATGAAATGGTGTGCATTTTGGTTGGTCCCCAGTCTCCATGGTACCACAACATCCATGCTTATGTAAAAAGCAGTATCAAAACCCCTCACCTCACAAACACCCAACACCATAACCTTATTTTTAGAGCTTCTCGCTACACTCTTGTAGCCAAAACCATATATCATCATGGATATCACAAAATCCTCTCTCGGTTTTTAGATTTGGATGAGGTTGTCTTGGCTTTACAAGAGATTTATACTAGAATTTTTAGTTCCCACACGAGTGGCATAGTCTTAGCAAAGAAGCTACTCAGAGCAGGGTATTATTGGCCGACAATGGAGCATGATGCATGTGAATTTGTAAAGAAATTTCTACCTTGTCAACAACATGATAATCTAATCCATGCTCCAACACAAGACTTGGAGCACATTACGCCACCATGGCCCTTTTCATGTTGGGGCTTCGACCTTGTTGGTTTGATCACTCCCCTTTCCTCAGATGGACATAAGTATATCATAAATGCCACTGAATACTTCACAAAATGGGTTGAAGAGATTCCTCTCACCCTCACTATGGATATTTAGATATCTAAGTTTATCCTTTACCATATCATATGTCGCTTTGACATCCCTTCCACCATTTTCACAGATCATGGCACACCTTTTCAAAACTAACATGTGAATGATTTATGTGCCATATTTCACATCCATTAGTGTTTCTCTACTCCATACTTCCCTCAAGGAAATGGCCAAGTTGAGGCAACCAATAAAACCATCCTCAAAATCCTCAAAAGGTTGTCAATGATTATGGTCGTGACTGGTATCTCCAAATAAATCCCACCCTCTAGGCCTACCACACTTCATTCCACACTCTAATAGGCACCACCCCATACTCCCTAATATATGGTGCTCCAGTTGTCTTACAAATTGAGGTCAAGCTTCCTTCATTACACATGTCCATAAAGAACTATACCACCAATGAAGACTATCGCTTGGTATGCCTTACCCAATTGGACCTATTAGACAAAAAGAGGTAGCAAGCTTATGATTATCTATTTTTGTACCAAAACCAACTCAAAAGAAGCTACAACAAAAAGGTGCACCCACGATGGTTCCAAGTGGGCGACAGAATCAGAAGGTGCAAGAAAATCAAGAAAAAAAATGCAAGTTTGAACCTAGTTGGTTGGGTCCTTATATTGTCACTGCATGTTTTGGCTCAGGAGCCTATCAATTATTTACACCAGAAGGGGAGCCCCTGAATGATCCTATTAATATCATCCATTTGAAGCACTTCTATGCTTGAACCATTTCTTATGTATTTGAAAAAATCCCTAAAAATTATAAAAAGTCTTGAAAAAGTCATTGTCTTGGTGAAAATCTAGTAAATAGGTGCTCTAATAATATAAAAAACATTCAAAAAAAATTTTAAAAATTTTAAAAATGAAAAAATTTAAGAGAAATAATCATCCAATGGTGAAAACTTGGCAATCAAGCACCTTGGGCACGTATGTTGGTGAAAACCTGGAAATAGGCGCCATACATAGTGGACCGTATCATTATCTATCAAAATCTCATCCGATGACCAAACACACCTTCATCCACCATCTTTTCACCTACACTCTAGCCATAAATCCCTATTCCCAAGGTGTTCCTTTCCTCGCATTAGAAAGAAGGAATTACTATCCAATATCCCAAGCTTCTTGTACATACTGAGGCATGTCCTATCCCCCAAATCCTGATTTGTGTATAGAGTTATCATTTTTTTATCTATGCTCAATCCTAAGCTTTGTAAAGTGTTATCTTTATATAGTCTTTTATCTCGTGCTTGTACGATATTGTTAGGTCCCCTTGTACATAACTTTTTTTTGTCCCATAGAAACATTGTTAATTGTGTTTCCCTACCAATTCATCATGTTTCACAACAAGCACCTAAAAAAGAATTTCTCAATCATTGTGATTATCCCAAAGTCTTCTATTGATATCAATACCCAATTTGCAGCCAATCTTGCCAACCAGGTCCTTGTAGGATGCATCCTTCCTCATGTCTAGCCTAATCTCACCATCCCTAAGTCAGTCAATCTCTTTTAGAAAAGGACATCTTTTGGATCTATCACTTTGGTTTCCTTTGGTTCTTGTTGATCTTTGGTGGCTTCACGTTGTTCCTCTCCTCAAGGTCACAACGATCTTCTATATCATGGAGCACTACGAATGAGGGCAATATGGGGCATGTCTCTTTTTTATCTTCTTGTTTCTACCTATGAGTTAGTCGGACATGACCCTTTCATGTCCCACATGTGATCTTTTGGATTACTTGGTGCACTTGGTAAGTGTCATTTGTTTTCAGGATCTCCAGCATCGTTTCCACCATGGCTCCATCTAGGTCCATGTGTGATGCTAGGGAAACCCTTGCATGTCTTTTTTGTGACAGTCCTATGCAATTCTAGTGACATGGCCCCAGGTTCCTCGTAACCTTGGAAAGTCTCTTATATTGCTATATCAAACTAAGTATTCAAACTACATGGTGGTATTCCATCCGGGAATACCCCGTGCTCAAGCTTCAAGGAAAATCCCCTTATCAAACCCTAGCTACAAATCCCATCATCAATCCAAGCAATCATCCTATCAAATAGATAACCATTCAATCTCCAATCCCCATCCGCCTATTCATTACCTATGAACCTATCTCAAATCACCCACCCACTCATCCTGATGCAAACCTGGAATAACGTATTCCCATTATAATCCCTAACCCATGGATTTTGATTATGCAAATCACCACCCCACACCCTACCCAATTCCACCTCTCACAGTGAGGGTTTAGTGAGGCAGTGATATGCTACATATACCACCTTCATTTCCCCTTGAATTCATTCATACACATTCCATGTCTTGTGCATTATCATTTAAATTGCATTTTAGTTGTGCTTAGTTGCACATCATTTAATTTGCATTATTAATTCATTTTAGATTAATTTTGCATCATCACTTAGGTTGCATTATTAATTTATTTTAGATTAATTTTTCATCATCATTTAGGTTGCATTATCAATTCACTTTTTATTAATTTTGCATCATCATTTAGGTTGCATTATCAATTCATTTTTTATTAATTTTGTATCATCATTTAGGTTGGATTATCAATTCATTTTTTATTAATTTTGCATCATCATTTAGGTTGCATTATCAATTCATTTTAGATTAATTTTGCATCATCATTTAGGTTGCATCATTAATTCATTTTAGATTAATTTTGCATCATCATTTAGGTTGCATTATCAATTCATCTTAGATTAATTTTGCACAAATCATTTAGGTTGCATTGATAATTTCACATAGGTTAATCTTTGTATAAATCATTTACGTTACTCATTTTAGGTCATTATTAATCTTGCATTGCTAAATCATTTTCATTAATTTTAAATCATGCATTTCAATTAATCATTTTAGATTTATTTTAGTCTTGCATTGTTAAATCATTTTAATTCATTTTATTCTTGCATTGTTAAATCATTTTAATTCATTTTAATATTGCATTGTTAATCCTTATAGTTCATTTTTATCTTGCATTGTTAAGTCATTTATTATATTGCATTGTTAGGATATGGTAAAGTTGCATCATCCATACATGCATGTATAAACATCATAAACATCATAAGTAGGTTATACATCCATCACATGTAAAAATCATACATCCTGCATCCACACAACATCAATAACTGCATCTCACATAAATAATCAAATCACGCACATCACATAGATATCAAAAGTCTACATAAGTGCATCACATCCTACATCACAAACATGTTAGTCTCATATAATAGGCATAAACACATCATATCCATCCTACATTACACATGTGAGTACATCATAAAATCATGCATCCATACATTTTTCATAACAAAAACTAGGCTCATAACACATCACATCCCACCCAACTCAACATCATGTATATATAAATCATGCAAAGAATAAAAGAATATCCCCCATCCCACATCATAGAATAAATCAATGTCTGAGTGTCTCTAACGAGTCCATCAATAAATACATATACAATGTCAAGGACAATTCCCTCCAAAAGAATAATAATATACATATCAAAAATTGTGCACAATATCACTGTTTATCTGCCTCTCTTGGGGGAGGTTGCATCTCAACATCAACAAAGGGGTCAACCTATGATGGATCCTATGGTGGAGCTTGTGCCTGAGGTATCTCCACCCTACTGAGAAAAATTGCACCCTGTACCTATATAGGACCCTGTAACCCCTTCTCCACCACCATCCACCTCCATCCCCACCCCTGATCCCTCTACCTCTGCCATCTGTATGGGGCCACTGGATGACTATTGCTGACTTTGTGTTTGGTCAGGTCGATGGTTGTTGTGTGTGTGAAAATTGTACCTATTTATAAGACACAACACATTAGTAAAACTTTATAGGTTAATGATGAAAAATATGCAATAAATAGATATATATCATCAACCAGGTGATTTACTGCCTTCTAGTAGATGCGAGTATGGTATTCTCAAAATTTAACCGAGATCAGTGACAATGCAACATCTAAATGAACGATTTGAATGCAAAATGGATGCAGAATTTAATCTATGTTTTGGGGTTTTCTATGCTATAACAATGTAATCTAGATGAAAAATTGATCTAAAACTTGATGAAAAATGAATTGAATCTATGCTATGGATGCAAAAACAAGAAACAATGGTTAGCAATGAATCACAAAAAGTTGCACAATTCTCAAGAATTTGACAGTGTAGCGCTGTTATTCTCTAGATTGCATGTGATATGATTCTCCAAATTTGTGATCGTTTGTGAAGGACTAAGGCCTATTTATATAGAAATCTAGGGTTTGAGAACTCATGGAAAAGCCAAAAATCACTCCCTGATAAACTCATATTGATTGATGAGTTATCAAGAAATTAGAAATAGTTATCTCGCAAAATCATGCAAATTAGCTTTTAACTCGTAATTAGAAGTTGAGATCACTTAAATTTTCTTTTCAACTCACAATCACATGTTGAGTTTGGAAAGTTAACAAATTGAATCAATTAGTTGATTTTGAGTTTAATTGATCTTCTCATTTTTGCATAGCTAATTATTTGTTTTATTTAATTTCTATGTGTTTTATACTCAACTTAGCTAATTTTATCAATTAAATAACTGATTTATGGGTTAATCAATTATTTAATCAAACTTTATCCAAAATTAAATCATTAAATTTAACAATTTGATTTTAATCAATTAAATAAATATTTAATCAATTATTTTTAGAAATTGTGATTTATCGTCAAATAAACAATATTAATTAGGAATAATATTAATTAAATCTAATTAAAACAATTAAGTGGCTAAATATAGTTTTATTAATTAAATATTTAACATATTTAATTAATCAACTTTGGATAAATAAAATAATATTATTTATCACCAAATAATATTTAATTAAAGATAATTAAGATAGATTAAGAATATTTAGGAATATTCCTCGATGCAGAATTGAAATGGGATCGATTAGGGTTGATTAGGGTTTCGATGATTCAATGTGCAGATGTGGCTTAGGTTATGACTTTAGGGTCGATTTTGATCAATTTGTCAATGTAGAAGGGTCAATGGTACTGAAGCCCATTTTTGGGGTATTACATTTTGCCCCTCTTTGAGTTACTATGCGAAGCCCAGTGGTTCAAAGATAAATCTATTTTTGATGAGATCTAGACTTAGTTATGTGGTGGAGAAACTGATTCTGAAAGATTAACCAATTCTGAGATAGAAACCAATTGGAAGATTTGAAGATGTTGATCTAGGTCTTGGTTGACCAAAGAATCAAGATGATGTTAATAGTAGCAACAATGAACCAGTGATTACGAAGAAGTGATAAAACACCTGATTCTGAACCTATGATTACGAGGAATTGACTATCCTGACTCCAGACCTGATTGTCCAAAAGAATCAAAAGGATGCTAAATCCAAACCCTTCAGTAACTCATTCATGTTCATTTGATATGATCAATGACTATAGATAAGTACCTGCCAGCTATTCGGTAACTCATGTATTGCCATGTTCCGTGATAAGCCTATAGATCTCCCTACTAGGGATGATAAGCCTATAGATCTCCTGAGTTGATACAGTTTACGAGATTAAGAGAACACCAGATTGATATGAATTTTGACAAATCTAAAATGCCCCAAGCGATGTGCCCCAAGCGACGAGGACTTTTGATGAGTCAGTAATTAGACGTGGTTGTTCTCTTGATTGCTAAAGAAAATTTTGATTGACAGATTTAGTTAATGATATAGAATACCATGCCCCCTTTGGGATTAAAATCAAAATCTGGCGAGAAAGCCAGCATGAAGTAATGAGAAGCAATATAATCGATTGTAAAAGTGGTTGTACACATCTGGGGATGCGTTCCTCATCATTTTAGGGTCATGTTGACCAAGTTTGACTAGGTTTGACCATGAGTTGACCATGGTTGACCAAGTTGAAATCTTGAAAGTTTGATGTTAGATAATCAAATAAGTTGAATTTTGGATTTCAATGATGTTATGGAGGTAGATTATGCAAGTCGTCGGTCGTCCTGGGTCCAAAATTTTAAATCATGTTTTTGACAATGTAAATGATCTTAGATTTTGATTTTGATCCCCAAAATGGGTTCAGAACGTCGAAATTAGCCACGGGTGCAATTTTCATGCAAAATGGAGCACTTTGAAAATTTAGGTCAAAACCTATATAAGACAAGAAAGGGTCATTTTCAAATCATTTCAACCTTTTGACTTTTGAAACCTTGTGGAGCCCTCTGAGCGAAAAAATGGTGGTCCCTGTGTCTTCGGACCAATTTGAGTGATCTAAGCATTATTAGTGACCTCGATATTATGGACATTCGATAAGTGGACCTCTGGACTCTTCTTTCATCAATTTAGCACATGTTTAATTACATTTTTAGGATTTTTTTATTATTTTTCACATTTTTCAATTGTGCCTCATGGGATGTCGTACGACATGTGATTGAGTGTCGTATGACTTTTCATGTCCATTTTAAATGTCATGTGTGTTCCTGTATAGTGTCATATGAAACATACCCAAGAGTCATATGACATTTCGTCAAGTCCTATAGTTGTCATACGGGACTAGGTAAATTGTCGTATGACCATAAAATGTTGTATGGGTAGTTGTAGAGTGTCGTATGACACTTGACACCAGTTTTTAATTTTCTGAAATGTCGTATGAAAAATAGTGATCATTTTCAAGGTATTTAGGCAATTTTTCCAAAAAAATTAATTTCTCAATTGGATTCTATAGCCATTAATGCACCTTCTAATGTGTTCACTTTCTTGTTTTACATGCATTTATCACTAATTTGAAGTGAGTTACTAATGTTCTTCCAGTTTTTGTGCTTCATAGATGAGATATCTTGATGTCCACATCCATGTCTTTCACCCAGCTACTCAGAGATTATAATGTTTGGCGCTTCCAAATCCCATGAGGGTCCGCCTTGCTACATGTGGATTTGAGTATTTGATAGGTTTACCTGACATTCGGGTAAATCATGGACTAATCACCGCATTAGTTGAGAGATTTCACTCGGAGACATAGACCTTTCATCTCCTGACAGGAGAGATTACCATTACCCCAGAGGACGTCTACTGGATTCTTTGGATTCCTTTTCATGGACCACGCCCGGACTATTTGAGTTCCAAGAATAGAGGATTGCAAGCATTCAGGACTCTGTTTGGAGCTGACAAGCAAATTTCTCAATAGATACTATGGGAGGTATTGGTTTAGCACTATGGGCAGACATGCAAGCTCAAGTGCATCATCATCGACATGATTAATGATATTATCATGTGTGACCATCAATAGAATAGTCTTTTGATGGGATGGGCCCTGATGATACAGAGGCTCATGGCACATCCTGCTAAGTTTGGCTGGGGTCAGTGCTTGCTGGCTCATATGTTTGTAGAGATTCACAAGATAGTCTACCATGAGGGTAAGACTTTCACATCAAGCATTATAGCTCTACAGATCTGGGCATGGGAGCATATCCCCATCTGTCGGTCGATTTGTGGTGATGAGAGGCAGGATCAGGAGCCTGTGATATACAGGTATGCAGGTTTCATCACATAGGTGAGGATGGGTCAGATGGAGTATTGGTGTTGTGTATTAGATGATGTGACAATGGTTATTTGGCATCCGTACTTATAGGTTGAGGCTTGGCCTACTGCTAGGGCTTAGTTTGGATATTTTTTCTAGAGAAAAATATTGATCGGGCGCTCTACCAGCGTTTTGGAGTGCTTCTTGGTTACCCGGGTATGGAGGTTGTATGGCCTCATTCAGGACATGCCACATGAGTTTTCCTCTTGTGCACGATAGGTGAGAGAGATCAGACTGAGGTGGTCTCCCAAATTGTCATATACAGTGTGTAGTTTGGAGTATAGCGGACTCTGGAGCAGAGATTGGGATTATCGAGTATAGGTAGTAGATGTTGGAGTGATAGATGCTTACACAACATAAATAGCAGAGCATCTATTTAGGTGGTTCTCTAATCCCATAGAGCCGATTCTGACCATGGAGGAGGTAGACGATGTTACAAGTGCCCCTCGGGGTAGAGGACGGTGAAGACAAGAGGTTTAGATCCTAATAGCACAACCTATCCCTCCTATGCAGAGAGCAGTAGGGATCCCACCATGACCTCCCCCATTACTACAGACAATTCCATTGGTCTGTCCCTCAGTTGTGCAATGGTGATATACTAGAGGTGAGGGTGGGACTCTAGGTGGTATTGGTAGCATTGTAGCTGTTGACGAGGTACTGGGTGCACACTAGGATGTACAGATGGACAAGGCACAGGAGGCACCCAATTTTGACCTAGGAGCGGAGATTAGATGCCATAAGGTGAGGACTAACATAGGTGGTGGAAATGAAAAGGCTATTTTTGGTGAGGAGGAGGTGGCTACTAAGGGAGATCCTGGTGCAAGCCATACATCTCAAGATGTTACATGGAGATTGCGCCACCAGAATAGGGAGCTGAGAGTTGAGAGGATGGCCTTTGAGATCCAGCTAGCATAGTGTGATAGGCAGTTGTGCAAGTCTCAGGTGGAGACCTGATGATTACAGGCGAAGGTAGTGCATCAGACTAGGAGAGAAGCATACTATGTATCTGTATACTTCTTAGTTGTACCACCCAGATAGAGAGTGACTTCTTATTCTCAGTATATGTTGGGATCTGAGGGAGCTAGAGCACCGCATGCCAATCCACCACCAGACATGCCAGCAGGAGGAGGAGGAGCGCCTGATGCCAAGGATCAGGAAGAGATTTGATAGACTAATTCAGCTTATATTTCTCATTTTGATGTACTTGATAGCTCAATGGAGCTCATTCTTTTGTATTATATGCACATTGTGCACCCCATGTACTATATATATATATATATATATATATATATATATATATATATATATATATATATATATATATATATATATATATATATATATATATATATATATATATATATATATATCATCCGATGCAAATGTATGAAATGTTTCCTTTTTAATTTGAATGTATGATTATGCAATGTAAAATGCAATGATAAATGTTAAATGAATAATGAAAATTTATGGCTCTATTTATGTTGGATGGATGCACATGTATGTATGCAAAGGATGTATGAGATGTTTATGAAAATGAGATGATATGGTGATGCAATGATTCACATGATGTTTTTGCAGGTACATGAAGAGTTCAAGTGCTCAGTCATTGTCAAATACATGATGTTTTTGCAGGTACATGAAGAGTTCAAGTGCTCAGTCATTAGTTGTGACTTCATAGCACTTGTGATTTCAATTATGATGTTTATCATGTGATGCGAATGTATGAAATGTTTCCTTTTTAATTTGAATGTATGATTATGCAATGTAAAATGCAATGATGAATGTTAAATGAATAATGAAAATTTATGGATCTATTTATGTTGGATTGATGCACATGTATGTATGCAATGGATGTATGAGATGTTTATGAAAATGAGATGATAAGGTGATGCAGTGATTCACATGATATTTTTTTAGGTACATGAAGAGTTCAAGTGCTCAATCATTGTCAAAAAGGATGTTTAACCTAGGAAGGTGACTACTTGCTGATTGGATGAAGGGACCTTCACGTGACGCTCAATCCTTGTGATGTGTGTAGTGAAATTTTGAGAATATCAAACACCATGTTGAATTCAAATCATGAAAAAGATGCTACCAAACTAAATGCAAATGAAAATGAAATGCAGACTTAGGACTTAGTCACTGATCATTTGTCGGTCTTTATCATCACTGAATATTTTAGGTAACACCAAATAGTTAATACAATATCCACTAGTTAGAAAGACATGAACATATGAATATTGGATTTTAGTTGGAAATGTCAGATTTAGATATAAGCATCAAGGCACAAAAGCCAGGATGAACTTAATATCATGTCCATTTTGATATAGCAATTTGTATAAGCATCAGAACATAAATATTGTGATGACCCGAATATGCCTTGCATACAAACACACCAAGAAGTTGGGAGATCATCCTTGTTCCAATGTGAATTACCCACAGTGACCCTTTATAGTTCACATCCTTGGGTAATGTTGTGTTTCACAATTGGAATAAGAAATCACTCAAAAATACAATGTTAGATCTAACTTCCCTGAAGCATCTGGGTATCAATGGTCAACGTACATGTGGCCATCCAATTGTGATGGAGGCACTTATAGTGGACACCAATTCAATCCAAAATTTACAGAGTAGTCAGATTTTCACTTACAAGCATAAAACAAATAAAAGATTATGCCCCCATTCATCGCTTCTTCTAAATCCTATAAAAGTACATCATCGATGAGCTCAAGGGAAATAATATGCAAAAATCTCAATGTGAATCAGTTAGCATACAAGAAGATTAAAGCATGTTGCAAAGATTGTTGTGTTGTAGTTGTGTGTTTGTTTGTGTTGTTGTTAGGTGCAAAATCCTTTTCTGGTAGGGAGACAGACAAACTAACTCAAATAGATCATTGAAGGACTTTGATTGGATATGACTCTCAAAAATACTAAGGACCATAGGATGTGACACTGGTTGCCCCCAAGTTGGAAACGTTGATAGGATGCAAATGCTTTGTTGTTTGGTGCACAAATTGACTTTATTGAAAATAGGATGTGAAAGCAAACAAGGAGATATGTATGAACTAAAGAAGTACTGAAAGCTGGGAAACTGCCAATATTGCTTTGATAGATGGAGCATTTTGTACAAGTGGTGTCTGTTTCCCGAGTTTTCACCATCTTGGTAGAGATTCTATTTTTGCTACCAAGGTGCATGTTTACCAGGTTTTCACCAAGGTAGTTTTTATTTTTCTTCTTTTTTTGTATTTTTCATCTTTTCAATTTTTTTGTGTTTTTCCATTTTTTATTTTTTTTGTTGAATCACCAAGGTGCCTCTTGCTAGGTTTTCACCAAGATGATCATTTTTTCAAGACTTTTTTTTATTTTTATACTTTTTCAGAACATTTTCTTAGTCTAAATGTCTTAGGCATAGAATTTCTTCATATGGAGAATGTTGATTAGTTCTCAGAGCTGTTTTATGTTAGTCATTGAGATGTGATAGGCTCTAGAGCCAAAAGTAGTAGTGATAAGAAAGGGACCCAATGAGTTGGGTTCAAACTTCCCTTTACATTCTCAATGGGATTGATTTTTAGTGTTCTCTCCCAAGATGAGATTGCCAACCTAAAATTATTTGTGTCAGACCTTCTTGTTGTAGCCTCTAGACATTCTTTTCTTATATAATCTAAGATGATCATACGTGACTTTCCTGCACTCATCTAGTAGTTCAAGCTCTTGTAACCTAGATACTTTGTAATTGTCATTAGTTACTTGACCATGCATTCTAATTCTGAGTGATGGGATTTCAACCTCTATAGGAAGTACCGCTTCAGCCCCATATACTAAAGTGAAAGGAGTTGCCCCAGTAGGCATTCTGATACTTGTTATGTAAGCCCAAAGAGATGGATTTATCATGAGGTGTCAGTCTCTTCCTATTTTTTAATTGTACGATGCAGGATTTTCAATAAGTTTTTATTGGATGCTTCAACTTGTCCATTCCCTTGTGGATAGTAAATGGATGACCAATGTTGAGTTATCTTGAATTTGGAACATAAGGAGTCTAGGTCCTTGCTCTTGAATTGGCCTCCATTTTTAGTGATGATGGAATGTGGGATACTGTTATCACTAAGGATTGCACCCAAGTATGGCTAAGTGTAGAACCTAACAATCCCGTGAAACATGGGACTATTCTCAGGTTGTGGGTAACCTATTCAAGAATAGAACTTTGGATTAGGGATTAGCTTCCCCTTGAATCACCTGAAACTGAACTAAACTTTGAAGGAAAAGGGAAAGAGAGTGCATGAAATTGAAACTAAAACTAAGGCAATTCACCAAATATGATAGATCCACAGATTGAAATAAAACTCACAATGATACTTAAAAACCCTATGTTTCACAACCTGACCCTATTGCCTTGACAATCCTTGAAATAAAGAGGTATTTAGATTAAAAGAAGGGAAAAACTCCCACAACTTAAAACCAAATTTACACAGATTAGAACAACAACTGCAAAACACCTTCTTGGATATTCAACTTGAACAAACGTGCAAAGTAAAGGATGACAAAATCACAATAACTTTGACATGAATTCAAATAGGAAAACTCAGAAAATAATAGGGACGAGAAGGAATACTATTTTGATTTCAATGAAAGGAGCTAAGTACATCAATCTACTTCACCAGAGCTACAAACATTCACCTCCAAGAAAGAGGGAAAGAAGAACTAACCTCAATCACAGAAGTGAGAGGTATAAAAATGAAAACTAAGAATCTGCATGAAACTCTCCATCTCCTAAAAATGGAAAAAACCTCCAAATAGGCCCATTAATGCCTCCTCAACTTGGATGCCCAATTCTTGAGTTTTTAGGGGTAGCGGAAAAAGTGGGACATCCAAAAAGGATGGTCAAAGGAATGACCCCACCCACTAAGTCATGCGCAAAAAATGGTATTCTGACAATGGCTTATAAAATGCCATTTGTTAGAATTTACAATAATAGCCTTGCAATGACTTTTACAATTAAAATTTAACCCTCCCCTACCCATGTAAAAGTGGATTTAAAATATATTCTCGAATAATTTCAACCCAAAATGGGGAAATGTATTTTAAAATAACTACATTTAAATAAACTACAACCCACAGACAATAAAATGGCACCTAGCATAAAAAATAAACATTAATTAGAACTCTCAACCCAATTCTAAAAAAGGGGAAAGCACATAATTAAATGTTTGAGGGATCGATCCAAGAAAATGAATGGAAGATGCTAAAAAATCAGCACTTCATTGCCAGCAAGATGGGGAACTTGCCATTTGTACTGGCTTGAACTCAGCCTTCTACTTTTGATCTTGGAGTCGATTTGGAAACATTGCAACCTCTTCATGCATCATCAATAGGAGGTAGGCATTCGGCATTTCTTTTCATGATTGGCATGTTACTATAATTTTATTGCAAGATTTCAGATCAATGGCATTTGTCATTTCATTTCCCTCTGCATTCAAGGGCACACTCTCTGCTAATGGCATTGCATATCCATTCACCGTATCAATGAAGGGCACTGTTATTGCTTCATATATTGTAAAAAATTATGGCATCATTTGTATTTTGATCATTGCCTTCAAATTCATGGTGTCTGTGACCTGTAACAAATTTGTGGCATTGCATATGGCTTGTGTTTGTTGTTATTTTCTATTTCTAAAATTTGAGGCACTGAGTATTCATTGTCTTGTATTTGGTTCACTGAATGATGCTCATCTAGCATGGCTTCTCTCGAACTGTATGAGATTAGGGCACAACATCCATGTTTTCTTGCTATTGGTGCTTGATAAATTATGGGTTGCTGACCCTCAACTCTATATATTGATCAATGTGATGGCAATGTTCGTTGTATTTGTCTCTATTAAAACTAGGGCATCATGCTCTTTTGAAGATTAGGGCATTGTGTATGTTTCTCTATTATCTTCTATGAAGTCTATGAACTGTTATATATTGGCAATGTTGTGCCCATTCTACTAATGTCTCGAGCCAATGTATTAATATTGCTATATTTTCTCACAGCCCGTGAACCATTTTTACCGTTACCATTATGCTGCTACATTGGATCTCATGGATTGCATCCTATGAATTGTATTGCTTCCTTAATAACCATGACCCATGGTATCGTATCATGCTTATGATGTATATTCATAGCCCGCTATGACATCATTATTCACTAGCCTATTCCTAGTATCATGTCACTACACTGCTCGTGCATGCATAGACCCGTGCACTGCTACTTCCCTTGCTACATGCTACTATTGATGCTCGAAAACCGAGGACTGCATGTTTGTTTTGTTTGATCTTGGTCATGAGTATTCTATTTCATATCGTGCCTCCATCATTTTGAAGCCCATGCTGGTCCACGAGCCTTATTATTGATATCTTATCATTGTGTAGATTCAATAGCCCATGAGAGCTAAGGCACAATTTGTTTATGCTTAGTTTCTCATGACTGTGGCATCACGTTGGGTATATGTATTTTGCTGCTTCCTATTTTGGAACCCGTGCACTCTTGCTTGATGTTTGCTACTTTCTTCACTGTCACTGCAACCTGTGGTATCATTTCCACTGATGGCACTACTTTGATGAATCTATTGGCATTTTTATTGTTACAAGTCATGACAAACATGTTGTTGGTCACTGCTTATATGTCGACATTACATTCATGCCTAGAGATGTTTGGGTGTTCTCTATTTCTATAGTAAATACCCTACGAACAGAAGGTGTGCATGTTGTTCCATTGGTTTGATTGGAACCGAAGGCTATAATGTTTCATGCTTATTGTTTAAGATATTGTGCCACTTTTATGCACTGGCCTATGAGTTTATTGCTAGATGGGATGGTACATGCCTCCATTTATTGACTTGATGTTTTGAATTTTAGCATCATTGATTGGCATGTTGATGCTTGACCATTTCTCCATTGATATATTCATGTTCTGCTCTATTCTAAACCTCCTAGCATCTGCTGGTGCATGTGCCATATTTTCTTACTATTTTGATCTCTTGGTGCCCATTATGTTAATTTGAGATGTTCATATCAAATGCCATTGTATATTTGCTATTTGGTTGGCCTTGACTCCTTAAGAGCTACTGTTACTGCTTAAGATATTGATCCATATGCCCTATTCTATTTGTTGGGATCATATCTATTACTTGTGTTATATAGACCTTAGGGCCCCACTTCATGCCCATTTTCTAATTTGCACAACATTACTGCAACTGTTCAATGTACCATGTGATTTCCCCCTTATGTTGTGCATTCATTACACTATTTTGTAGCTTTTTCTTAGCCTTGAAATGTAGATTAACATACTTGTGTTGTGAACATGAGATAGAATCATGTAGACCTGTGTACCATTTTTGTTCTGATTATGATTTCCTATGCTCTGCAAGCCCCATTCTACTAGTGTTTGATTGTGCTTCATCTGATTTATCTTTGTGGCTCTGAGTGTCCCACTAATACTTCTCATCTACTAAATGCCTCCCACATAAGTCAGTGCCTCTCCTTGAGATGGTTAGGGCTCCCAGAAACTCTATGGGAATAGAGATTTTGAGAACCCTCACCGGTTTAGTGTAGGGTACTAGGAGACCCAATACTGAACATGGGTGTTCTAACCTGTATCTGCACATGGAACAAACACATTAGTGAAAACATGGTATCATTTACTTTGGTAGCTCCTTGATGCACATGTCTTGAGCACAGCCCATGTCAGAGGTGTATAACTAAGTGCACGTATGCATGCTTGTAGATGGGTATTGCGATACTAGGCATTGTTTAGATCCATTAGATCTAACCCGCTTCTCTTTTCTTATCTACAGGTTCAGGATCACAGGAGCACACCAAGAACATCGTGGAGATAGAATCATTACCAGGCAATGTCTGGTACCCCTGTACTTCATGTTCATTGTTATGTATATTTGCACTCATTTATGTAATTCTAGCAATGGCTATGCTCACGGCATGTGTGAGCCTCTGATAAATGTTCTTTTTAGTTCTTTCCCTTTTGCATAGCATGCTTAACATTGATATATGCACATGTAATCTTAGATGCAGCTCATTTCCTTTCTCTTTCATGTACTTTGCAATGAAATGAACACAAATATTAAGTAAGACCACTAAATAATGCAAACTAGGGTGTTGTAGCTTCATCTAGTAACTAGGCCTCCAAAGATGAGTAAAATAATGGTAACAGATACCATACCAAAAAATTATGTAGTTCAAAATGAACATTGAGATATGTTTGTCAGTTTTTTGGGTCAATGAAACTGCTTCAACCCATTTTGTGAAGTAATTTGTTGCAGTAATTATATGGGTGTGACAATTTGATGAATGTGGATAAATAGATCCTATGAGATCAAATTCCCACTGTTGAAATGGCCATTGTGTTGTAAAGGGAATTAAATCTCTCTCAAGCATGTGAATCAAGTTACCATGGACCTAGCATATCTGACAATTCTTTACATATTTCACGACCTCTTTTTCCATATCTGACCAATAGTACCATTCCCTAATGAGTTTTCAAGCTAATGTTAGTTGTTGGAGTGTGATCCATAAATACCTTCATGGACTTCCTCTAATATGTGTTGTGACTCTTCACATTCTAAACATCTATGAAGTATACCATCCAGACTTCGTTTGTATAGATCATTACCAATGATGACATACCGCGATGCATTTCGGATAAGGTAAAAATTTTCATGGTGATTAAAGGTGTCAGGAATTATTTGGTCTTGTAGGTAGGAGTAGAATTTTTTGTAGTAGGAAGAATCATGACCAACAATGGTGCAGATCATTGATTACCATAATTGATTCATGAATTGATTATGACATACACTACACTATTGCCCAAATATTTAAGGGCTATGATACCAATTAGATAGGGAGGATCTTATCAAAGAGTCAACTTGAATTAACTCTAAGGTCACTTGCTAGACCTTCTAAGGGTTTAATCCTTAATCCTACTCCCTTTCTAGAACTCTCACAACTTTTCTCCTAGTCACAATGGCCTCTCTACCAATGGAAATCAAACTCTTTCCTTGAACTCACTAGGGTAAGTTCATCATGCTATTCACCGTAACCATATCAACCACCTTGAAGGATTTTTTGGCTTGAAAAATTTCTATTTCAATCATTTTTTATGTCTTTTTGTACAATCTTGGTGTGCTTTAACCATCGATTCCAAGATTTACTAGTTTTAGGTCTAGTAGCCCTATTAGGCCTAATTAGGTCTTTGAAATTGGTTTTTTGTCAAATAAATTTCAAAATCCCAAAAGGATCCCAACAAAAACCTTTGATCTCAATACCCTTTTGGATGGTCTCCAAGATTTTTAGGGTTTAGGGTCACCAAACTGTTCGTACATTTCTTTTCCCAAAATGAGCCAAATTGCTAAGGGTTTGTTCTATTGGCACTATTTCAAAGCATAGCTTGGTCAAATGGATTCATCAATATTTTTCACTCTTTCTATGGATTATTCAACCTCCAAAAAACTCCTCAGTACCATTGGATCATCCATGCCAATCCAATCCTGCATATCAACATAAACTCTTCCAATCTTTCTCCTAGCTGGGTGCTGCCAGACTCGCATAGGGAAAGCTCTTAAAACTAGAAAAATGCATCATTTTACCTCCAAAAAAAAGGAAAATAAATCTTACAGGGTCCATTTTCTAACCTCAATAGGCCATGAAATTCCCATGGTGAGGATTCAAACTAGACCCATTTATTTACAACCTACTCTATATAAGCCAGTGAACTGGTTAGAAGAAAAATATTTAAACCTCGACTATTTAAATTGATCAAAAACCCACACCAATGTACAAGAAACAAGGAAAAAAGATGTTATAACTAATTCACACCAAAAATAATGAATTTCAACTCATGGAATACAAATTGCTTCAATTCCAAGTTGGACTATGAAGAAATTTGAGGAAAATCAAATTTGTTTGCTATTAATCTTAACTCAAAACCTCATCCAACCTCATAAAATGAGTTTGAGAGGGATTAAATAGATCCCCCCTCCATGATCCCATAGTGGGGTTCCCTAGGCAATTGATTTTTGAAGAGTTAACTACCATGCCAAAAGTTGTTATGCAACTTTGCAAAGTTACAAAAGTTGTCATGACAACTTTCTGGCAACATGAACAATGTTACACTTCCTTGTGCTAACTTATGTCCTCTTGTTCAAAATGACTTAAAAGCATCCCTCAAACCCAACTAAAATCATTTCCACCTATACTAAACAGTTTAGAACCATTTTACTCATTAGGCCCTATTTGGTCACCTTGGCAACTTTTGGCCAACCATGGACAACTTTGTGAAAAGATCAGATTGCTTCACACTTGACCACCAAACCTATCTACACACACCTATTAGACCCTCCTAGAGTCCTTATTCCATTCATGACCTATCTAGAGTCATTACAAGCCAAATTTTGCATTGTGTTATAAGCCAAACCCTAGGTTCTCCTACACCAGCTCTTAACATGATCAAACACTTTGAAATAATTATGTAAGTTGACAAAATATGAGTTTTCTACGCATCACAAAATCTTCATTTTTAAACAAAAGGGAAAGGTTGACATAACACCAAAGGAGCTGGTAATGTGGACAAGGGACTGGTAAAATAAAATGACTTAAACCCTTAAGCCAGATGCAGTGAACAAGATGTAGCCAGTTAAAATATAAAGTGAATAACTTTGGCTAGGGAAACTAGAAAAGTCATTAAAGGGACATGTCACTGAATGACTAAAAGGGTCTTAATAGATAACTTACATGACCAAAACCATAGAAACATTCAACTTAAATTTAGAAGAAAAGGAACATGAATTTAATGTTTTTAGCCACATAGGACCTGTAACTAGCCACAATTGTGCAAAATTTACTTCCAACATGGGGTAGCTCCCTTACAAGTTGATTATCTTAAATCTACCTCTAGTTTTGTTTACCAGACTTGGGTTACTAGTTTTATATTGGACAAGCCTCATGAATAGCTTCCATGAGGAGATTCACAATCTGGATCATATTCCCCTTCCTCTATGTCCCAGGTTTCTTCTAGCTGTTCAAAATCCAAATTTGAAAAAATAGTATCAATTGATAGTTGAGGTGAGGACACCCATTTGGTTATGGTAAGGTAACCATCATCCAATACATTGATCCTATCAACCTGAGAGGTAGATAAAAGATCATCATTATTTTCCACAAATTTTGAAAATGAAATAATGTCCAGATTAGCCAATCCTTCGTGAAATGGAGTTAGACCTTGAGAAATTTTATTTTTCTTGGTCACAACTTCAACATCAATAACTCTAGAAATAAGCCCCTTTTTATGGTCTATATCCATTTCTTTCATGGTCACTATAACAACATATTTATACTCATCATGAAGCAGTGTATATGCCATCCTTCCATCATGGTAACATGCTTGAAAGCCTTCAACCATTGTGCTAAAAAAAAATTCTAATAAGAATCTGTTATGGCAGTGATAGAATTAAATTGGCCCAATGACTTTCTTGATTGTAGGCAGTAGTGATTTATCTTGTGGATTGAACAACATTTACAACTAGCTATCGACATGTTCTCCCCACAACTACAATACATACCAAAGTGAATGTACTTCCTGTCATACTTTTGTAGGGAAAGAGACACTGATAGACATTGATTGTATGTTTTCTTTAATGGAAACTATACTTATTTCATATGGTCTCCCAATATATTTAGCCTTTATCGAAGGCATCTCTGAAAATTGACTAAGTATGGATGAATAAGCAACAATATACAAGTTCAAAAATATGATCGGTATGAATATGTTCAGTTGAATTATGAGTAGCGAGCTTAATAGAATATTTTTTAGAATATATTATACGATATACTATGATCACAAAAGTTGATGATATGTTTTGTTTAAGTTTTGATTCTTTGAGTTTATCGTATTGGTAGAGAAGTATAGAGGGCAGAGTCAGTCAGCAAGAGGATCAATTAGCGATCCTACTGGATCAATGATCTGATCAATTTGATCATATATTTTGGTAGATCCAACATGTTACATGTTATCTACCTTGGTAGAGGTTAGCAGGGAGATTTGATCATTTTATTGCTCGAGGTTGCACACATTACACACTTTTCTATTGGAGTAGATAGTGGACCTATTATATTTTGGAAATAGGTATATAAGGCCAAGTTTTTGTGTTGATTGAGTTGATAGTAGTTGATGCAATGTTAGAGGATATTGTGCAAACTTTAGAGATGTTATGTACCTAATTGTAGAGGTTAGATTGATGTTTATTTGATGTACTTACATAGAACTATACTGACATATGTGATTCTATTTCTAGTTCAACATTTTGGATTGTAGTCCAATATTATCTATAAGTAGTGATTTTTCATAAGGGTTATAGCCCTCATTTGTATTTGAACAATGTGCTTCAAGAAGAATTCTTGAATGCTTATACATTCTATTTTGTAATTCACCCTTAACCAAGTTAACTATATTTCTACAAAGATATGTGCAAGTCCCATCCCCACTGTGGTTTTTCCCTTAACCAGGTTTCCATACAAAAAATCATGGTGTCATGATTTTATGGATGATTTCTTTATTCTATATCTATTTAATTTTCATTGTGGTTAGCTTATGGTTGTGCAATTAGTTTATTAAAGTTAAAAAGAATCAAACATCGATTCACCCCCCTACCCCCCTCTCATCCTTCCTCAATACCAACAATTGGTATCAGAGCCTAATGCCTTAGAAGAAGTCTAACAGCTTGAGGAAGGTCTTGATGGGTGATTCAATAATTTCTAGTAGTGTTCAGAAGAAGCTCCTAGTTGCACTTGAAGATGTTGTCAAAAAAAATGTTGAGAACACTGAATTGAAAGAAAAACTCAAAGAGGCTAAAAGATTTATAGAAAATCTGAAGAAACAATTGAACAAATCTAGAGACAAGAGAAAATAACTTATTGATCAATTACAACTAACAAATGTTACTAATAATTCACAAGACCTAAAATACAAATTATAATATGGAAAACTTGCCAAAGATAGAGATACTATGAAGCATGGAATGGAAGACATGTTGATGAAGATGATTAAGGAAGTTAAGACAAGGAAAAATATTGAGAAATCCTTGAAAGAAAAATCTGAGGAATGTCACAAACTGAATTGTGAGATTGGTCAATTAAAACTTAATTTTGAGGAGTCTAGATATTATGAACAAGATCTTGGAAGGGTCAATGAAGTTCTGAGGAGAGAACTTGCAGAAAATAATGAATTCAAAGAAAAATTCAAATCTAATTTGTTGAAGCTTGATGAGCATCTCGAGATACAAAGAGCAGTAGGAGACAAACATGAATTAATCTTTGAGAAAGGAGAAAGTTTTGGTTTAGGTGGGAAAATCAATTCATTAGAAAATTAAACAAAAAAACCAAAGGAGAGAACAATGAGACAACCAAATTTCAATAGCATATAATTTACATGAAATAAATTTGGTCATAGAGAAAAGGAATGTAGAAGAAAATTAAATGATATATCCTTTTCTAGTTATTGTTACTTTTTCAACAACTATGGACATAAATCAAGTGAGTGAAAAACTACGATAAGGAAAGGAAATGTTACCTATTAAAAATGTAATAACTTTGGATAATTAGTGAAGCAATGCATATAGAATAAGACAAATCTAAGGTGTGAAAAATCCAATGTGATGTGTTTCAATGTAAAAAATTTGGTCACATTGCTAAGAATTTCATTTACAATAGAAAGGGAGGTTCAATAAAAAGAAATAATGATAGGGATGATAAGGGAAATAAAATCTTTGATGTTGAAGAGGTCAAGAAGGAAATGAAGAAGACATGGATGAGAAAAGAGAAGATTTATTCTACAAGATAGATTGCACCATTTTCTAGTGTGGATAATTATTTTGTTAATTAATTAGGTCTAGGACCTATTTGGGAGTTCTTTCAACATTCATTCATTTCAAATTGTCCTCAAGATCTCTATCCCTGGATCCCTACTATTCACGAGGCCTATAGATATTAGGTCCCTTATATGAATGAAATGAAGGTTATGTGTCTCTCTCCCATAAAGTGAGAGGAAGAGAGATAAAGTGAGTGGTAGACGATGCCTCAGATTTTGATCTTCATGAAAAATCTTACCTAACCCCTATTTCAGAAGGATCAAAGGAAGCGATCATATCAGACAATTGAGAAATTGAATCTGGATCCTATTGATATCTTGTTAGGAATGGGAACACTGAGAGGGGGTGATGAACTACAACTAATTTAGAACTTGAATGAAGAATATTTAATTTAAGATTACTGAGGAGTTGATGATTAGATATGCAAGATGATTAAATCAGTATTATATTTTCATTAATGTCAACTAGCTTGACAATACCTATCTTGTAAGTTACTATACCGACACATCTGAAGAAAGGTGAAAGAGATGAAGAATAGAAATATCTACATGAGGAAGATGTATATGTCAGATGATGATAAGGAATACACTGAGTAACTTGTTGATGAGTGTATGACTTGATGAAATTGACTGTATTATGTTGCATTCATCTATGATGAAGAATAGAGCTGAAAGACACAAATCAATGTTGTCGGTAAATAAAGAATTCTAGTATACACTGACGAAATGTAGTGTATACCAAGTGTAGTGTTAACCGAGCTTGTGTTCACCGATGCATTTATTTGTTAACCGAGAAAAATAGAAAGGAATTAAATGATTAGTTTAGTCGATAAAGTGATGAGCTGTAAAGTGTATGAAATTGAGGTAACAAATAAGGTTTGTTATGAAGATTGACGACTAACATAAATAAAAAAGGATCTAATGGATCAGATTGAAACATGTTACTAACACATCATCCGAGGAAGCTTAAAGCGGAAAAATCTATGAATATGATTAAGCGGCAAAATCTGATGGAGGAAAAGAAAATGATTTACTCATCTATATAAGAGACATTGGTTTCATTATTGAAACATAGTCGGAAGAAGAAGATACTGTAGAATTATCGCATGAAGGAGTTTTCATGCATTTTGATCATACTAGTTAATAAGAACCGAGCTGTAGAATAATTACCGAGCTACATAGATTAATTACCGATGCACAATAAGTTGATATAGTATTGAATCTAAAGTGATATATTGATCAGAAATATTTGAATGAGCAGAACATTGATCTGTAAATTGCAAATTGAAGTTGTTTTAAGGTAGATCATCTACTGTTACATATTTAACCATTGTACATAGTCAAATCTCTTAACCGAGTGGACTATGAAAGTCTTTTGATGTTTCATTTATAGAGTGAACATTGTTATCCTGTCAACCCTAGAGTGACTACTGGTTGGACAATAACTTCTGGTCTAAAATCCTCTAACAAGGTCACACCTAATAGTGTGTTTGTAACCTTTAATAGGGTTGGGTCTTCACTGACCTCACTTTAGAAGAGTGAACAATTTTGGGTTGCCGGTCCTAGGTGGTTTTTCCCTTCACAAGGTTTCCACGTTAAATCTCTTGTGTTATGTGTTGATTGTGATATTTGTTTGTTATCATACTTTACATATTACATGTTAGATTTAATCGGTAACTATTATAAAGTTTAGACTGACAATTGGTAATAACACAGACAGTGAAAGTATTTTATGTTTACCAAGTAGAAGAAGTAGTAGAATTGTTTAGGATTATACATTTTGAAAACTGTGGGACACTGGATAACTGATTCACCCCCTCTCAATTATTCTAATAGGGTGGGGGGGGGGGGGTGAATCAGTGTTCACTATAATTTAACCTTTTACTCTAATCTTTATGTTGAACTTAAATGTTTAAGTACTGAATTAAACATTCACATAAACATGAAACATGAAATCAACACATGACACCAATATGGTTAATGGGAAACCCAAATAGGTAAAAACCCTGATGGGACTTGATACCCACTAATATTCTGCACTAGTGTTTTGTGATCCTTGTTAGAAGATCCTTTACCCTGTTAGGAGTAGCTTTACAATGCTTTAAGTATAGTAGAACTTGTTAAGGGTTGGATCCTATTAGGAGTTTTTTATAATGATCCCTATTAGGGGAGTGGACTCACTGTCCTAGAGCTCACTACTCAAATGGTGAAGGCTACAACCTTCTGATTTAGATACACACTATATCTATAGGTGAACTTCACTATGACACTACTTATCAAATCAGTTCCTTTGGTGCACTGATGCTTTGACCTCTAGCAAATCTCTAATACATCTTGTGCTAACTTTACATACATCTTCTCTACTTATCACAACTCTCTTGCAACTTCCATTCTAAATACAATGGGTGCACCTTATATTTATGCACTCATATAAAATACATAAATAGGTCGGCCCTATAACTAATTACAAACAATGATTCCAAATGAATTGGCTTAAGCGTGCTTACAATTATGCATATAGACATGTCAAAAACTTAAATACAATAGGTGCATGGCCTTTACAATATTACATTACAATTGCAAACCAAAATGCTAACTATCGGCTCCATGCTCTGTTCTTTGTTGGCACACACTCGCTGTGCAACTTCAACTGACTGTAACTTTCACATCTTTGGATATCTACTTATGCACTCATAGACTAAGCAAGAGTATAGTCTAACTAACTTAACTTCCAGGGTGCATACCATAATTCATCCATACACATGTGCGCTGATGCTCTGAGCTGGAGGAACTCTATACACTGTCCAGTCTTCAACACTTAACTGAATTCTGATCTTTACACTAAGTGTGCTAACTCCAAACTACTATATGACTTTGTTGCCATAATGACAACACTATATCAAGTCATATACTTTAGTATAGACAACTTGCCAACATATATATCTTGATAAATTTCACCATGATTTTGAGGGTTGTGAGAAGAGTTTTCTTTACTAGTTATGAGAAACTTTACAAGTTAGTGTTCAGGTGCATTTAATATAAATTTATTTCTGGAGTGTGTGAAGAGATGAAAAGGTTTTTTGAGATGTTATTTTATACCTTACTATCTTGTGAATGAGCTTGTAGAGAAATTGAAGGATAATTGAGTAGAATTCTTGAATTTATTTGAAAGATTGAAGTTGCAAACCCTATCATCAACAAAAAGGTATTTATTGTTTCGAAGCTTGTTGAATCTTTCTAAAATAATGGATACACCTATGGTAGTAGATTTCAAGGATAGACCCCATCCTATCTTAAAATTAACACCCCTATAAATTAATGGAAGATGATTCAAAGGGTTCATTTTCAAAATTCTCATACAAAGTTCTTCACATCGAAGATATTGGGGCATATATTCATTGTCAATTTGAGGAGTTAGGAGAGGATGTGATTCATGAGGCATATAAGTCTTTATGTGAGGAAGGGAAATTGAAGGTAGAATTCAAATCACTGGAAACCATGAAGATTTTTCAATTTATGGAGTTCATTACTTTTGATGAATTGGAATGGACACAAATCATTTTGAGAAGGGTACACAACCAATTTCTTTGGTTAGATAGACCTTATAAGATTACTAAGGAAGTTTTGGAGGCTATAACTTGACTTTGTGCTAATGGTGAAGTTTTATCCCTAAAATATACATGACAAAACCTAGTGATAGACCTAACTGGATCAAAGTGGCATGAGAGAGCAATGAAAGTTGGTGATATCAAGCATCTAGATGTAAAATTTGTATCTATGGTGTTTGACTACAAGGTTTACCACCCTAGTAGAGAGAATTATATTTCTAATAATATCATCTACACAACCTACCAAATGGTGTAGGAAGGAATCGAGTTTGATATGTGTGAAGCTATGAGAGCATAGCTTATGCAAAATCTTGAGAAGACTAAGAAAGATAAGAAGAATATTTTCGAGTATGATTGACTGGTGATTTACATATTTTGTCTAATTTATGAATCACTTTCCAAGGTTTGGTGACATAACATGGAGGAAGGACATACCTATTTCAAAATAGATGACTAATTATTGTCTCATGCTTGATCAAACATCTAAAAGAAGAGAATTGTGAAGATACTTTAAGACATTTTAGGAACAAATATAGTTGAGATGGAGGATTCCAAGGAGATTAGTTGTGAATTATGAAGATACCATTTGTTTTATGGTCAATATTGATGATCATGAGATGGAAATAGTGGAGCCTAGAACTTTTGGGATCATGCCAATGGGTTATGAAGTTGATCGCGTAATTGTGGAATGTCACGTGGAAGATCTTTTGAAGAAACCTATTGACCCAAAAGAAAAGAGGTTCAATACATATAAAGATAAGAGCCTTGAGGTACATATTTCAATAAACAAGCTAGATATGAAGAGGAGAGTTAGAAGAGAAGTTGAATTAGTAGGAGAAAGTATGGGTTTTACCAAGGAATAAATGGCAGAAGCAAGGAAAAAGTACAAAAAAGAGAAGAAGAAAGAAAAACAAGACCAACCTAATCATGTTGAGGATATCAATGATGGACCCCCTCCCTACATTCCATTCAAGAAAAGATTTACTAGGAGCTAGGTAAAGGTATTAGAGGAAGCTCAATTCTTAAGAAAACAATGACACCTAAACCATCTACACTAAAAGTCACTCCATCAAAAGTTGCAAAACCAAAGGAAGTTTCTGAATTAGTAAAGAAAGGAGTCAAACCAAGCATGAAGAGAGAAATACAAGTAGAAAAAGATGAATCCATTGAATCAGATGACTCAAAGAAAAATTTGAGGACTGAAGGATCCAAAGAAGCAAGTGGTTATCAACAAAATGCCTCAGGAATTTTTTATTTGTTAGCCACCATTTTCTAAAGTTTTAAATGAATTAGTTATGTATGGACTATTTGTTATAGTAAAGAAGTATTATCACAAGTATAATGAAGAAGAAAAGAGGAAGTTAGAAGAATAAATAATAAATTATCTAAACAAATTCAAGAGAGCACTTGCTGAGATCAAAGGGGAAATCTTTGATCATCTAGTTTCTAAACTTGAGGAGAAGAGATTGACAACACTAGAGGAGGACAAAAGGATCAAAGAAGGATTTATAAATAAGCTATGTATGGTTATTAAAACTGAATAATATAAGCTACTTCTTGATGAAAAAAAAAAGTGTTACTAATAAAACAAGGATAAACAAGATCATGAGTGGAAAAACTATTGAGGTTGTGAAAGAAAAAGAAGAGGCAATAAGAAAGATATTTCTAGACAATTGATATGAAGGCCCTCCATTGGTACAACACAAGAATACATCACATGAATCAACTATGCACATGTGATTTAATTCTATAGTAGTTGAACTAGATCTTTTTATTTTTGGAGTACCTATATCACTCTCCACAAATCCAAATGATGAAGAAGATATTCCTAGTATAAGAAACTAAAAAGTTTAAATGATAGAGGAAGAGTATAAGGAAGTCATGGGAGAAGAAGAAGAGAATAATGATGATAGACCTATTGATCTTGATCGAGGACAACCAAAGATAGAAATAGCTCATGTAGATGATCACAAGGAAGATGAGGCTAGAGATGAATAGAACCCTATGGATGAGCAAACCCCAGAGAAGACTGAAAAAGTGAAAGCTGAACAATCTGAGGAGGCAAGAGACATTGTAAAATTAATACCTTCATTATCATATAAAGAGACTTCTAATATGTAGTTGCAAGGTCCAATTGAGTTGGCTACACTTGGAGAAGATTAGTTGATGGAACTTTCTTCGGTTTCTCATGCCAAAGAAAGAGAGCATATAATGAATTCTAATGAGAAGGGAAATAAACTTTTATTAAGGGTAGAAAATGTCTTAAGTAAAATCTTTCCAGAATATGCATTAGATATAACTCTACATCTAGTCAATTGGAAGGTCTAGTAGATACAGTTGACTCACATTTTCAGTCTATTGAAAAATCAACAATGAAAAGGGTACAAGTTGAATTCAATATAAAAAGGTTCAATCAATTAAATGTGATGATTTCAAGGGACAAGGAATATTTGGTCATTTCTATTCAAGGTTTAAATTATTCTTTAGGAGAATGTAGCAGAATATCTCAGTCTTGTATTGACTATCCAAAATGTGTTTTTGATATTGATAAGATAGTTAAGGAAAGTGAAGATTAATTGATTGAGTTATCACAAGCATATGATCCTTTGAAGGACTAAGCTTCAACACATGAAGCTTAGGTGACACAAATGAATGATAATATTAAGACCCTTGTCACTAAGAAGGAAATGATGAAGGGGAGGATTGGTGAATTGATGAATCAAATAGTTCCTAAGCTTGATGTTCTAACAAGAGGAGTGAAAGAAGCTATTGCAGCTTATGAATATCCAGATACACCTGATGTTGGTGAAGTACAAAAGTTAGCATATGTAGTTTGTAGATAGACTCAGATTTATGAGAGTGTAAAGAAGAGTTGGGATGTTGACTTTGTAGCTATGAAGAGAAAATTTTTCAGATATTTCCAAACTTTTGTAAGTACACTTTTCATACCTATGTATATAGCTAGATGTTATATAATTTTGGTAGTTCAATTTTGGTGTTGTTCCCTTCCTTTTCCATTGATTTAAAAGGGGGAGAGATAAGGTGATAAAAATGAAATGATTATCCTATGGGGAGCATGCATTTTTGGTTAGGAGAAATAGGTTTGGATCTTGGAATTTTATTTGGAACACTTAGTCATTTTTATCTAAGTATTTTCTCTAAGTGTTTCCATCAATGCCAAAGGGGGAGATTGTTGGGAAAGAGACACTAATATAAATTTATTGTATGTTGTCATTGATGGAAAATATACTTATTTCATATGGTCTCCCAACATATTTTTCTATACTAAAGGCATTTATGAAAATTGGCCAAGTATGGATGAACAAGCAACAGTATACAAGTTCAACAATATGATTGATATGAATATGTTTGGTTGAGTTATGAGTAGTGAACTCAGTAGATGTTTTTTTAGAGTATTTATATGATATACTAGGATCACAGAAGATGATGATATTTTTTGATTGAGTTTTTATGCTTTGAGTATCAGGTTGGCAGAGAAGTGTAGAAGGAAAACTCAATCAGTAGGAGGATCGATCAGTGATCCTACCGGATTGATGATCCGATCAATTTGATCATATATTTTGGTAGAGATGACATGTTTACATGTTATCTACATCTTGGAAGAGGTTATCATGGAGATTTTATTGATTTATTTCTCGAGGTTGCACATGTTACAGACTTTGCTATTGGAGCTGACAACAGACCTATTATATTTTGGTAATAGGTATATAAGCCAAAGTTTTTGTGTTGATTGAGTTGATAGTATTTAATGAAATATTAGAGGATATTGTGTGAAGTTCATAGATAGTATATACCTAATTATAGAGATTAGATTGATGTTTATCTGATGTACTTGTATGGAATTGTACTGGCATATGTGATGCTATTTCTAGCTCAACATTTTAGATTGTAGTCTAATATTATTTGTAGGTAGTGAGATTTCTTAAGAGTTGTAGCCCTCTTTTATATTTGTTCAGTGTACTCTAGGAAGCATTCATGAATTCTTATGCATTCTATTTTGTAATTCACCCTTAACTAGGTTAACTATATTTCTACAAAGATATTTGCGGGTTCCATCCCTATCGTGGTTTTTCTCTTAACCAAGTTTCCATGCAAAAGATCATGGTGCCATGAGTTTTTGGATGCTTTATTTTTTTTGTATCTGTTTAATCTTCATTGTGGTTAGCTTATGGTTGTGCAATCAGTTTATTAAAGTTAAAAAGGACTGAACACTGATTCACCCCTCTCTCTCAATGTTCCTCAATACCAACAACTTCTCCTTTTAAAAAATCACTATAAGCTATTATTATTCGATGTAGAAATTTGTATTCCCTACTCTTTTTATAGGAAGAAACCCTCTCTTATCTCCTCTTTAATCAATGAAAATTGAGTCTCCTCCTTCCCAAAAAAATTAGGGTACGAATCTTAGCATAATCTTCTTACTGTCAACTTGTACCAAGAATATATATATTATATAATAATTTTAGGCTAAATTATATTAGAGTCTATCTAGTCTAAATAGCTATGTGGAAAGGAAACCACTACACCATATGGGATATTTCTAATTTTTTTTTATGAATAATATCATTTACCTTCCCCAAATAGTCCTCTTTATATTTGTCTTTAACCAATGCCCACACATCTTATATGTGGGAGTACTTCTCTATCTTCCTCGATTATCTTCACTAGTTTAGGCCATACTTTATGATGATCACTAGCCACTTCTTTTTCATCTTTATCTAATCCCAAGTTGTTATGATCGGCAGATGACCTAAATGTGTAAATTTCAATTACTTTCTTTTTTCATTTACTTGTGGATGCATCAAGATGAATGTATACATTATTTCATAGCAATATTAGAGATAGACTTCTAAATTCTTGTTATAATTTTATCCATTACTTAACCAACTGATAGGTAAATGTGGATTGAAGTGTACATGGATCCAATGGTGGTTATGGAATAGTTACCAATGAAGAAAGTTCCATTTTTGGGATAGTCATTTGTCAAAAAGGTTGGACACTTTTTGACATCCATCATGATATTGTGTATAATGAACTCATTAAATATTCATTTTATTTTATCAGTGGGCTTGGGAATCCTTTAAATATAAAGAAAGAATGAAAAAGGAAGATACACCAACATTTATAGGTATTAAAAGAAAACATGGCATAGTGAATGTTGAAATGTTGGAGTCAAATATGTTGGAAATTACACCAGCCCCTCAAAATAATAGAGAGACTATGGAGGAAGTGTTGGAAATATTCAAGACTATCCAGGTTACTAAGAGGGGAGGGGTGAATCAGTAATTTCAAAACTTTTAACAAATTCAGATCTTAACCATATTTCAAATAACATTAGATTGATAATCTGACTGCATGCATGAGTAACAGAAAGAATAAAACATTCATAACACTTTGAACACAGAGATTTGGTGACCCAAAAACCTTCCAAATAGAAATTAAAACTGGGGTGGGGATGATACCCACAAAACTTCAATACTGCAGTATAAAGTTTTTCGGTTAAGGCTTACAATGATCACTTCTAATGATATGCCCTGTTAGGAGCAATAAGGACTGCTAGGTCCACCTTGTTAGAGGATTTACAAACATACAATAAAGTATGCACTCGGTTAAAAGATTTTACAAAGACTGTTAAGTCTACCCGGTTAAAGGATTTTAAGCTGATTCACCTGTTAGGATGAAATAGTAGATCTCTTACTTACAACTGTACTTGCTGATTGAGATTCTCTGATGTAGAGATCACCTTCTGTGATGGATAGATCTTTGCTGCTTCTTATACTATTGTAGCCCTTTGTAATTCACTTATCTTTGCCTTTCTCTCTTTTTCATACTTTTCTACTTCACACCTTGGATATGATACAAAACATTGTTTATATATCAATCCAAAACAATTAGAAAATAATTACAAAGTTGGCTCTTAAACAAGCTAACACAAATATTACTGAGTCGGCCCAACTATAGTTACTCAGTTACTACAAACTAACTTGGTGACTTTCTGATACTCGGCATCCACTGTGTTACTTGGCATCGTCATGCTCTCAGTAGAAGTGGAGGCTTGGTCCATACTAACCACTCGGTTGTAGTTTCGAACTCGGTATATACTGGAGACTCGGTAGATATAGTGTCACTAGGTAGAAACTGAATTCCCTATTTACCATGCTGGAACTTTGTAAACACTGCTCGTTTCATCACTCAGTAATGATAACTTGCTAAGCACTGCGAATCTTGGTCTATTTGGTAAACATTGTTCTGTCTGCTCGGTAAACACTGTCCTGTCTGCTTGGTAAACACTGTCCTGTCTGCTCGGTAAACACTATCTTGTCTGCTTGGTAAACACTGTCCTGTCTGCTCGGTAAACACATAGAGTTTGAATAAGTGTTGTCACTAATAACAAACATACTTACTGCCAACAATCTCCCCCTTTGGCATTAGTGACAAAACACTTATTACCCAAAACTTATATACACAATCATGTTGATACTAGTTTTGATTTTTCAAAAAATTTATCTTTGTCATACTGCTGTATATACATTTCATGTCTCCCTCATATAGTATATAGATAGATATCTTATTTCACATCATACTCATATTTCCTCCTTCTCTCATATACTTTCTCCCTCTTTCATATCTCATATATCTTATATACTTTCTCCCCCTTTTTGACAATAATGGAAAAGGTGTATACAAATATTTTACACGGAGATACCAAAATGTGAGAGAAAATCAGAATGTACCTTTCCAATTAGTGCTAGAGTTCTATCCCAATTCTCTTGCAGAATCTTGCATGTATGGAGTGCAACTTGGACTTCTGCAGAGAGTTCAATCATGTGATCTGCAATTGAAAATTGATTGTCATGGATCAATGTTTTTGAGTATGCAATATGCTTCTATATTGTATCCATGATGGGAAGGATCATGTTTTGAATATCTATTAATGTTGATTTGATCCTTGCATCTTCTTTCAATAACTCTGACTACTTATTAGATAGGAATCTGACTGTCATATGATGTGTAGAGCTTGAACTAGGTTCAAGTTGCAACTTCTGTGCATTGATCTTTAGATCCTCATCAATCTTATTTATTTTGTCTTTAATCTCCTTTGAGAAATCGGCAACATTACATACTTTGATAAAAAATGATGTTACCTTGGAATAGGAGGACTCAATGCTAGTCAAAACTGAAGATAACCCTGCCTGATTGATAGCTATTTGCTGAGCAATGTGCTCAAGCACTTTATTTTCAAACTTCTTCTCAGCCTTCTCAAGCAACTTATTTAATCTAGAGGAATCCTCATTGAACTTGTTTACAGCCTCTGCCAACTACAACAAAATGTGTTGAGAGGAACCAACTTCAACACCTATTGTTTTTGCCAAAATGTTCTTGGCATCCTCAATGATCTTATATTCCTTATCTCTTTCTTCTTTTAGTTTCTTCTGCTTTGCTTTCTTCTAGAGGAGTTCACCAACTATTTGCATTTGGTCTACTGTGAGGTTTGCAAAATCTAATTGGGGAATTTCTATCTCCTCATCTAAATCTATATCTTCTACTACACTCTTACTCAAAAATTTTGTACTCGGTTGAGTCTTTATACTTATTGCCTTTGTAGTAGAAATTATTGTAGACATAGTAGGACTTGTAGTGAAAACTGATAAACTTCTGACTGATGGTATGCTAACTAGAATACTTGATAAATCAAAAAATGAAGTATTTACAACTGTAGAATCTGAAGTACCTATTGCTAAAAAACTCAAAATTGAAGAAGGTACTGAAGACTGCAACTCGGTGGAAGGAGGCTGAAGCTCAGTGGATGAAGTGGTAGCCACTTTTGTCATTGATACATTGAGCTGTGCTAGTGATGATTAGACATTTGATGTATCTGAGGGAGTTGTCACAATCACACTTGAAGTTTTCTCTAGGCTAGATGTAGTAATTTTTACGGGAGAGTGAGGAAGTGAGGCAATCACCTCTGCAGCTATTCAAACTGGATCATCTTCCTCAACATTCTTCTTAGCTTCCTCGGTAACTTCTTCCTCTACTTCTTCTACCTCAACATTATCAATCTGAACTGCTTCTTCTTCTTCTTCTTCATCACTGTCATCTTCAATATCTTTTATTATCACAGTTTCAGTACTCAGTTTGTGAAGATGATAGATGTTTTTCCAAGTAAAATTTGCATTCTTCACAACTGACTCTATATCTTTGATCAAAATCAAACAATCATTGAATTTTAGTGTCATCTTGCACTCATTTTCTATCAATGCCTTATTTATTTCATCATTTTTCAAACTTGGCATCAACTGTCTTAAGGTTTGAGCATATATGTCCTTGATAGTTTGTCTTGCATTGGACCATTTCAACTTGACTTTATCCAATAGAACACCTAGAATTTGAGAAGCCATATCATCAGGTGAGTACTTCCATTTTCCCATTTTCTCAATAACAGCATCTTCAATTTCCTACCGCTCTGCCTCTGATCTAATTTCATATTTGAGAGATTTGAAATTTGAAATTCCAGATCCTTCTCTCAAATCCTTAATCTTTTGTTCAAATGAGGGAGGAGGCCTTTTGAGTACTATATCATCATTGACTTTACCTGCCTTGCCCCTTGATCTTTTCCTTGTGAATACTGCAGTGGATTGCTCAGGTTCCTTGGTGATAGTTACCTTTCCTTTCTTCTTATAGGCACTTGTTCTTCTTTACTCTCATCCTTTTCTTCTTCTTCTACAATATCCTCTCCTTTTCCCTTGGTTAACATTAGAGGTGTGCTAGATTGCATCTTGGCCATCCTCTTTCTACCTTTGTTAACCGCTTGTGGAAGTTTTATGCTTAGCTCAATTCTTACCTTAGCTTCATCATATGTTCCAAAGTATGGAGCCTTTGGATCAATAGGTTGATTTACTAGGGCTTCAATTATATCCTTTGTTTCATCAATGTTTACCTCATAAGGAAGAGGTTTCACCCATACAATCCTAGGCCTTACTGCCTGAATGTATACTCTATCACAATCAACCATGAAACAAACATCATCTTTATAATCTTCCACCAGCTTTAGTGGAATCTGGAATCTATTATTCATCTTTTCTTTAAAAGATTCAAAATAGTTATCCATTATACTTACAAAATTTTCACCCATTTCTGCAATATACTCATTTATCTGATAAAGAACAGGCACATCCTTTCTCCATTTTACCGTGCCTTTTGATGGGAAAAACTTTTGAGCATAGAAAAATAAACAAACCAACAATGAGCCAAACTTACATGGATTGTTCTTTGAGGTTTGGATGCTCTCCATATTCTTGTCGAACTATTTCAACAATAAATCTGCTAGGTCAAATGATAGATTGTTGTTCACAATTTTATAAGCTAGGTCAATTGCTTCACACGGAACACTATTCTATCGACTTGAACTGTATATCTTGTGAGCTATGACATATGTGCCAAATTTTAGTTCTACATTAGTAATACTATTTATTCGCATACCTCTACCATCCCATTCGGCTAGGGTTTTCTTTTCCAGCTCTACCCGACCTAGGGTTTTTGTAGATTTAGCCTTGGCAAGCATGGGAAGACCAATGATTCAGTGAATCATCTTCTTTGTTATTTCCACTGGTTGCTCAAACCAAATTTTACCTTCATGCACTCGGCTTAGGATATATCTAATCCATTTTATCTAGAAACTCTGAGGCAAGTGGGTGATATGTGTCAAACCCTTATCTTCCAAATGTTTATGTTCCAGTTTGAGAACACCATCAACACATAGTTCATCATGAACAACATCTATCTCTAGGGTTCCAAGCTCTTGAATTGTACCTTTAAAATGACTATGAATGTCATTTACAAGAAGTACCTTTGGAGGAATTTGAGATTAAGCTCCACTCAGATCTAGGGTTTTTGCAATCGCAGGCACGATTTTGAAATCTAGCGCTTTCCATTCTCCTTGAACTAACATTTCTGAACCTTTCTTTACTTTGGTGCTAGATGATGCCATGCTAGCTCAGTAAAAAAAAGAAAAATTCTTCGATAAAATTTCTGCTGCAAAATTTTGCTTTGAATCGCTTGATCGCACTAGAAATTTCTCTACTCAATATGCTGATATTTGCAGTGAAGAATGAACTCGATTTCATGTTTTTTGTTAAAATTTTGTCATTAATTCTCCGCAGGAATTAGGGTATTGAATTCGACAAACTTTCATCCACTATGCATTAAATGCTCGGTGAAGGTTCCACAACTCGGAGAACATATGAATTCATACTGCTCTGACTTTACTCGGTAACCAAATGAAATTAGGTTACTCCCGACCTTGCTCAGTGGTAACTGATACCGACCTTCTTGTGATCCTGTTGTATCTTGCATACTAATTTGGATCTTTCTTCCTTTCAATTCAGGAACTGTTTGGAATATGTCTATGAAGATACAGTTCCAGTGCTTTCTTGGAGACTTAGTTAGAGTTGATAGAGCCACTCTCTTCATGAGTGACTTCATTACTTGGATTGGTTTGGTCGGTAGGTTTAGGAATCCACTATTGTCTCATCTACTTCCTGATGCTATTTTCTTTTTCTTTCTTTTCATCTTCAACTTTGCCTAAATTCATGCAGTTTTTAGCTATGTGACCAAGCTTAGTGCATTTATAACATCTTATGGTAGTATCCCTTTTTCTCAAGTGATGCCTTACACAATTCATGCCAATGTGCCCATATTCTCCATAGTAATGACATCTACACCAAGTGTTGTAATCCCAACCAAACATTGCTTTCATAATTTGTTCTACTGGATTGGGTGTTTTAGTTCTGCATTCTGATGCCTTATGACCTTGTTTGCTAAATTTGTGACATTTGCCTTTAAATCTTGGTTTCTCCTTGCATTCATTTGCTTTATGACCATGCTGATTGCAATGTAGCATTTTCCATTGAATTTTTCTTTTCCATTGTTCCAACATTTGTTTGAAGTATGACCAATTTTGCCACAGTGATTACAAGTGGGTTTCTAATTCTTTTGAGTACCCTGTTTGGAGGATTCACCTGCCTCTTTGTATCCAAGTCTTGATTTTCCTTTTTTCTTAAGAAGGTTTTGTTCATACACCTAATTCATATCTTCTTGAGATTTCAACATTCTCTCATTGATTTTCCTTTCAGTATCTAGGTCATTCATCAATCTTAAATTGATTTGCTTTTCATATCTCAGCTCCTCTCTTATATTTTCATTTTCTGATCTCAGAGTCAAGATTTCTTCATTTGCATTGGAGACTTGATCAATAAGGTTTTCTAGCTGAAGGGTTTGATTTTGGATTTAATTGTTCTTTCCATCTATTTCATCTTTCATCTTGTTTCTTTGTTCCAAGATTTCACAAAATCTTGTTGACTGAATTTCCTACTCTCTTTTTAATTTTCTTACCTTTTCTAAAAGTTCTTTGATTGCATTGTTTGCTTCATCTGAGCTTCTTGAAGGGAAAAATTCTTCAATCTTTTCTTCAACATACTGGTGGTCATTAATCTGATTTTCAAGTTCCTTCCTTCTTTTTAGGGATTGGGAAAGATGCTCTTTTGCTTCCTTGAGTTGAGTTATGGTCATTTCCAGATCTAGCTTTTCATTCTTAATTACTTTGTTAAGTCTGAATATCTCCATTGTCTTGAATCTTTTCTCAAGCTATCAAACTTTATCCTGAGAACCACAAAGCTCTGATACCAATTGTTGGAAATATTCAAGACTATCCAGGTTACTAAGAGGGGAGGGGTGAATCTGTAATTTCAAAACTTTTAATGAATTCAGATCTTAACCATATTTCAAATAACATTAGATTGATAATCTGACTGCATGCATGAGTAACAGAAAGAATAAAACATTCATAACACTTTGAACATAGAGATTTGGTGACCTAGAAACCTTCCAAATAGAAATTAAAACTGGGGTGGGGATGATACCCACAAAACTTCAATACTGCAGTATAAAGTTTGTTGGTTAAGGCTTACAATGATCACTTCTAATGATCTACCCTGTTAGGAGCAATAAGGATTGCTAGGTCCACCTTGTTAGAGGATTTACAAACATACAATAAAGTATGCACTTAGTTAAGAGATTTTACAAAGACTGTTAAGTCTACCTAGTTAAAGGATTTTAAGCTGATTCACCTGTTAGGATGAAATAGTAGATCTCTTACTTGCAACTGTACTTGCTGATTGAGATTATCTGATGTATTGATCACCTTCTATAATGGATAGATCTTTTCTACTTCTTATACTATTGTAGCCCTTTGTAATTCACTTATCTCTACCTTTCTCTCTTTTTCATACTTCACTACTTCACACCTTGGATATGATACAAAACATTATTTATATATCAATCCAAAACAATTACAAAATAATTACAAAGTCAGCTCTTAAACAAGCTAACACAAATATTACTGAGTCGGCCCAAATATAGTTACTTGATTACTACAAAATAACTCGGTGACTTTTTGATACTCAGCATCCACTGTGTTACTTGGCATCATCATGCTCTTGGTAGAAGTGGAGGCTCAGTCCATACTAACCACTCGGTTGTAGTTTCAAACTCGGTATATACTGGAGACTCGGTAGATATAGTGTCACTCAGTAGAAACTAAATTCCCTATTTACCATGTTGGCACTCAGTAAAAACTACTCATTTCATCACTCGGTAATGATAACTCGGTAAGCACTACAAATCTCAGTCTGTTCGGTAAACATTGTTCTGTCTGCTCGGTAAACACTGTCCTGTCTGCTCAGTAAACACTGTCTTGTTTGCTTGGTAAACATTGTCTTGTCTGCTCAGTAAACACATAGAGTCTAAATAAGTGTTGTCACTAATGACAAACATACTTAATGCCAACAGGAAGGTATGCATAAATAACCAAGAGTTGGAGATGGGTCTGAGCCAGTGGATCAAAGCATAGTTGTTGTTCCTAATGTATTGGCTTCTTGGAATCATAAAGTGAATAGTTTAATGGAAGAATTTTTCAAGGATAATCTCACTCTCAAAGTATATTTAGAAAAGGGAGAACCTAAAATAAATATCCATTATGAAATTTGTGGCATTGATTAAGGAACAGGGGAAGTATCCATGATAAGAATAGGGGAATATCCATGATAACCCAAATAGTGCATAACTTTGGAAATAATCATATAAACATAATGTCCCATCAACATCACATTTTAATGGAATAAAATGGTCAAAATCATTCAAGTAGCATAGAGAAATGAACAAAAATAGTTAGAGATCGATTTGAGATTGATCAAGTAATTAAAATTCTAGATGATTTCAACAACACACAAGAGCCTAATTTGTTGAAGGTGGTGGAAGCCAGCCATTACCTGTGGTAATCACCAGGGGTGGCACTGCCACCGTGCCTCCTATGTAGGTCGTGGCCATAACTCAGCCACCATAGGGGAGGGCATGCACAACCCTCTCCCAACATTTTTTTAAATTTTTTTATTATTTAACAAATTAAAAAAAAACCCTACATAACATTTTTTTTTAAAGAGAGAAGAATATAAACCCTACACAAAAAAAGACTTGAACAAATCTCCTCCATCTTCAACTTGCACACACATACACACACAAAAAAAGGAAATATGAGAGAGGGGAAAGAAAAGAAGAAAAAAAAACCATGCCCTAACCCTAATCCAAGTTTAGGGTTAGGGTAGAAAAAAAAAGAGTGAGAGAGGGAATGAGAGGAATTTTGAAATAGCTTTTAAAATGATTTCATAAGTACTTTGTTAAAACCCTAATTAGGGTTTGATTAAAAGAAAATTTAAATAATAGTTGTAGGGTCAAATTTTGGTTCAATTTTGACTATTATTTTTTACTTAGATTGGGCTTTTTATGATTGTCTAGTTTACTCCTATTAATTATCAATTTGGGGTTGTAGACTGATGAAAGATATTGTGGTTTTTTTCCGAAGGGATGAAGGTAGTAAAATAAGTGGGAATGATATACATGGTATGAAAGGGTAAAACTTAGACTTATATTTAATTTAATCCTATGAGTAACACAATTGAAAGCATAAACCTTCTTTCAAATGAAATCAAAATTCTACTTATAAATTAAGTGGGAATGATATGCATGGTAAAAAATAGTAAAACTTAGACTTATATTTAATTTAATCCTATGAGTAACACAATTGAAATCATAAACATTCTTTAAAATGAAATCACAATTCTACTTATAAATGTAATCATAAATCTAGTATTATTAATGAAATCACACTTTTATTCTAAGAAAACACATTTGATCTAACCTTATGAATATCACCACTCACAAATGCATTCACATTATTGCTTCAAATTTGATTTACTTTTATAGTTTATTCTCGTAAATGAAATCACACTAAGATAGTTCACACTTTAATCTATTAATACTTAAATAGTACACACCCAACTTCCTCGGGAAATATGATGTAATGAATTAATGGTAGAAAGTGAAAAGGGTTCAATTCTAAGAAATGTAGTAGGAACATATGGTAATAGGAGATATGAACCTGTGATAGGATGTAATAGAATTGTGACAGGATAGATTAAATTGTGACATGAGGTAATGGAGTTGTGAAAGGGAAAAGTAATGACTTGCATAATGAACCCCAAAATGAAGTCTTCGAGCTATAGAAATAGATAAAGATTCACAAAATAGATTATAAAATGAAATCTTCAACACACTATTTATGCATAAGTGTATCCTAAGGTTATTAGAGGTGTGGTACCAAAACAATAACCAAATTCATGCAAATCAATATAAACATTAAACAATCTGAAATTGTAATCTTAATAACAAATCTAATGAAATTATAGAAGCATAACACATAGATAATTTAATAAAATATAGACGAGCTCACTAAATGTTCCAAGAAGGGGCTCATCCTCTGGTTGGCTGGTGAGTTTAGAATGATTGAATCACATGCTTACACCACATCAATGATTAATTTTACATTCAAGAATTAAATTGGGAAAGATACCATATATATTTAGTCTACAATTTTTTTTGATTATCTATATATTTCTATCATCACTTACACACATATATATACAAATAGATAAAGGTATTTTGTCCATAAAATAAAAATTGTAAACATAAGATCAATTTTACCTGATAATAACTAATTATATCAAATTAGAATATGGTTTTTTCCATAGGCCATTAAACCATATTCAGTCAAAATAGTCTATGCTAGATTCACAAATCAAAAAATATTTCATCTAAAAGACAAAAACTGTTATTGCCAACTATCCCCATGCCACTCATTCTCTTCAATCAACTTGATCCTTGGTTTCCTCATGATGGATTCTTGCAACATTTTGATAGAATATATTAAATTTGGAACCCAAAGTGCAAAGAAGGTCATTCTTTCCACTCTAATAATAATTCAAATATTTTCTTATTTTCTTACTAATTAATTAGCAACTAGGGACTAAATACACATGATGGATGAAGGATATATGGACATAAAACAAGACACTTTTAACCCCCATAATTTCCCCCAACTGAAGAATTTTCATGTCCTCATGAAAATAGATAATACAAACTAGGTAGAGGTGCATCAGATTGAGGTTCTTCTATTTCCTCTCCATTCCCTTGCTTAGCATTCCGCCATGTAGTCATTACTTGCAGTCTATCTCTTAACATCTAATTTTCTTGATGCAATTGTACCATCATCTTCAATAACTAGTTGACTAGAAGGAGGGGTGGAGGATAGATTTATTGAGAGGCCCACTCTTTATAAATTACTACAATATATTTTGAAGTATCTTGAGCATTGTCCATGACAGGCTCAGTGTCTATCTTTTGTGGAGGTATAACCATTTGAGGGTTTGTAAATTGATTAAGGGCATCTTCATGATGCTTCTCCCATTTTGTCACTATGCCTAATTCCTCATGATGAGGGCTTATATAAAGACATTTTCCCATCATCAAGGTTAACACAATATCCAACCTCTTCTAGTAGTGATTTACCTTGAAGAACAGAAGTAGTCTCCTCTCCATAAGCCCGATGGATAATGGAATCAAGGACTTCATTCTCTGTAGGGGTTTCTGTAACTTCTAGAAACTCGTGTATTACAAGGGATTTAATGGATTCATCTAGTTTATATATCTCAGCTTCCTTGGAAGGAGTTTTCTTATGTACTTGACTTTGCTTCCTCTATTTTTTATTAAGTTGCATCTAGTTTCAAAATATTTTGGCATACTTATGTCCTTTTCATTTGACAGGGGACTTGTTAGCTAAGATTTCCACATCATGAGCATCGTTAGCCAACTCATTGAGATAGTTAAGGGATTGTCTAGTGACCTAGCTAGTAGAAGGAACAAAATATGAAGTGACAAGATTGGTTTTTAGTTTTTAACTGGCGTAAGGATAGGGGATTCTATAGATTTTTATTTTTGGGAGGAAGAGGAAGGTGCATCTGGTAGGGTTTCAATAACTTCTATAAAAGAGATGTGTTTGGCTTTTTTTGATGGGCTATCATCCTCTTCATTCTAAAGAGGAGAGATTTCCTCTTCTGCAGATGTAGTTGTGACAAATACATCCCAAGTTATTGGAGGTCAAAGGGTACAAATGCCATGAATAATGATAAGTTTAATCAGGCCATGGTGAACTAAGGATTGTTCATGACCTTTCCTAATAGCTTGACAAGAATACTTTAAAGAATAATGTAGATAGTAAGGAACATTAATTATGACATGCTTATGGAGATGAAACAATAGACAAAAATGATGGTCATAAACATAGGCATACCATCCCTCATAGGTGATAGACTAGATGAGAAACTTAGCTACCTTGTCGTATGGTGGAGGAAGTGACTTATGAGTTTTCCATTTCCCTTCAATAGTTGTAACCCTGTCACCTCTCTATAGAAATTGTGTCCTATATGTTTTGAGGTTAGTAGTGCATGGTTTTCCAGTAGGAAAGAAGGAATCTCTAGTGTGTGGAAGCCTATTAACATGTGCTATTGTCTGCACAATCATAGGAAACTCCAACCCTTATATCTACACCTCCTCCTTCTGAAACCCTCTAGAAAATTATGTAGCAACCTATTTGGAAAACCCTTGTAGATTTTTGAAATATTTTGTCCACCCTACTTGCTGGAATATTTTATAGGCATTTGTACATGCTATCATGTTGTCCATCCACAGAGATTCATGGCACTTATGATCACTTCCCATGGTGATAGAATACAACAGACACTGTAATGCCCAAAATCCACTAGGCATTACACATCTTAATTAACTCTTAATCATGTCCTAATGTCTAGTTTAATTCAGTAAACAAAAAATCTTTAAATGACAATTGAACATTAAAACTTTAATTTCTTTACAGAATTTATGTAATACCATCTCCTATGGTGATACTTGGACTTTCTGATTTGGACATTCTATTATGATGGTTAGAGCTATACATTTACATTTATGTTTTGTGGGTGATGATATGTTTATGAGATGATTGATATGCTCATTTATGGTTATCATTTATATGTTTATGAAATGATAAAACTATCTATCTTTATATGTTTTATGGAGCTAACCCAAGGATTTGAATCTAACCATTATCATGATGTTTTACATTTCATGTATATGTGTCTCATGTGTTTTCATGACTTAGGACAAAGTCATAGTTACTCGCTTAGTTGAGGTCCACACGATGTATCGATCTTGGTCATTTGTTTTCATATATCTAATTTGTATGTATATCCATATGTATATATGTATCTCTTTTTGGTGATGCAGGATTGTAGGTACCAGGTATTGTCTCCACTTGTCTTCACAAGTCTGAGCAATCCCTCAAAATCCTCAATCGTTGTTGTTGTTACGGAGATATCACCAAGTCCCAAAGGAGGGAACTCTACCTCTGATCCTTTTATCATTAGGTGGGGAGTTCCTGAGTCAATCCCTTATGTGGATGATATATTTCTGTGTTCTCTCTATTTTTTGGTTTTGTGGATCTTGTAGTTCGTTTCTTGTCTATTGCATTATTTGAGAATGAGGTTTTGGGTATGGTAGCTATAATTGTCTTCATGGTATGTTAAATTTTGTTAGTAGATTATTGATGTGAATTATTGTTCATTTGAGGGTATGATTTAGTAATTTATCCTTATTAGTAGCTACTTATGTACTAGCATATCTTGTTAGGAGTGAGTTAGTATGTGATTAAATCATGTGGTTTTAATATCAATAATAATAAATAATTTTATGGTATTATTTATAATACTCATAATAACAAAATGTCTATGGCAATAATAGTAATAAATATTTTAATAATAGTGGTATGTTTCATCTTATATATACCACTATTATATTCTGTAAAGAATATGGATTAGTGTATGAATAAATAATATGTTTTATAATAATAATATTATGTTTACAATAATATTTATAATAATAATATATGTACACATAGGCATATGGGTGCACACATATGCATATGCATACATATATTTATATAATTATTGGTGAGTAAGTAAGTATTGCATTATATTAATAAACAATTAAATAAGTTAATGATTTGGTAAATGTGTTGTAAATAATAAATACTATTACCATCCTTAGATAAAAGAAACATAAATTAGATTTTGGTAATAAGTAAATATAATTATATCTCTTCCGGGAAAGGCTTTAATAATATTATTTAAGCCTAACTATTAACTGATGGATAGTTGGGATGGTTGCATTGGTTGGATTACCCATGCAACCACCTCCTCCATTCTATATACAGGAAAGATTTCATGTGTGAAAGGGTGTTGGATAGAAGTTCATTTGAGAGGAAACAATAATAAGATTGCAGGAAAATTATTTGTTTTTGGTGAGGAGAGAATCCATTATTTGAGATTGGCATTTTGTTGCTTCGGGTAGAGGTTGGAAGATTGTGAGCAGAGGGATTCAAAGGAGTGCTGGAAAAGTTTGAGAGGATTGGATCCTTCTTCATCAACTGAATCCACGCAGGACTCCAGGTTGGAATCCATCTTGTGAAATAACTCTTTTTTGTGATATGTATTGATTGAATGTTTTCTCTGTGTGTTTTGTTGTCTACGTAAATTTCAGAATGTTTATGCTATAATAAACAAATGTTAGTTGTTTAATGTTTGCTAAATTATTGTATTATGTTATCCATTTAAATTTTATGCCATATTATTGTCTGTTGTTTATAGAAATATAGCATCAATACATTATACCAGCCATTTATAGAAATATAGTATCAAGACATTATACTAGCTGTTATAGAAATATAATATCTTTATATTATGCCAGCCATTTTTTTTACAAGTATAACATTTGTGCAGTATTTATAGTTTAATATGCTATCATTAAACCATACGCTAGTTTAATATTCTGTCATTAAACCATACACGTATTTAATAGTCTGTCATTAAACCATAAACATATTTAATATTCTATCATAAAATACTTTAATATTCTAGCATGAAACATTATGCGTAATATATACATTAATATTATGTCAGTAAATAATACGCACAGAGATTAGGGTTTATAATCTTGAGTTAGGAATGTTTTAAATTTGTGTTTGGAATAGGTTTTGTTTGTAGAAGTATAAATTTTAGATTCGGGTCAGTTTATACACGTTTGGAATATTTTTAATTGGGGTTATTGTCTATGGAATTATAACATTTAATTTCGGGTTAGTTTATAGAAGTATAACATAGTTGAAGATTTAGATTTAAATATTTATTGAAGTATTAGATAGTATAACATTTAGATTATTTATACAAGTATAACATTCAAGTATAAGTTTGATACTTTAAGTTATACTTGAATAAAGAAATTAGGTACCTTTCTAGATGATTGGGATAGGTTTCAGCTTCCCAGGAGTTAAGATGCAACTTCTAGATTTTAGAAAAATCAGACTTGATTAAATTTCAGGCAGATTGAATTTTGTATAAACTATATGAAATTATTTTATATGTTCATTACTTGTTTGATGTAGGTTACATGGTGTATTTAGAGGCTTAAATAAGGTAGAATTTGTGTAGGAAACATGATTAGGGTTTAGGATTGTCTAGGAGGATCAGGACCACTCTAGGCCTCCCTAAACATTCCTAATTTTCCTAAACATCCCTAGACTATCTTATTATTTTCTATTCTTTGATGCACTTCTCAATGTGTTTATGATGTGTTTTTCTACATGTATGATGTATTTATGATGTGTGGGTTAAGGGTATAAAACCTAACAACATCGAGTGAGTGGCTCTTAGTGCAGGGTCGGGGCCCTAAGTGGCTAGTTCTAGGATAACCTACTGAGAGTTGTTTTAACAAGTGATAATGTAATTAAAACTTATGGGAATGGGTTCAAACACTAAAAATATTAAATATGCCTCGCCCATGCCATTAGTGCTAGTAAAGGCTATGGATGGGAGTGGGAGAAGGTGTCTATGTGTAGGTATGAACGAATGCCACTTGTTTGTATGAAAGGCATTTGGTTTCGCATGTGCCTACTTGGGGCCTGAGGCCCGGAGTGGCTAGTACAAGGACAACCCAAGGGGTGAGGGCTATGTGATGACACTCACTTAGGTTGTTGCTTAGAGTTTCTACCAAGTCTTAGAACCTTTTGGAAAAGATTTATACTTTGATCTTCTTTTTATTTTCTATTTGGGAAAGGTTACCCAACCCTAGGTATGGCCTAGCTATTCCCTCTTTGTGGACCTTGGTGTTTATCTCCTAGCACGGGGGAGTGGGACTTTTAGGTATCCACATGGTTGGGTGGTAAATCTTTTTATTGAGGTTTCTTTTGCGAATGCAGTGCTTATGAATTCATGCTTGCATAGTGTTCCAATTTTGAAGAATGAAGACTTGTATTTATCTTTCATGATGTAAAATCATTGTTACATCCCAAGAGGAGATGCATGTAATGTAATCATTAATGTATTTCAGAATGATGTAATTGGAATGGGTAGACTTAGGAGAAAGGAAAAAGGGAAAGCACAAACTTTATGTATATGATGTATGTTGAAAAGAAAAGGATTTTGTAACATTCCAAGTTAAGTAGTATATTTTTCATTATTGTTGATTAAGTGAAAAGCTATTGAAAAATCAAATGTAATATTTGTAATGTATCAAATGATTTAGATGATTCTATTTTCTTTAAAAGTTATATTGTTCATAAAGGATACTTAGGAATGCAGATGGATTTAAATGGAAAATTGAAATGAAAGTACCTTATATTTCTTTATAAAGAATCTACAAATGTTGGGATGTAGTTTTTTTAAAAAGTAAATCAAGTTGTTAGTATACTATATGGACTTAATGATTTGTATATTAAATTAAAAGAGAACCTTGGAGGAATCTAAGTTAATCTATGTTTTGTTTATAGAATTCTTTTAAAAAAATTCAAAATTTTTCATAAATCTTTACTTAGGTTTTCTTTTACAAAGAGAATCTTTGTTCTCTTCCCTAGTTCCCTTGCAGGGCATTACAATTTACACAGAATGAGATGTAATTTTATCATCATATGCATTTGCAGGGAATGTAATTTATGTAATAGAATTATAGAATATGCAGGATTCTTGAATCAAATATCAAATTGAACATTTTCAAACCATAATAATTTCATGTACATAATGTAGGAAATTGGATTAAAATTCATTTATAGATACAGCAATTTAACTTTTAAGGAAGCATTAATTTTACTAAGAATAACTTTGAAATACAACTAGTAGTAAATCCTTCTTCCAAGAGGATAACATATAAGCCTTAATTTCATCCTTTTCACTTTTACAATTACAATATTTTAGAGTACATTATGAGTAGAACATGGTTACTTAAACTCAATACAGTAGTGACATTTCTTTAAAATTCTTTCTTTCAACTTTATCTTGAAACCTCAAACTTGAACTTCATCTTCACACCATGCCTAAACCTGCAACACAAAGACTTCTACCACATGACCATGGAGGCTCACCTCCCAGCCTAGGTCATTTCATGGCCACCCCCGAGCTAGGGGAAACAAGAATTGGATGGGTTACAAACAAACAACACATACATAAACATACCAGCCACAAATTGATACAAGGACAAGAACAATTGACTCCCTTCCCAATCTTGCACAAAGGAATCCAAAATTGGATCCATAGATGGCTGAAGGTGGAAACTTCTCTTATGGAGACACCTTACTTATACCAAAACAAAAATTTTAATATTACTTACATGCCTTCTCAAGGACCTCCCAACATACAACTCAACTCCAAGAGCGTCAACACAACCCTTATGGCCCCCAAATAAAATATAAGAAGGCCCTCAAGGATGCCCATACATCCAAGCTCTCATACATAAAGAATTCTCAACTAGGCCCTTCACCCCAAGACCTCCTCAAATCCTCCCAAGGATGAGGAGTAATCTTGCACACCCATAACATGTAACAAAATAAGATTGTAAAAACAAGAATAAAATCATAAAATCACATTGAAACTACACAATACAAGATTTACTCACAAGAGACAACAATTACAAGATTCATACAAATTTCATCATCTCAATGCAATTACAAAACATATACTTGTTAGAACCACCAACCTTTCTCCTAATAAATGGCAATGGAAGTTTGTAGTAGAGCTTTCCCTTGATTCCTAGCTTGCTTCCTTTCTCCAAAAACCACTAGCAAATCTCTTGAAAATCCTCCTCTCACTAACTCCACAAACTAGCATAGACTAGATCAAGATGTGTACCCATTCTTAAGCCTCTATCCCCTAAAGACACTCAAAAAATTCCTCTCTCATTCCCTCATCCCAAAAAAAATTAGGTTTCTAGATTCAAGATAATATGACACTTGCCCTTGCTATGGAAATGGGATGTAATTAAACACATGGGAAAGTGAGGCAACCTAGAGAACATTACCATTTTCGTCATTACCAAAGATAGCCCATTTAGAGAGACAAAATGGAGGCCTAAAAAAGTGGAAATGGTAGAAATAGGCCCCCTAACCCATGTACTAGACTTGGGGCACTAAAATCCATCCTAAACTACACCCTGAAACTCCACATAACCCCTCAAAAACCCTAGTTAAGCTTGCATCCGAAAATGGCATAATGATGACTTAAACCTTGGTTTTCTAAACCACTATCTAAGCCTAGGGATTCTCAAGATAGCCTAAGGGAAAAAGGTGGGGTCCACATTCCACTAAGGCATGCCATCTCACAATAGTGTCAAGTGACACCTCACAAAAGTACATATCACATTACACACTTGGCATGCCTAGTGGACATTTAACATTAACATTTTCTCAAAAATAAAAATTACATTTAATAATACATTTACAAAAATTTACCATCCACATACATACATGCATCACTTTTATGAATAAAATTATGTAACAACAAGGTCATACTCTTCTTAGAGTCAACCTTGGTTTTAAACTGTTTCACATAGACCCATCCTTGTTTCCTCATTTTAACAACCATGGTCACAACCTGCACACTCAATTCAGATGTCAGTATCACATAAATCCAATGCATATATAATCATATCGAACATGAAACAAGTAAAATAATAACATCTATACTCAATACATAAAGAAACTACATATCATGAATCATAAACATATTCATAAGTTAACCACTGAACCATTGCACTATTAGAATTTACTATTCTATAAGATAACGTAACAAATGCAGAATTCAGAATGCATATATCATAAGGTAAGAATGAAACCATTACAAGCATCTAAAGAGTATGACTAATATCATCAGTATATAAATCTATTATAACCATCTCATAAGGTCTAATGATACAAAAATCATAATCCAAAATAGGTCTAGTGTCTCTAAATAATGTATCAACAAGGTAAGCCAAAAGTCAAAACAACTATCGAGCTAGGATGGGTCGGGGTAGGACATCACGGATACAACCAATTTAGAAAACAAGTCAACTTGTACACAGAATGGTAGTAAATGGTAAAGGAAAGTGATTTGTAAAATGTATTAAATAGAGATGTAATAACTATGAAAATATAATCCACAAAAAGTAGATGTCATTTTCATAATGACAAACTCATGCAAACACCCGGCCCCCAATGGTACAGTGACACGTCTTGGGTCACCAGTTAAATAGAAAGGAAAAATAAAAAGAATGTTTAAATAATAATTAAAGGGAAAGAAATACTTCCTACATATGGTGAAGTGACATGTGAAGTCCAAAAATTTAAGAGAGAGGCAGTAGTGGATGTCCAAAGATCCATCCTCACAATCCAACCAATCATGCAAAAAGGTACAGTCATGGTAGAGAGAGCAATCAAAATGGTCCACGCAGAGAAGCAAGGAAGAGGAGTGCATATCCGATGGCCAAATCGAAGAGACAAAATGGGCCCTGTTAGCAGCTAGAGAAAAGAGACCATGAAATGGTGATAGGAAATAGAAAACATCCTATCACAAGGCATGAGAGGACCAAGTGTGCCATGGCATGTAAAGAGCTAAGTGTTTCTTTGGTCGTGGTGATTTTTTAATTTTAATGTATTTTGATAACAAGCCTAGGTTGATGATATCTCAATTTTCAACTAAATGTCACCTAGTTGTGTTGGAAACCCACTTTGCACAACCAGGGATTATTGCAACTACAAGCTGCTGGTAAACTAGTTTTCAGCTAGTAGTCAGCCAACAATGCCATAAAACTAATTTTTATTGTTGGATTTTTCTTTTCTTTTTTTTTTTCAAATTTATCACTGATTAATTTTGAAGGAGGCTAAAGGGAACCACAGTGAGTTTCTTAGCCACATCAAGAAAGAAGGCATCCTTTGAAAGATATTTTTGGTACAAATTCATGTGGTGACCATTAACATGGAGCTTGCAACATTTAGAGTCCACAATGCAAAGTCAAACAACACCATTTTCATAAACATGCTCAACTCCGTAAGGACCCAGCCATCTCATATGAAATTTTCTCTTGAAATCCTAGAACTAGGATTCATACAAGAGTTCCCAATCCTCAGACTAAAAAGAGAATTGATGAATATGTTTATCATACCACAAAGCACACTACTTTTTTATAATCTTAGTGTGGAGAAGTGTTACCTGATGGAGTTCATCAAGAGAATGTAGTTGAGAAATTTTCTCTCGTCGAGCATCAGAGAAACTCAAACTGAGTTTTAATGAGGTTAGTAGAGTCTTGATCTCAAAATCATTTGGGAGAAGCACCTTCTTACCGTAGACCATCTCATAAGGGTTCAGACCAATATTAGTCTTCTACCTTGTGTGATATGCCCATACAGCTTCAGGAAGCCATATGGCCCAATCACACTTATGTAGTGCAACAATCTTGGTGAGGATGTTCTCAAGCTCTCTATTATTTACCTCAAATTTTCCATTAGCTTGGGGATGGTAAGGAGTGGACTTCTGGTGATAAAGTTCATACTCTCTAACTAAAGCAATAATGAGTTCTAAAGTAAACTATGGTCCTTGACCTGTAGTGATTTCCTGAGGCACACCAAAGTGAGTGAAAATGTCATAATATAGAAACTCAACCACTTTAATGTCTCATGCATGTTTGAGTGTGAAAACTTCAACCCACTTAGTGATATAATCAGTAAAAACAAGAATGTATTCCTTGTTCTTATAAGGTGGGTTGATGGGTCCCATAAAATCAAGGCCCTGCTTTTCAAATGGTTTAATAGAGAACTGAGGGTACAATGGCATATCATCAGAGCATGTCAGATAAACCATCCATTCACACTGGTCACAATGATGAACATGTTTCTTACAATCCTTATAGATCGTAGGCCAATAATATCCTATGGTAAGAATCTTCTGAGTAGAAAAGTGACCTCTACATGGTTCAGTATGGAAAGCTAAAACAATATCAAAAACATCCTCCCCAGGTACACATATGTGCATAATGTTTTCAATGCCAATATGGAAGAGAATACCATTAATCCAGGTATATTTTATACTAAGGCCCACCAACTTATGATGTTCATGAGGAGAAAAGTAAGGAGGGAACTTGCATGTAACTAGGTAGTTGGCAATATTGACATATGAAGGACTTTTTATAGAAATGGAAAAGAGGTGTTCATCTAGGAAAGCATCATCTACTAGAACAGGTTCATTGTCTAGTAGTTGCAATCTGGATAAGAAATCTACAACCACATTTTCTTGACCACGCTTATCAAGTATAGTGACATAAAATTCTTATAATAAAAGAAAACACCTAATTACATGACCAATGCCTACAGGTTCATTAGAAAATGAATTTTTGAGTGATTTTTATGAATAAACACTTTATATCCAGTAATATAATGACAAAATTTATCAATAGCATAAACAATAGCTAAAAACTCTTTTTAGGTTGCCATATAGTTTACCTTTGCTCCAGTGAAGTTATTGTCGATGTAGTAAGTAGAGTAAAAGAGATTTTATTCTTTATGTCCAAGAATTGCACCTGTAGAAGATTTAAAGGCATTAGTATAGATATGAAATGGTAACTCCCAATTTGGACCTCTAATAACTGGGGCGGTCACAAGCTTGGTCTTAATAGTCTCAAAGGCTTCCTAACACGTAGGTTTCCAAGATAAGACAACATCTTTAGCTAAGAGGGAAAACAAAGGGGAGGTAATCTTACTAAAGTTTTGAATAAATATTTTTTAATATCTAGCATGAACAAGGAAAATCCTAACATCCTTTTGAGTGGATGGTGTAGCCAGGTCTTGTATTATCTGAATCTTTTTGGGGTCAACCTAAATTCCTTTTGAAGAAATCAAATGGCATAACACAATTCCCTTGGTCATCAACATGTAACACTTTTCATGATTCAAAGACAAGTTAGTGTCTACAAATATTTTAAGTACTTTTTCTAAATTATCCTTATCTTCTTCAAAAGTATTTCCATGTGCAGTAAAATCATCCATATAGACCTCTACATAGTCATTAACCAAATCAGCAAAAATACTTAATACTGCCCTTTGAAAAGTATTTGGGGCATTACATAACCCAAAGGGAAGAATATTGTAAGAAAAATTACCCCATGGACATTTGAAAGTGGTCTTATCTTGATCCTCTGGTGTAATATGGATCTGATTATATTCATTGAACGCGTACAAGAAAGAGAAGAGTCTTTTCCCTGCAAGTGTATCCAAAACTTGGTCAATAAATGGTAATGGAAAATGGTCCTTTTTAGTTTCCTTATTTAATGCTCTATAATCTACACAAATGTACCACTTACCATTTTTATTTTGTACCAAAACTAAACGAGATACCCACCTACTATCTGAAATAGGATAGATGAACCCAACATTTAGCAATTTTTGTCGCTCTTCTTTGACTAAATCCCACAGAGCGGGGATGAAGTTTTCATTGTGGTTGTCAAACATTATGACTCCCTTCTTTGATGTATATGTGATGGGTGCAGGTGTTAGGATTAATATCATTCATATCCTAGTATTCCCAATCAAATACGCCTTATGTTCCTTAAGCATGGCAATGAGGTCTTTTATTTGAGTGAGGGTTAACCATAGATTAATATTAAGGGTACAACTTAGTAAGACCTCCATAGGTTCTAATGATGTATGATCATTAAGGGTTGTCCCTTGTGGTGACTCAAGTTCTTCTAGGGATAACAAAGGGTTGTATAAATACTAGCGAGTAAATAATTAATGTAATATGAGAAAGTTTTGGATGGACCGAGAACTACCCACCAAAGGAAAATTTCCAAAAGGACAATTAATGGTGACATGTGAGGTAAAATCAAGGTTTCTAAGAAATAATTGGATCCATACCTATTCTAGAGGAAATTAACAATAATGTTATCCTTTGAGGGTTCTTCAAGATATTTTGATTGTTCAATGGTGAGGATTGGCAAGGAATCTTCTAAGTCACTATCAATACAAATAGGATCTTTTGCTTCTAATAGGGGTTGAGAAGGGGGATAGAGTGTTAACTATTTAGTTTGTTCTCCATTGGAGATAACCATGTTACATGATCATAAATAAATCAAAGGATTAGCAGTAGCTAACCAAGGTCTCCCTAAGATTAAATGATACCCCCCCAACTTAACTTTGGGTTGCAAGATCATAAATTCAATTGGATAATCCCAAGTATTAATAGAAAGAATCACATCTTCTATAACTCCCTTAGGCTTGACTAGTGATCAGTCATCCATCTGGAGGACAGTAGGGGTAGGTCTAATTCCTTCAAGAGATAATATCATTTTTGTCTCATTAGTCATTACATTAATAGAAGCACCCAAATCCATAAGTGTATTAGGGATAGTAACCTTACCTATACTTACCTATATGACTGGGCTACCATAATTTTCATTTTCAGGAATAGTTAAATTTCCCAACATCAAATCTGCTAATTGACCAATAACTTGAACATTTTATGGATCCTCCTTCTTCATCTAACATTGCGTACATAAATATCATATGATTTTATTATACATTGGAATATTCTTGATATCCTATAACAAAGGAATCTTGATATTAACATTATGTGATTCAATCATAAGATCAAACTTTATTTGTGTCATCTCTTTTAGCACAGGTTTGGAAATGAAATGATCAGGAAATGGTGGTTCTTTTTCAGGCTCCTCTTCAATTTCATCATTAAATTTGTGATGGTAGGTCCCTATAGAGATTTTCCAATCTCAAATACACTCCATCCAATTCTACTATATTTATAGGATAAGTGGGATATCTTACCACCTCGTTATTATATACAAGTTGAGAAGGCTTATTGTTGGGGTTCAGATTTGGTTGAGTGGGAATAGATGTAGAATTTTTTGGTTGAGGTGGATTTATGGGTGGATTACATGAATATGATGGTATAGGGGGAATAAAATATTGTGGTTTTTGGTAAGGACTTATTACTGGTGGTGGTAGAAATGAATTTTGTGAAGGATATGGTTGTGGAGGTGGATAGGAAGAAGGTTTTGGTGCATATGGCCTCCATTCTTGATGCCATGGTTGTACACCAAACTAATAATAATTGGGCCATTGTGAATAAGACAGAGGTTGTTTCCAATCTCCATACCATGAGCCTTTATTTGGAAAGTTTTGAGTTGGTCCTTCAAAATTCTCATTTGGGAAGCCTCATGGTTGGAATGAACATCTAGGAGCCATAAAGTAAATTGGTTCATCTGTGTACTCCATAGGAGCTACCCCTTCAAGAAAAGGTCTTAATGTAGAACTCTTGTTGACCTCTTCTAGGGATGCCACATTAGTCCTATTATAAGGACAATCCTCGAGTCCATGCTTCTTATGACAAGTTGGATAATATACTGCTAGATATTTTTCTGCCTCCTCCTGTTTCCTATGAGTATACAAAATATAGATTTGATTCCCCATATGATTTAACAAATCAATTTTAATATCTTCAAGAAAGTTACCAATTTCACATTTTGAAATACCTGATGTATTACCTATGGAAGATAACTTACTTGAATTTTTGTGAACAGATCTATGGGACCGAGAATAGTTCCTAAAAATATCACAAATATCTTCAAAAGGTAGTTTATAAATATCACCCTTACCAAAAAAATTTAAGGCATCCATGGTCTCATCTCGAATTCCCTGAGGAAGATCATATTGATAGTGTCAGGGGTTAGTTCAGGGCCTCTTGAACATTGTAGGTTGAATGCAAACTATTCTAAGAAATCTTCCATAGATTTTTCTTCTCATTGGGTCATGCCAAAAGTTTCATCCCACACTTCTTTTGTTTTGCAATATTCATGGTATTTCATCAAAAAAGATTCTTTTATTTGTCCCCATGTCGTAATGTCTTTGAGGCTCATGAACCATCACAATGCTACTTCTTTTAGTGTAGCTAGGAATAATTTCAACTTTTGTGCATCATTTTGATAGCCATAAATATTACAGAGAACATCAAATTCAAACAAGAACATATTGGGTTCTTCAGTAGTTAACCCTCTAAAGATAGGAAGTGATGAGCTGAGTATATTTTTCATAGGTGCATCATCAATGGGAGGTTGGATAGGAAATTCAAAGGTCATAAGATTATTATTATGTTAGAACAATGCACCTTATGCATCACCCCCACCTAGGTTTCCCCCATCAAGGTTACCTCCACCCAAGTTTCCCCCACTATCTCCCATGATTTATTATAGGAATTCTACTACCCAAGGTGTATAAAAAGTTTGAAAGGGTTTTTCTGAAGGTTTACTACACCTGGATTCCAAGGAGTATTTAAATTGTTCGAATAATTCAGGAAGTATGGTAGGTGAAGCTGGTCAAGTTGGACTTGATTTTCCCTTTTCTAACTTGGATTTTACTTTTGTATTCAATGGCCCTTTTTCTTTTTGTGTTTGATGAGTTTTGGAACTACCAACTAATTATTTCTTAACAAACCTTCCTTGACTATCTCTAGGTCTATTCATGCACCTAAAAGAATAACTTCAATGCAAACCTAAGGTACTAGCTCAAGAAAGGTCAACAATTTTTCAAGATTTCACTAAGGTGAATTTTTCTTAACTTAGCTTACTATGACTTCATGCCTTTAATATCTTTCCCCGATAATGACGCCAAAAATGTAGGGTAAAAATGTGGTTCAGTTTTGACTATTATTTTCGACTTAGATTGTGTTTTGTATGATTGTCTAGTTTACTCCTATTAATTGTCATAATGGGGTCATAGACTGATGAAAGTTATTATGGTTGTTTTCTAAAGGGATGAAGGTATTAAATTAAGTGGGAATAATATCCATGGTATGAAAGGGTAAAACTTAAACTTATATTTAATTTAATCCTATGAGTAACACAATTGAAATCGTAAACCTTCTTTCAAATGAAATCACAATTCTACTTATAAATGAAATCACAAATCCAATCTTATTAATGAAATCACACTTTTATTCTAAGAACACACTTCAATCTAACCTTATGAATATCACCACTCATAAATGCATTCACATTCTTGTTTCAAATTTGATTTAGTTTTATAGTTTAAGCCCATAAATGAAATCACATGAAGATTGTTCATACTTTAATCTATTAATACTTAAATAGTGCACACCTAAATTCCTCAGGAAATATGGTGTAATGAATTAATGGTAGAAATTGAAAAGGGTTTGGTTCTAATAAATGCAGTAGGAACATATGGTAATAGGAGATATGAACCTGTGATCGAAGGTAATGGAATTCTGACAGGAGAGATTAAATTGCAACAAGAGGTAATGGAGTTGTGAAAGGAAAAAGTAATGACTTGTGGAGTGAATTGAAAAATGAAGTCTTCGAGTGATAGAAATAGAGAAAGATTCAAAAAATGAATTATAAAATGGAATCTTCAACACATTGTTTATGCATAAGTGTATCCCAAGGTTATTAGAGGTGTGGTACCAAAAAAATCACCACATTCATGTAGATTGATATGAACATTAAACAATATGAAATGACAATCTTAATAACACATCTAAAGAAATTAGAGAAACATAACACACAACTATTCTAATAAAACATAGACGGTCTCACCAAGTGTTCCAAGAGGGGGCCCTTCCTCCGGTCAACTAGTGAGTTTAGAATGATTGAATCACATGCTTATGCTATAGTAACCATTAATTTCACATTCAAGAATTAAATTGGAAAAGATACCATATGTATTCAGCCTGCAAATTTTGTCAATTACCTATATGTTTCTATCATTGCTTACACACACATATATATACAAATAGATAGAGGTATTTTGTCCATAAAATATAAATTATAAACATAGGATCAGTTCTACATGATAATAACTAATTATATCAAATTAGAATATGGTTTTGGCCATAGGCCATTAAACCATATTTAGTTAAAACAATATGTGATGGATTCACGAATCTAAAACTATTTCATCCAAAAGACAAAAATTATTATTGCCAACAATCCTCATGCCACTCATGTGTTGGAAATTTGGCTAAGTAGGATATCATGATGTTTTCATTATGGAAACATATTTTTAACATTAAGACAACATGATCCAAGGATAAAGTTTTGGATGAGAACTTAAGAAAATTGTCTAAGTATAGCAATGTTTATCTATCGGCATAGAGACTATTTTGATTAGCGAAGTTCACAGAAGTATTTCTAGCACAAGTGAACTTGAGAATAGATTATATGAAGTATGTTGAAGCTATATCTAAGAGTGCAAGACTGTACGACATGTATGGACAGAGTTATTAATGTTTTATAGAAATATTGTTGAGCTGACAAAATAGAGCAGCGACTAGTAAATGAATATTTTGGGTTAAGGGATTATTTTTTTTATCAAAATAATGACTTAACTAATTAGGGATGACTTCCTATATGTTAACCCTAAGGAAATAATAATTAATGTTATGTTTTGGAAACATGAAAGCTGACTGGAAAGCTATGTTTTTGATAGCTTGTATAAAGGAAATTAATTTGTAATACAAAGTTGTAAGACTTATGTAATGTTATGGTATTGATGTATAATGTGAAATCTAATGTATGATCAGAGCAGTGTGAGTTGATAACAATTTTTGTGAAGAGATTAAAAGCTAGATCAAAATATTGAAGATATTTAGTAGTAGTAGAAGGTTTTTGTATTCTATCTTTTGTGTTAAAGATTATCATCGTATATTGCATGTTTGGGTAGTGGGATCATTGTTCATACATTCATGTTTTGTAATACCAACTCCAAATAGGTTTGAGGCTTCTAATAAGGTCTAAGTCCTCTAACAAGGATCGAGACACTATACGGAAGTAATAGACCCCTAACAGGGTCAATATCTTTAACGAGATACTTTTGATTAGTGGATCATTTGTGGATACCATCCCCACCAGGGTGTATCCCAAGGTTATTAGAGGTGTGGTACCAAAACAATCACCACATTCATGTAGATTGATATGAACATTAAACAATATGAAATGACAATCTTAATAACACATCTAAAGAAATTAGAGAAACATAACACACAACTATTCTAATAAAACATAGATGGTCTCACCAAGTGTTCCAAGAGGGGGCCCTTCCTTTGGTCGACTAGTGAGTTTAGAATGATTGAATCACACGTTTATGCTATAGTAACCATTAATTTCACATTCAAGAATTAAATTGGAAAAGATACCATATGTATTCAGCCTGCAAATTTTGTCAATTACCTATATGTTTCTATCATTGCTTACACACAAATATATATACAAATAGATAGAGGTATTTTGTCCATAAAATATAAATTATAAACATAGGATCAGTTCTACATGATAATAACTAATTATATCAAATTAGAATATGGTTTTGGCCATAGGCCATTAAACCATATTTAGTTAAAACAATATGTGATGGATTCATGAATCTAAAACTATCTCATAGTTTTTTAGATTTGTAACAACATGAGACACACAACAAGATATTGTAGAATGAACAATATGAGACATCCTAATCCTAGAAGAAATATGAACTACACCAAAAGAAATATGAATAACAACAACAGTCAGAAAGGAAATAGCAATAAAATGGAAGAATTTATATTTGTCAAAGCTATAGATCAAGCAAGTGCATCCACAATATCAAGAATTTAGTCAGGTGAAGTATTTGAAAGTAAGTTAGAATCAGTTCTGAACCCATCTCAAACTTATTAAGCAATAAATTTCATCAATTAAATGTTAGAATAAGCATCAAAACAACATAAAATTTCATAGAATTTGAATCAAGCCTTGTGAAGTTAATATGTGATAGTAAGTAATGTAAGGAACCTATGGTTAAGAGTGCATAAGATTCTAAGCATATATGAAGGAACACGAAGTGAAATAAGTTCACTAACATTCAGAGACATCTTTTTGGCATGAACACTCTTATGCAATTAATGCGATGACAAAGTTTTGAAGGATTTAATGAGTAAAATCAGATTATTGGACAACATTCAATTATTCATAAGATAACAATATTTTTAGAGCACAAGAGAGTGGATATTGAAAGCAATTTGAAGGATTTGGACACAAATTTTTATCAAATCTACACAAGAAGCCCTAAATTGCGACATTAAGGTATTTCACTAAGAGCTTACTGTTGAAGCTACTATTTTTAGTATAATCATGGATGCAACCCTAGTTCACAACATTAACAATACCCCCTGACCTAAGGTGAGAAGGGATCTGGTTGAACCTACAAAGGATGACCCTAGTTTGGCTTTATCATCTACACCAGATGAAGTTTTACATTTGGAAGATCTAAAAGGTTATTTAAAATGCAAGTTTGAGACTATAGGAGATAACAGTATGATTGAAGAGTATGATAAAATTTAAAATTAGGACATGACTTAAAAGGAAGGTTATAGTCATTTAGGTCAATTAGACATTGTGAAGTACATCTTTCATTATGAGTTTTAGATGGAAGAATGGAACAAGATCATACTGAGTAGAATTCATGATGGGAAATTTTGCTTAGATGATAGAGTGATAGAAATCACATCAGATCTAATTCATGAAGTAACAGGTCTTTCCAACCAAGGTGTAATTCCACTAAATAAGAATAATGTGAAGAAAACAATAATAGAAAATGCTAAGTCTACATACAATGGGAGAGGAATTGTGATAGGCAAAATTGAACAGAATGATGTAAGATATGTTTGCAAGATAATGGCTACTTGTCTATGTGCGAGTTCTAGAGAAGATGACATAGGAGCAAGAATGGTACAAGAAACCTACCTAATGTGCATTGAGAAATTTAAAGTTGATATGAGTGAAATTTTGAGAATACAACTTATTGAAAAGCTTGAGAAGATCAAGAAGACAAGGAACTCTCAATTCAGATTTTCATCTTTGATTACTTATATATTTTTCCATACTTTGAGAAGATTTCCTTACACTATAGGAGCATATTGGAATGATGGGAGACGTACTATGGAAATAATTAACAAATTATATATAATACATCCTATTGATAAATTCAATGAGAGTGGAACATTGGTAATCAAGACATTCCAGAATGAAATGAGAAAAAGATCAAGAATTCCACCCTCTATGGTTGAGAAGTACAAGAATGATTTATGCTTTCTAGCTGACACATATTTTACCTATATAGAAGTAGTAAACCCTAGAGTTGAATTCATAGACCCACTTGATTATGAAGTTTCTGAAGAAGCTATTGAAGACTATGCAAGCAGAATTCTTAAATCCAGATTAGATTCCAAAAGTCCTAGATTTGGAACATCTGAAGAAACATCAAGCACAACATATCAGACCCAATTACAAAAGTTATAAAAGAAATGAGTGGACACAAAAATAAAGAATATCTTAAAAGAATCAAGTATGAAAAAAGATGATTTTAATATACAAAAACAAATAGCATCATCAATGAGAGATATTTTCCAAAAGGAAGTATTAACAGTACCACCATTGGTAGCCAAAGCAACACCAAATATTTAGAATATTGATGAGGATATCATAGAGGCAAGTGAAATGAGCATATCATGTGCCAAATCACCAGTAGCAACCATAAGAAAATCAACAAGATCTACTTCCACTACACCTACTAAGAGAGTCAAAGAAATAGCTAGTGGACCAGGAGAAAGAAAAAAAACCATTTTCACCCCTGTGGAAAGGAAAAGGGTACAAGAAAAAGAATCCATGCCTATTAAGAGAATGTGAGGTCAAGTAAAAAGTTAGTCACAAGCAAAAGAAGAGGCAAGCAGTAGCAAAAAGAAGCAATGGAAGCCTAAGATAGAAAAGTTAACCCTTTAATCATCAATGATAGAGATTTCACCAAGTTAAACAAATATTATCATATGTATAACAACTTTGAAAAGATAAATCTTGAGAATGCAGTTTTCAGGCATATGATCCTTGTAGACAAGAAATTTAAGAACATAAAAGATAAAATTCCAAATGAACTATATGATAAGCTGATAAATAGAAACAAAAGAGCAATTAAGGAAGATAAAAGTATTAGAGAAATATTTGTGAGAAAAATTTGTGAAGTTAAGGATGAAGAGAATTTCAAGGAAATAATGAAGAGTCTTGGTACTCATCTAAGGAGAAAAAGAAGGACCATTCTAATTATGGGAGGAAATTATGAGGAAATAAATAAGGAAATAGAAGAAGTAGTTGTAAGAGTAATGACATATGTACCTACAAAAACATTAAGTGAGTCAGAATAGGAAACCCTAGTCTCAGTAAGAGATACACAAATAAAGGAGACACCACCTATGGAAGAGTCATTGCAGACCATAATTACTCCACCAACAATATTGATTAATGATGAAACTATGCAAGTAGAAGGCATAAGCATCACCATTGATAAGGAAGAAGATGTAAGAAATAGGGAATACTGAGAGGGAGGGGTGAATCAGTATTCTACAAACTTTATCTTTTTCCCAATTATGGATATAACAGATTATCTTTATACATGCATAACATAAGAAACTAAACAATATGCATAACAATAAAGAACTCATAACACATGATATGTTCTCGAGGAAACCCTGGCCAAGGGAAAACCCTGGTGGGGATGGTACCCACAAAGATCCACTAATCAAAAGTATCATGTTAAGGATGTTGACCCTGTTAGGAGTCTATTACATATGTATAGTGTATCAGTCCTGGTTAAGGGACTATAGGCCTTGTTAGAAGCCTCAACCCTATTAGGAGTTGTAGATACAAAATCTGATTACAAGATGAGCCCACTGCCCAAACAAGTAATATACAATGTATACTGATTACAAAAATGGATTAAGGTACATAACCTTATATTGCTTGCATCAATGTCTTCTTCACTTCTCTTACATTCACATCATATCATATCATCACCATATTACACCTCTCTTCATTCTTACAATTACAATTACATATATACAAGTTATTAAGGCTAATAACTTTACATGGTCAGCTTCCATATATCTTTATCTAAGGGTAAACATCTAGGATGTCATCCCTTTATATTGTTAAGTCATTATTTTGGTAAACAAAATAATCCCTTAACTCTTTACCAATTATGTCTTCTTATTCTGATCTGTCGGCTTAACACTATCTTTGGTAAAACTACCATAACTAATTCCATACATTCTGTAATGACTTGCACTCTAAGATGGGTCATCAATAGCCATCATAGCATCTATGTTCAAGTGTGCAAGCATTGAACTTTGTCTAGTCAATGTCGCAAACCAAAACTGTATCCTGGTACACTGTGAAAACACTGTCTCACACTTAGACAAATTTGCATTGCGATCTGCCATACTTGCTCTCTGACCTGTGCACTCTTAATGTGGATCATATGTTTCCATAATGAAAACATCTATGTACTCACTTCAGCCAAATTGCCAACAATCTCCCCCTTTTTCATTGGTGGCAACATATGAGAAAATTGGCTAAGTGTACAAGTCAAAATCTCAAAATGTATAACAAAATTCTGGCCATAGTATAGAATATGTATACTATCCTTATAACTCCTCAAAATATACTTTCTGATACAAAACTTCATACAATACTCCCCCTAAGAGTATCAATCCTCATATACATAACAATTTTCTGCTCTACTACAATCACTCCCCCTTTGACAACAATGACAAAATAAAGTAGGGAGGATTACAAAAATTGTAACCCCAAAAAAGATTATACCTCCATTTACTTATTGAAAAGCCAGTAGGCTTGCAACACAATCTGAAAAATTTACTTTCATGGCTTCAAACTCTTTCTCCCATGACTTTCTGATAGAATCTGCCACATTCAAAAGTGTGCTTAATCCATAAGCTGCTATTTGATAAGCTTGAAGGTTCTCAAAATTAAATTTTTGAAATGATGTCTTAGTAGTAAGACATTCTTCTAACTATTCCTCAATAATGCTCAACTTCATAGACGTGTGCTCTCTCAGAAGTTCAAATCTTCTTAATTTCCTATTCTTTTCATCTTGCAATGATCTTATTTCATCATAACACTTCCTAACTTTCTTCTCAACATCACTTACTCTTACATTGGGTCTAGAAAGAAGATTAGATTCATTCTGAATCTTAGCTTCCTTCACCTTGATTTTCTGCTCCTCTACTGCTGTCAAAATCTTAGGTTTTGTACACTGTATGTACAAAGCTTTTCCATTCTCCAAATGTTTCCTCAAGTTCTTGATTCAAACATCAAGACTAATAATATCATTTTTTATATTCTGACTCATACTTAAAAGCATTTTAGCGTCATAAGCTGCTTGAGCTCTTACTTTAGCAATGTCTGATAAGTTGGTAAACTCATCATCAAAATTACTTAGTACCTTTTTGGCTCTCTCTAAAGGATCTGCTTCTAAAATATGTGTAGTTACAATACTTTGAAACTTCTCTGTCAATTCCTTCAGACTTCCTTCTAGATTCTTTACTTTCTTATTCTTTCCAATAATCTTATTCAAAGAACTAATCAACTCTAGTTGATCATCATCATCAAATTCTTTACCTAAGTCTTCAAACAAGGTTCCAATTTCTTTCTTCTTTTCCTCAGGAGTGGGTGCATGAACTTCTATCTTTTTAGGTTCATCACTCACCAATTCAGTCTGCACTACTTCTTCAGTCCTATCCGGTTCATCAAGAGCTGAATTGTCAACAATGTTATCTAAATTCTTAAATACATTATCTTCAGTTTCCAAGGTCACCTTAGTACCTTCAATGTCCATTGTATCATTTTCAATGTTAATAGTTGAAAGAGAGGGAATATCCTCTTGTTCAGCATCAACTGCATGTCCTGCTACAACTAAAGTTTCTCCAACAATTTCTGTCATTACTTTAATTATTGCTTGCTCTATTTCTGTTCTCACTTGCTCATATTGTCTTGCCATGATCTGAATGGTTCTCCTCTTAGTCCTCAAAAGAGTGTCAAGGGGCTTCATAATCTACTTTAAATGATCATCATCTTTCACTTCACAAAGCTTTCTCACAAGATTCTCTCTTATAGTTTTGTCTTCCTTAGATGCTCTTTGTTTTCTATTAATAAGTTTAGTAAACAATTCATTAGGTATTTGACCTTGAATAGAGTCAAAATTCTTATCTATCAAAATCATATGCTTCACAATAGAATTCTCCAAATTAATTTTATCAGAATAATCATAAAGATCATAATATTTATTCATTCTTGCAAAATCTCCATTCTCAATAATCTGCTCATTCATCTTTTCAACTTTTGGTTTCCAAGCTTTCTTCTTAGTATCATCTTTAACTTCTACAAACTTTCTTGGTACTGGTTGAACTATAGTCTTCTGTCTCTTTCCTGGTCCAGTAGCGATTTCTTTCTTTCTCTTGCTCGGTGTTACTTGTTGCTTTTCTAGTTCTTCTACTTTCACTTTAACTGGTCTAGGCTCTCTCTGTACTGCACTAGATAAAGCTGGTACACTCAAGACTTCTCCCTATCCAACATCTCCCAATGTTGTTTCTATCTGTTTAGCTACCAAAAATTATCTTTCTGTCATCCCTGTGTCTTTCAATATTCTCTTTATGGTACTGTCAACTCTTTTCTTAGACTGTTTCTCTTCAATTTTAGCTTTACCAAAATTAAAGTTGTCTTCATAAGTTCCAAACCTACTGCATTGGGTGTCCAATTTACTTTTCAGCAATCTTCCAACATACTCTTTTGTCTCAATCTCAGAAATCTCATAGCCAAGAGGGTCTATGAATTCAACTCTAGGTTCTACTACTTCAATGTAAGTAAAGTCAGTGTCAATCATGAAACAAATATCATTCTTATATTTCTCCACAAGTGACTGTGGAATCCTTGATCTGCTAGATACCAAATTCTAAAATGTCTTCAAAACTAACACAACACTCTCATTAACTTTATCAATAACATGATTTCTATAAACTTTGTTTATTCTTTCCATTGTAGACTATCCATCATTCCAATCATTTCCAATTGTGTAAGGAAATCTTCTCAAAAAGGTGGAAAAACATATATGTAATCAAAGATGAGAATCTAAATTGTGCATATTTAGACTTCTTAATCTTCTCCAAATTCTCAAACAATTGAATTCTCAAAATCTCACACATATCAATAGAAACTTTGTCTACACACATCAAATAGGCAATGTGAACCATGCCAGCTACTATGTCATCTTCTCTGGAATTAGCACAAAACTTTGTAGTCAAAATCTTACATAGATATCTTACATCATGTTGTCTAATCTTGCTGATAACAATACCTCTACCATTATAGGATGATCCAGTGTTGTCAATGACAATCTTCCTCATGTTTTTCTCATTTAAAGGGATAGCACCAAGTTTGGATAAATTGGTGACTTCATGAATTAGGTCAGCTATGATGTCAATCACTCTGTCTTCTAACCAAAATTTCCCATTGTGAATTCTACTTAAAATGATCTTTGTGCACTCTTCATTATCGAATTCATACTGTAAACTATACGTGACAATTTCATTATTTTTCAAATGTTCATAACCTTGCTTCAATGACATATCCTAGTTATATATATTCTGATACTCACTTAAAAAATCATTGTCATTTACTATTTCCAATTTACATCCAAGATAACTCTTTACATTTTCCAGATACAAAACTCCGTCTGGTACGGATGATAAAGCAAACTTAGGGTCTACTTCTAAAGCTTCTACTAGTTCTTTCTTCAATTTAGGTCTGTTCTTGTCTCTAATGATGTGAATCAAAGATGTATCCATGTTTCCTTCCAATTCTTTATACTGATTCAAAGATTTGTCAAGATAAATACCTCAAATTCATGATTCTAGGGTTTGCAAAGATTCCGTGCTTAAATCCTTCACAAAATCTCTACAAAACACTTCCAACCTCTGCTTTTGATCTCCTTGATACTTTGATTTGCTTTGACAATCAAATAACATCGATCATAACCTTTTATGACTTCAATCATACTTAATTCTGACATCCCATTCAATTCTTTTGCCGCTTCTTTTCAAAAGTTATTCCTATTAACCTACAAAACTCAAAACTTCTTGTGATCTCGAAAAATGCAATATTTTCTTTTGCGCTCTTAACCATAGCATTATTACATCATAATATACCTTCTATTAACTACACAAGACTTAGTTCATCATAAATCTACTTCTACACTAAATCTAAGTTCCTAATCTACTGTAATTTACATAAATTAAGTGCTTAAAGATAGGTTAGGTAAGGATTCATTCTTACCACTTAATACTTCACCTATCTGATTACCTTCCATGTTGATTATGCCTTCTTGATCTATTCCTTTAACATACTTCACTTCATCTATATTGCTACAATAATCTTTATGTCTGTTACTTGTATCTTCATTCCTTCTTGCATTGTTTCTAGGGTTAGGGTTCAGATGATAAGTTCCATTGTTCATTCTGCAAAACCTTGCTATAAGTCCAATCCTGTTGCATATCTGACAAACAATTCCATTGTTCCCATATCTCTATCCTTGCTGATTAATTTGTGACCTACAATTTCTAGTAATGTGTCCAACTTTGTTGCATCTATAACACACTACTTCATTTCTTCTGTTCATGTCTTTAGTAAGTTTCTTATCTGCATCGTTAGTATTCCTAAACATTATATTACCATAATTATTCTCAATAACTTTAGGTCTTCTACATTCAATAGCTCTATGTCCAAAACCATGACAATTATAACAATAACCATTAAGAGGTTTAAATTGTTTACCTGTGCAATCTCTTTTCATATGACCAATAGTATTACAAGAAAAACATCTACCTTTGAATTCTCTTTGCATACCTTTGGGTGATTCCTCTTGCTTTGATGATATTCCTTTCTTCTTTAGGTGCATCTTCAAATTTGTTGATCTCATTAGGCTTCTTCTCATCTATGCTTTCAGATGTCTTCAGATCTGGTTTCTTGCTTTCATCATTTGTTCTGCATATATTAAATCCAAGTCCAGTCTTATCATAGGATGGTTTTCCAAAAGAAACTTATTCATTGATCTTCTTACTATTTGAATATATCCTTTCAAGTTGTTGTTTGGATTGAGTCAATTTGCCTTTCACAATCTTATTGTACTTCTCAAGTTCTGCATACTGCACATTTACTTTCTCAAATTCGGATGTCACTTTTTCAAGCTTAGATTTCAGTTCTTCATTTTCAGTCTTTATACTTTCATTCTTAGATTTTAGATTTACTTCATTTTTTCTATTTCCATCTATCAAACTAAGCTTCAAATTTACGATCTTCAATTCATGCTTAAGGATCTCATTTTCTTTTTCCAAGTTGCTATCACAATCTTCAATAAGAATTTCGGATTCCTTTTTAGATCTCAAATCTTCTATCTTGTTTTTCAATTTCTCAATAAGGTTCTTTACATCATCATATTTTCTTTCTAGAGTGTTTCTTTCATCAGTAAGCATATCAATCTTCTCAAGAGCTTCATCAAGATTCTTCTATAGTTGATCCATATCCATAGAGATCTTACTCAAGCTGCTAGGCTTTCCTTGAATGATTCTTTTCCGAGTAACTAAGCTCTAATACCAATTGTTAGAAATAGGGAATACTGAGAGGGGGGGGGGGGGTGAATCAGTATTCTATAAACTTTATCTTTTTTCCAATTATGGATATAACAGATTATCTTTATACATGCATAACATAAGAAACTAAACAATATGCATAACAATAAAGAACTCATAACACATGATATGTTCTTGAGGAAACCTTGGCCAAGGGAAAACCTCAGTGGGGATGGTACCCACAAAGATCCACTAATCAAAAGTATCATGTTAAGGATGTTGACCCTATTAGGAGTCTATTACATATGTATAGTGTATCAGTCCTGGTTAAGGGACTATAGGCCTTGTTAGAAGCCTCAACCCTATTAGGAGCTATAGATACAAAATCTGATTACAAGATGAGCCCACTACCCAAACAAGTAATATACAATGTATACTAATTTAAAAAATGGATTAAGGTACATAAAATTATATTGCTTGCATCAATGTCTTCTTCATTGCTCTTACATTCACATCATATCATATCATCACCATATTACACCTCTCTTCATTCTTACAATTACAATTACATATATACAAGTTATTAAGGCTAATAACTTTACATGGTCAGCTTCCATATATCTTTATCTAAGGGTAAACATCTAGGATGTCATCCCTTTATATTGTTAAGTCATTATTTTGGTAAACAAAATAATCCCTTAACTCTTTACCAATTTTGTCTTCTTATTCTGACCTGTCAGCTTAACACTATCTTTAGTAAAACTGCCATAACTAATTATGTACATTCTGTACTAACTTGTTCTCTAAGATGGGTCATTAATAGCCATCATAGCATCCATGTTCAAGTGTGCAAGCACTGAACTTTCTCCAGTCAATGTCGCAAACCAAAACTATATCCTGGTACACTGTGAAAACATTGTCTCGCACTTAGACAAATTTGCATTGCGATCTACCATACTTGCTCTCTGACCTGTGCACTCTTAATGTGGATCATATGTTGCCATAATGAAAACATATATGTACTCACTTCAGCCAAATTTCCAATAGAAGATCCTTTCGAGGACCAAGGAGAGGATGTTGACAATTTGGAAGACATGGTGAATGATGAAGAATAAACGAAAGAAGAAAAGGAAGAAGAAAAAGAAAAAGAATCAGAGGCATTGGAAAAGGCATTAGCAAAAATTGATGTTGAGTTACAAAAGAAATGGAAGATAGTTGAGCAAGAAATTAATTTAACCTTACCTAGGTTGAAGCATGTTGTAACTGAACAAGAAACACAAATTGATGAAGGAGAAAAAGAATAACAGAGAAAAGAAAAAGAAGTGAAGCTCACAGAGATAATTCCACAACACATAAAGTTGGACACTCCTCAAAAGGACATACTAGCAAGTACATCAAAATTTCCTATTGAATCAGTTTTAGCAAATTTGGGAACAAAAGTTGATGATGATGACCAAATAGAACTTATCTCATCCTTGAACAAAATCATTGGAAAGAACAAGAAGGTAAAATTTTTGGAGGGATCACTACTTGAGGTAACTAATAAGCTACAAAATGTTATATCTACTCTGATTAGTGAATTTGATCTACAAGATATGGCAAAGGAAGTGATTAAAGTTGTTGATAATGAATTTACTACATTGTCAAATATTGCAATAGTTAAGGCACAAACACTTCATGATGCACAGTTATTTCAGATAAATTGTCAAAATATTAAGAATGATTTGGATAACCTTGATGTTTGTATTAGGGAGCTAAGGAAATGTTTGGAAAGAGGAAGAATATTGTATGGTCAATGTGCCCTTTCACACAATCACATCTTAGACATCACAGAGAAGTTGAAGAAAAAAGAGGAATAATTACAAGTCATGGTGAATGAATTACAGAATCCTAACATGAAGATCACAGACATTGAGAAGAAAATAAGCAAGATACGTGATGAGATAAGCATATTGGAGAATGAAAAAGAAAGGAATTTGAAGAGATTCATACTACTTAGAGAACATTTGACATTGAAAATCAGTCATGTGTAGAATCAACTAGAAGAATGGCTTTCCTCAATGACATCATATGGTAAATTCACTTATCCTAATCTAAGAGCAGTTGAGATAGCATCTTATGGGCTATGTGGACTACTCAGTGTATCAAATTCAGTTAAGGCTACATGGGAAAAGGAGATTGCAAACCTGAAGGTGAAATTTATAGATTTCATTTCAAGCCTTCCAGCCCTATAGAATTGAATACAAGAGGTATATCAAATATTTTGACTTGCATATATATATTTTCACACCTTTGTCATTGTTGTCAAAGGGGGAGTGATAGTATGAGAAAATTGCTAATATATATAAGGTATAGATATATGTAGAAAGGATATAGTATAGTCAAAGGGGGAATATCCCTATGATGGAATGATATAAGTAGATATGTATGATCCATAAACTGTTGCAAATCTTTTAATGGCCATGTAACACAATGTTACAGAATGTTGCAAGTTTGTTTTTGAAGTTTTTGTTGTAAAGTTGTGGGACTCAACCAATTTTCCCATATGTTGCCATCAATGAAAAAGGGGGAGATTTTTGTAAATTTGGCTAAGTAGGATATCATGATGTTGTCATTATGGCAACATATATTCAGCATTAAGATAATGTGATCCAAGGAAAAATTATTGGATGAGAACTTAAGAAAATTATCTAAGTATAACAGTGTTTATCTGTTAGCATAGAGACTATTTTGATCAGAAAAGTTCACATAAGTATTTCCAGCACAAGTGAACTTGAGAATAGATTATATGAAGTATTTTGAAGCTATATCTAAGAGTGCAAGATTGTATGGCATGTACAAAAATATTTATTAATGTTTTACAGAAATAATGTTGAGCCAACAAAATAGAGCAATGACTAGTAAATGAATATTTTAGGTTAAGAAATTATTTTGTTTATCAAAATAATGAATTAACTAATTAGGGACAACATCCTAGATGTTAACCCTAAGGAAACAATAATTAATGTTATATTTTTGGAAACATGCAAGCCAAATGGAAAGCTATGTTTGTGATAGCTTGTATAAAGGAAATTAATTTGTAATGTGAAGTTGTAAGACTTATGTAATTTTATGGTATTGATGTATAATGCGAAATCTGATGTATGATCAGAGCAATGTGATTTGATAAAAAGTTTTGTGAAGAGATTAAAAGCTAGATCATAATATTGAAGATATTCAGCAGTAGTAAAAGGTTTTTGTATTCTATCTTTTTTATTAGAGATTATCATTGTATATTGCATGTTTGGGAAGTGGGCTCATCTTGCATACATTCATGTTTTGTAATACCAACTCCTAACATGGTTGAGGCTTCTAAAAAGGTCTAAGTCCTCTAACAAGGATTGAGACACTATACAGATGTAATAGACTCCTAACAGGATCAATATCTTTAACAAGATACATTCGATTAGTGGATCATTTGTGGGTACCATACCCACTAGGGTTTTCCCTTGGCCAGGGTTTCCTCAATATCAAACATGGTGTTATGAGTTCTATTGTTTTATGGTTATGTTTTCTATTCAATTTATTTAGTTTAGTCCCTTATGCAAGTTACAAGTTAATTAAATATATCCATACTTGGGCAAAAGAAAAAGTTTGTGAAATACTGATTCACCCCCCCCTCAGTATTTCCTATTTCTAACATCATGCTCTTCAATCAACTTAATCCTTAGTTTCCTCATGATAGATTCCTACAGCATTTTGACAAAATATGTTAACTTTGGAACCTGAACTACAAAGAAGGCCATTCTTTCCACTCTAATAATAATTCAAACAATTTCTTATTTTCTTACTAATTAATTAGCAACTAGGGGTTGAAGACACGTGATGGATGAAGAATATATGGACATAAAATAAGAAACTTTTAACCCAGATTAGAATGAAATGTCCCCTTTCTGATTTTTATATAATATTTAAATCCTCTAATCATATTATTAAATCAAACAATCAACACTTTGAAAAATTATGCAATTTCTCAATAAAACCCAAATCGGGTATGCCCGAAATAGTGCCAAAAACTTCACAGCTTCACATATTATTGATAAATCTGAAAGTAGAAATTTTTATAGAAATTTCACCATCATAATGGCCTACAAAATAAAATTTCCATATTTTTATAGAGTTTACACAACAGCTCCCAAACGGAGGACAAAAACAATGCTCATTGGGCTCCTGAAAATAACACAAAATAGCCCGGAAACACCATAAAACACTAATAATCTATCAAAGAAGTATAACCACAACCCAAGATATATATTCAGCTCTATTTTAACATCAAAATTTCTAAAATACAGCAGCAAACTGAACTGATATGGAATATTCAACTAGAAACACCAAACTCTTACAAGAAACACACCCGAAAACTCACAAATTTGCACTGTTCAGCATAAGGGAAAACTCTGCATGAGATTGCACATGGAATGGCCTCAAAATCCCATCCTTATCCTTCCTATAAACCTTCAAACTCTCATGTTTGGGTCTCCTTCTCCACAGGTTTGGCAGCCTATAAAGAACAACAAAGCAATGAGCAAAAATCAAGTTCTAGAATGAGCCCGAAATGCCTCCAAACCCCTTTAAAAGAGGGCATAACCCTAACTCATGACCAAGAGGGGTCAATAATACATATTTTAATAATAATTATCATTTATTAATTCATTGGTTTTCAAAGATTAGCCCCTTTTCCTGAAACTTCACTTTTTGAGCCTACCAGCCTTAGCAAAAGTTATTATTTTTAATTATTTAAAAAGGGGACATGACAAGTCCACCCTCCCAAATATTGCTTGTCCTCAAGCAATGAAGTTTGGGATGCTCAATAATATGTGCTCCTTCCCAAGTTTCATCCTCCAATGGTAATCCTTTCCATTTGACCAAATGCTCTGTGATGCTCCTATTTCTCAATCTTTTCTCTCTTGTATCCAAAACCTCTTCTGGTATTAAGACTGATTTCCCTTCATCATCAAGAGGTGGTAATTTTGTAGATAATATAGTTTTTTGGCCTAGAACCTTCTTCAGGAAAGAGACATGGAAAACATTATGTATTTTGCTATTTGGTGGGAGCTCCAATTCATAAGCTACCTCTCCTACCTTCCTGATGATCGTATAAGGCCCATAAAACCTTGGCTTGAGCTTCTCTACCCCACTCCTCTTCAAGGTTCTTTACTTATATGGCTACAACTTGAAAAATACCAAATCTCCCACCTTAAAAGATCTTTCAGTCATTTTTCTATCAGCGTACAATTTTTGTTGGTTCTATGCATGTTGTAGATTATCCTTGAGGGACCTTATTATGTCTTGGCTTTGCTTAATGAAATCACTTGCTGTAGGTACTCTGCTATCTGAAAGTACTAGATCAACAAAGGAAAGGGCATCATAACCATAAAGAGCATGAAAACAAGGCATACCAATAGACATGTGATGAGATGTATTGTAACAATACTCCCCTAGGTGCAACCATTTCACCCAAGCATGTTGTTGATTTGAAACATAGTTCCTCAAATATCCCTCTATCCATTTATTAACTATCTCTGTTTGTCCATCTGTTTGAGGGTGATAGATAGTATTGGGAGTGAGTTTAGTTCCTACCAAATGAAAGAGCTCCTTCCAAAAAGAGCTGAGGAATCTACTGTCCCGATCACTGACAATGTTTCTAGGCAAGCCATGTAACTTGAAAAGTTCTTTGAAGAACAATTATGCCACTTGTGATGCCTTGAAATCAGATGTGATGGGAAAGAAATGTTCATACTTATTTAGTCTATCTACCACCACATATATGAAATCCTTACTTTGAACCTTGGGCAACCCAGTGATGAAGTCCATGGAAATACTTTCCCTTTTTTGTTCAGGAATAGGAAGTGGCTACAACAACCCTACAGGACAAATTTGCTCACTCTTGTTTTGTTGGCATACCATACATTCCTTAATGTGTTTAAGGACATCCTCCTTCATACCCTTCCATGAAAACCCCTCTCTATGTTTCCTATATGTCTTGAATTATCCTTGATGACCAGCCAAAGGTGTGTCATGAAAGGCCCTCAATATCCTCTCCTTAGTTTTTGATCCTAGCACTAAGATCATGTTCTTGTAATAAATCAATTCATCAACAACCTTGTACCTATTATCATCCACTAACTTATGCAAAATCTTGGTGGCAAAGGAATCTTTATCATACTCTGAAATTATGGAGACTTTCCAATCAGCGAAGATAGATGTTAAGGAACACAAAGTGGGCTTTCTTGAGAGAGCATCAGCAACCACATTATTCTTTCCTTTCACGTATTCAATATCAAAATCATAAGCTTGCAATTTTCTTACCCACTTGACAAATCTCCTATAGTAGCTACACAACCTAAAGAAACCTCTCAACCATGTAAGATTAGTGGGTGGAGGCCAATCCAAAATTGCCTGAATTTTTTGTTGGTCAACCTGTACTCCTTTAGAACTTATAATATGTCCCAAATATAGGATCTACGTCAAACCTAACTCACATTTAGATAGCTTATCATAGAAGGATTGCTGCTCCAAGATTCCTAAAATAGTGTCTATGTGCTTTAGATACTCTTTCCATGTTTTACTGTAAATCAAGATATCATCAAAAAATACCAAAACAAATTTTTGAAGATGCTTGTTGAATACCTTATTCATACAAGATTGGAACATTTTTGGTGTATTAGTGAGGCCAAATGGCATAACAAGAAATTCAAAGTTCCCATAGTGACATCTGAAAGCAGTCTTTTCCACATCTTCCCTCCTCATGCGGATTTGATGGTACCCTGATCTTAAGTCAACTTTTGAGAAGTATACAGCACCATGTAACTCATCAATGAGTTCATCTATATGTGGTATGGGATACCTATTTTTTATGGTCTTCTTATTTAGAGCCCTGTAGTCTATACACATTCTCATTGTACCATCCTTTTTCTTGACAAGTACCACAGATGATGCAAATGGACTAGAGCTAGGCCTTATGAATCCCATGTCTAGGAGTTCCTTAATAGTTTTTTCTATTTCTTCCTTATAACCTCTTGGATGGCAGTATGGATTTGTTATAACTAGTTTGGCACCCTGTTCTAACTCTATAACATGCTCAAAACCTCTATCTGGTGGTAATCCCAGAGGCAAATCATTGAAAACTATACTATACTTATCAAGAATATTTTGAATTTCAAAATGGAAATTACCTTGATTCTTTGGAGAGCTTGTCGGATGGATTATGACTCCTGCTTCCCATGCTACTTGTCCTCTTCAAAAATTCCTCTCCATCCTCTTTGCAGTGACCACCTTAGGTGCTCCATTCAATAAGCCTCTCAATAATACTTCTTTCCCATTGGAATGAAATTTAAACTCCATAGTTTGATGGTTCATGTAATAGCCTCCAATAAAGTGCAACCATTGAACACCCAATACAAGATCTGTCTCCCCAATGCCAACAACATAAAAGTCATCACATAACTCATAATCTCCTAAGTCATCCTGAGTTGTTTCACCACCCATGTGCAAGGCATAGTGAATCCATCAACTATAGTAACATTGAATCCCTCAAAATCTTCTGCTTTAAGCCCTCTTTTCATGACAAATCTCTCATCAATAAAATTGTGAGTTGCCCCACTATCAAGAAGAACTGTCAACCTTTTCCCTGCTAGTACCCCTCGAATTTGAAAGGGATGGTATCTTGGGACTACTGATAATGCTACTAAAGTGTCATCCTTTCTGATTTCTTTTTCTTTCTCTTCTTCTTCCTCCTCCTTAGTGTCATGAAATTCCTCATGCTTCGAATTTGAAAGGGATGGTATCTTGGGACTACTGATAATGCTACTAAAGTGCCATCCTTGCTGGTTTCTTTTTCTTTCTCTTCTTCTTCCTCCTCCTTAGTGTCATGAAATTCCTCATGCTTCGAATTTGAAAGGGATGGTATCTTGGGACTACTGATAATGCTACTAAAGTGCCATCCTTGCTGATTTCTTTTTCTTTCTCTTCTTCTTCCTCCTCCTTAGTGTCATGAAATTCCTCATGCTTATCTCAATCAAATTCTGAAGCAACTTCAATATGTGTGTGTGAAAATTGTACCTGATCTGTAGACACAACACTTCAGTAAAACATTAGAGGTTAGCAAAAATGAAATCATGCAATGAATTGAAAGCTAAACTAACTGGGTGATTTACTGCCTTCTAATAGGTGTGAGTATGATGTTCTCAGATTGTTATCGAGATCAGTGACCTTGACAACACCTAAATGAAAGATTTGAATGCAAAACTGATATAAAATATGAATGCAATTAATCTTTTTTTTTTTTTTTAAGATGCAATAAGAATGATAAAAATTGATATGAATCTAGAATCTAAGATGAAATTGATATGCAATAAATTGATCTAACAACGATATGAAAATGAATCTAAATAAATGTAAAAACCAAATTGATCTCACAATAGCCTTGATTCGTAATAAGCTTTGATTCTCCAGATAGCAATTTACCAGCATGAGTTCGCAAATTATGAGATGTTTTGGGATGAGCTGAAGCCTTAATTTATAGAAATCCAAGGCTTTAGAGGTGCATGGATAAAAGCCATAAATCACTCAAATAACTCAGCTTGATTTTTGAGTTATTTTTAAATAAAGACAATTAACTCACAAAAATATGCAAAAGCAGAGTTTAACTCAAATTAGAAGTTTAGATCAACTTTAAAACTCAAAAATGATGTTGAGTTCCAAAAGGTCAATAACTTGCATTGATTTTCTGATTTGGAGTTTAACTGCTCTTTGATTGTGCACATGGATAATTATGAATTAATAAATAAATAAAGTGATTTATTTCCAACTTAACTGATTTTAAAATTAAAACAATTGATTTATGGGTTAATCAATCATTTAATCAAACTTTTATTCAAAAACAATATTATTAAAAATTGACAACTTGCTTTAATTAATTAAATAAGAATTTAATCAATTCTTCATAGGATTTTAGATTTATTGTCAAAATTATATAATACAAGTTAGGAATAAATAGAATTAACTTCAATTAAATAATTAAGTGGCAGAATTAAATCTAATTAATTAAATATTTAGAATATTCAATTAATCAAACTTTAGGATAAATAAGATTTATCGCCAAATAATCATTAAATTAAAGATAATTATGATGATTAGGAATATTACTAGGAATATTTCTTGATGCAAAATTTAAGATAATCAATTAGGATTTGATGATGTGTAGATGTGTCTTTGGTTAGGACTTTGATGTCGATTTCATTCTATGTGTCGATATAGAGGTTAATGAACCTATAGCCCATTTTTGGGGTATTATATTTTTCCCCTCTTTGAATTACTGTGTGAAGCGCAGTGGTTCAAAGATAGTCTCTGTACGATAAAGATATGAAACTGATATGAAAGATATGATGATATTAGGTCTTGAATGACCAAAGATAATGTTAACTATAACAGCAAATGAATTGATGATTGTGAAAAAGTGTCAAAATGTCTGATTTCAAACCTTATGATTGCGAAGAAGTGAGTGACCAATTCCAGACTCGATTGTCCTTAGAAGAATCACATAGGTATCACATCTAAACCCTTCAGTTACTGAAGAACCAAGGAAATAACACTAATGAACCGATGGTTACGAAAACTGATACAATTTACAAGATTAGGAGAGTACCAAATTGATATGGATCTTGATGAATCTGATATGCCCCAAGTGATGATTGATTTGCCCCAAGCGATAAGGTCTTTTGATGAATCAGCAACTAGACGTGGTTGTTGTCTTGATTACTGAGGAAAGATATGATTTCAAATTTGATTACAGACTTTGAATGATATGCAATACCATGCCCCCTTTGGGATGAAAATTGAAATCTGACAAGAAAAGTTAGCGTTGATAGTTCAGAAGCATGTAAATTGATTTGAGAAGTGGTTAAATGCGTCTGAGAACACATTCTACATCATTGGAGGGTCCAAAAGAGCAAGTTTGACTAGGTGAAACCATGAGTTGACCATGGTTAACCAAGTTGAAATTTTGATAGTTTGATGTAAGATAATCAGTTAAGTTGAATAATGGATTTCAATGATGATTGAAGGTCGAATATGCAAGTAGTAGACAATATGAATGATCTCAAATTTTGATTTTGATCCCGAAAAAAGATTCTACTTGCTATTTCATTGGAGGAACCTTCATGTGAGATTCAGCTCTTGTTAGATTTGAAGAGACAAGTGGAGAATTGTTTAAGCATTGAATTTTATCCAACTATTATGAGATCATGCAAACATGCAAAATGTAAAGAAACATGAAAAATGAAATGCAACCTAGGACCTAGGACCTAGTCACTGATCATATGTCGATTTGTTATCATCATTGAACTTTTAGGTAACTGGCTAAATCAATACAATGCCCACTAGTTATGAAACCATAGACATGAATATTGATTTGTAAGTGCAGGAATCAATACAACACCCACTAGTTAGGCAACCATGGACATATGACTATTGATTTTATTTTCGGAATGTTGGATTAGATATAAGCACCAAGGCATAAACACCAGGATGACTTGAATATCATGTCCATTTTGATATAGCAATTTGTATAAGCATCAAAATATAAACATCATGATGATGTAAATATGCCTTGCATTCAAACACATCAAATAGTGAAGAGATCATTCTAAATCTAGTGTGAATTACCTGTAGTGACCCTTTATCATTCACATCCTTAGGTAAGATCGTGTTTCACAGGAGGAGAAAGAACTCACTCAAAAAGATAATAGTTAGATCAAAACTTCCTTGAATCTTTTGGGTATCAATGGTCAAGGTACGCATGGCCATCCAATTTGAGATAGAGGCTCTTACAGTCGGACACCATTTCAATCCAGAATTTCCAAAGTTGTTAGATTTTCACATACAAGCAAAAAACAAAAAAAAGATTATGCCCCCAGTCATCAGTCTCTAAATCCTATAAAGGACATCATCAAAGAGCTCAAAAGGACATAATATGCAAAAATATCAATGCGAATCAGTAAGCATACAAGGAGATAAAAGCATGTAAAAAGCATAGATTATTTTCAGTTTGATGTTTGATTGCGTTGTTTGTAGATGCAAAATCCTTTCTAGAGACAAGACAGATTGATTGACTCGGATGAAGCTTCAAAGGACTCTGACTAGATATGATACGTCTAAGATACATTGGAGGCCATAGGATATGACTGTGATTGCCCCCAAGTGTTAAACATTGATAGGATACATACGCTTGAGCTCATTGGTGTACAAACTGACTTATTGACAACAAGAATGCAGAAACAAACTGAGAGATATGTACAAACTAAAGCAAGACTGAAAGCTAGAAAAGACCAAGATTGCGCTAATAGATGGAGCATGTTGAAACAAGTGGCACCTATTTGCTGGGTTTTCACCATCTTGGTAGAGATTCTATTTTTTCTACCAAGGCGCCTGTTTCCAGGTTTTCACCAAGGCACTATTTTTTTTTTCTCATTTTTTTGTATTTTTCATTTTTCCAATTTTTTTTGAATTTTTGATATTTTTTTATTTTTTTGTGAATCATCAAGGTGCCTATTGCTAGGTTTTCACCAAGATGTTCATTTTTTCAGGACATTTTCCAATTTTTAAGATTTTTCAAGACATTTTACCATAGACTAAATGCCTTAGGCGTAGAATTTCTTCAGATGGAGAATGTCGATTGGTTCTCAGAGCTATTTTTCTTTAGTCATTGAGAGTTGATAGGCACCAGAGCCAAAAGTAGCAGTGATTACAAAGGGACCCAACCAATTGGGTTCAAACTTCCCCTTGCATTCTCGATCGGATTGATTTTTAGGATTTTCTTTCAAGACTAGATCACCAACCTAAAATTCTCTATGTCTGACTTTCTTGTTGTAGCCTCTAGACATTCTCTTCTAATATACTCTAAGATGATCATACGTTGCTTGTCTCCACTCATCTAGTAGTTCAAGTTCTTGCAACCTAGACACTCTGTAGTCATCATCAGTTACTAGACCATGCATTTTGATTCTTAGTGATGGGATTTCAACCTCAATAGGTAGTACCGCTTCAGACCCATAAACTAAAGCAAAAGGTGTAGCCTCAGTAGGTGTTCTGATACTTGTTCTGATACTAGTTCTAATACTTGTTTTGATACTGGTTCTAGTACTTGTTCTTATACTTGTTCAGATACTTGGTATACTTGATAGCATCTTTTTCCATTGCAAACTCCCAAGCAAGATAATATCATTTTGTCCCAATGTCTGGCAAGGTGGAGAAGAAGAGGGATTGGCAAGCTGGTGGAAGAGATGGAAGACAAGAGAATGAAGGAGAATGAAGGGAAGAAATCCTCAAGGGAAAACTACTCAAGAATACTCTCAAGCTAGGGAAAAATTTTCATGTAAAGCACATTTGGACAAGCAATGAAAGGCCAGCATAGGATAAGTCACAAAAGCATAATGCCAAAGAAGGAAAGGATGTAGTCCAAAAGAGTAGACATGTCAAGAGGCTTCATAGCACTGTGTTTTACTCTTTCTTTCTATTAGATCAAGACCAAAGGGGAAAAGGATAGCGATAGGAAAAAATAAATGGAGGAAGATGGATATGAAGGCTAAACATGGAAGGAATAAAAGCAAGATCATCATAAGACAACTCAAAAAATAGCTAAATGTTCGTGTATAGATCAACTTTGTCAAGATCAAAGAGAGAAGATGGAATGGATGAAATATGTAGAACTACACATGATGCCTGATTGCCATGTTTTCATCATGGTACTTATCCAATGCACCACAAGGGAGTGGTTTTCACCATAAGATGAATTTATTTCTCTTTACTTTTGCTACCAAGGCACCTGTTTCTAGGTTTTCACCAAGGCACATTTTCAATTTTATTTTTTTTCATTTTTTATTTTTTTTTTAGAAGAAGGCAAGCTTTTCAGATAATGCTCCTTGAAAGGATAAACCATGATATGCCAAGGATTTGAAATGATATGCTCAAAGATGCTAATAAGGAAAGGAAGATGGAAGAGAAAAAAGGAAGATAAGGTTTTATGTAAAGCGAGTGAGGTTGGAAGATAGGAGGAATAAGCAAATGAGGAAAAAGAATAGAAGGTAGAAGGATAATGAATGGAAGGATTGTGAAAGGGTAGATGGAAAGGAAGGCAAGATAAACATCAACACACACCTTTAAGGGTGGGGAGAGGATGGAGGAAATGTGAATGAAGGAATACGTGAAGGAATATGGTGAATGGATAGCAGAGGTCATGGTTTAGGTGCATGGAATGGAACAATGTTTTTAGGACAAGATGAAGTGGAAGTCTTTGGAAGCTTGAATGTCAACTTCACTTGTTGCTCAACATTAGATTCCATCAAGAGGGACTTTGGAATCCATATAGCCATAGGATTTTTATTTCCTTTTGATGATCTAGAGAGAATATCTTCAATGATGGATTTTGGAACCCATACTTGTCTTGTAGTTTTTTTCTTAGATATCTCTTTTGACTTTATGTTTCCATGTCTATTAGAGGAGACATGGTGATCTTATTTTTTTGATAAATTCTTGTATTACTTCTTTTTCTTGTATTGAACATTCAAGTCACTTCCAAAAGACTTGGGACTTGTGGAAGAAGAAGGAGGATATGACTCATTTAGATGGGTGGGTGGATGAAAAGGATTCAAGGGTATGAATCTATGTTGATCTTGAAGAAAGATAGGATATGGAGGTATGTAAGGACCCAAGATGGATGGCAAATTAGGAAAGTTAGGAGGGGAAAGTGAAGGGACATAAGGACCCAAGTGTTGGAAATATAGATGTAGTAACTAAGAGGGGGGTGAATCAGTTAACCACAAAATATTACCACTGATCCCTTAAATATCTTAACAAATTATTTACTATGCCACTCGGTAAACATACAGAGAAATGTTGAAAACTTGATCCTTGAAATGTGTAATAATTTAAAATATTCTTAAGCATTCATCACTGATTAACATACATGAATAAAGAAAATAACATGAACACAAGAGACACCAGATTTACCATGTAAACCCAATATGGGAAAAACCACCAATGTAACTAGTTACAGTTTTTCACTCTTCTGAAGTGATGCCTGGTTAGAAGCCAACCCAGTAAAAGGTTACAAAGCACACTATTAGGTGTGACCTTGTTAGAGGATTTAATCACCCTGCTAGGAGTGGCCTTGTAAGAGGTCTTGAAACAATTCAATAGAACTATTACCTTGTTAGAAGATTTACAAAATGGTTGTTAAACCAACTCAGTTAATAGATTTTGATATCACTGCTACAATTGCTAGAGAGTAACAATGAAATGACTTGCAACTAAATTGCTGAATATAGATCTCTATTTTGTTTCACTAGATCCTTACTAATCAATTAAATATTTGCTGCTCCTCAAGGATATCTAACCATCCTTCAAAATTTGCACACACCTTTCAAAATGATTAGTGCATGTTGTATTGTCTCTTATTCACCATTTGACCTTCTATATATATATGCCATTTCATAATCATTTAGATTGACAAGTCGGAACTAATAATTATTATAACAGACAGCTGGGATAAACAAACTATAATAACAAAATTCTTTGAAAGGGCTGACCTTGCTCGATAAACATTAATCCTGAAAAGATTTCCTTCAGTGATCAAGAGAACTCGGTAACCACAACAAATTCTGCAACATCCTTTGGAGACTGAGAGAGCTCGGTACCACTAATTTCCTTCGATAACCAAGGAGGCTCGATTAACACTATTATCCTGTCATGTTTCCTTTAGACGCCTGAGAGAACTCGGTAGACACTAAAAACCACCTAGCTGATTGACTGAGCTCGGTAGATACTGAGAACCGTTTAGCTGACCGACTGAACTTGGTAGATACTAAGAACCTCTTAGCTGACCGACTGAACTTGGTAGATACTGAGAACGATAATTGATATGACATTTGTGTGACATCAAAGATAACACATAGCTAATCCAACAATGTCCTTCAGATAATTGTATCCAACAATCTCCCTCTTTGGCATTGATGGCAACACAACATGTCATAGCACAATGAAATTTCACAGATAAGCCAAGAGTAAGAAATATATCCTTAGCTTCATTCTGATTCCCATCATCTTCAAACTTCTTTCTCTGATCTTTCTCTGACTGAGAACTCTCCCTCTTAACTTCTCAAGTTATTCTTCTTAGAAATTTTTTGAAATGACAGCAAACTCTCCCTCTTTGACAACACATGCCAAAGAAAATTAACACAGTTTCAGTAAATATCAATGTACCTTATGTACTAACTCATATGCAATGATTCTTTGACTATGCTACATCAACTGATTGATCTTCAACATGTTCTGGTTGATGCATCACTAAAACTTTATTTAGTGAACATCGGACAGGGGAGTGACCCCTAACTTGCCTCTTAGATACAAGAATGCATCCTTAGGTAGTGGTTTGGTGAAGATATCTATAATTTGTTCTTTTGTATGAATATATTCCAATCTGATTTCCTTATCTTGCACCAATTCTCTGACAAAGTGATATTTAATTGCAATGTGCTTAGTTTTGGAATGCATTACTGGATTCTTTGAAATATTTATTGCACTTGTATTATCACAAAACATAACAACTGGTTCTTTGATCTCAACCTTCATGCCTTCCAAAAGCTATTTAAACCATATAATATTAGAGTAGTTTACTGCTGCAGCAACATATTCTGCTTCTGTTGTGGATTGGGATGTGTAGTTTTGCTTTTTACTAGTCCAAGATACTAACCTCTTGCCAAGAAAGAATGCACCACCACTTGTACTCTTTCTGTCATCAATATTTCCTGCCCAATCAGCATCAGTAAACACTTTTAAATCTAGATTGCCTCCAAATTTATACCACAAGCCATAATCTTCAGTTCCCCTTAAATACCTCAAGATTCTTTTGATTGCCATCATGTGATTTTCTTTGGGTTTAGCCGAGAATCTTGCCACTATTCCAACTGCTAAGGCAATATCAGGCCTTGTGTGTACTACATACTATAATTTTCCAATCATTGATTTGTATAAGGTCTGATCTACTTCTTTTGAATCATCATCTTTGGTGAGCTTTAGTCCAGTACACATGGGTGTACCAACTAGTTTTGAATCTTCCATACCAAATTTCTTAAGGATTTCCCTGATATATTTAGACTGAGTAATGTAGATACCATTTTTGTTTTGCTGAATCTGAAGTCCAACAAAGAATTTTATCTGACCAAACATAGACATTTCAAATTCTTTGTTCATAAGCTCTGAAAATTATTTGCACTGATCATCATTTCCTGTAAACATAGTATCATCCATAAATATTTCTGCCAAAATAATTTTGTTATCTGATCCTTCTTTGATGTATAAATTGTTATTGTCATTAGCCCTTTTGAAATTAATCTGAGTAAGATAGTTATGTAATCTTTCATACCATGCTCTAGGAGCTTGTTTCAGACCATACAATACTTTGTGTAATTTGCAGACCATATCCCTTTTGTCTAGATCTATAAAACCTTAAGGTTGCTCAATGTAGACTTCTTCCTCAAGAATACCATTGAGAAAAGAAGATTTGATATCCATCTGATATACCTTAAATCCTTTATGTGCTGCATATGCAAGTAAAGTCCTCACACCTTCTAATCTTGCAACAAGAGCAAAAGTCTCTCCATAATCTATTCCTTCTTCTTGAGAATGTCCTTCACATACCAATCTTGCTTTGTTTCTTAATACTTGACCATCTTCATTCAACTAATTTCTGAATACCTATTTTGTCCCAATTATATTTTTATCTTTAGGCCTAGGTACAAGAGTCCATGTCTTATTTTTCTCTATTTGCTCTATTTCTTCATTCATAGCCTCAATCCAACTTTCATTTTCTAATGCATCTTTGACATTTTTAGGTTCAAAATCAGCAAATAAACATGTACCTTTTAGTTTACTTCTTGTCATAGTACCATCTGATTTGTTTCCAATAATCTGATCTGGTTTATGATGCTTTCTGACGTACTTGGCTAATATAGGTTCCTTGCTTCCTGAATGAGTTATATGGTCATCTTCTTCATCTTCAGGTTCAGATTGCTCGGGCTTGGTAGATACTTGCTCGGTAGCTTCAGACTGAGACTCGGTACTTTGTGACTTAGTTAGAACTTCTTCTTGTGACTCAGTTACTATACTGGGCTTGGTAGATGTAGTCTCCTTACATGTGTCTGGCAATGTATTAGGTTCAATGTAAACAAATTTTTTGTAGTCCTCTGGTTCCTTTTTGCTTTCTTCTTCAATCTTTTCTGCAAACTCATCAATTCTCACATGTGCACTTTCTATGATTTTGTGAGTAGACAAATTTAGACATCTATATGCCTTACTTTTGCAAGAATATCCCAAAAATATTCCTTCATCACTTTTTACATCAAATTTTCCTTTTCTAGATTCTTTCAAGATGTAACATTTACTACCAAATACTTTTAGGTAACTTACATTTGGTTTGTAGCCATACCATAGCTCATATGGAGTCTTGAATGTGTCTTTTCTCAGCTGTACTCGGTTCAAGGTATGAACTGCAGTGTTGATAGCTTCCTTCCAGTATTTCATAGCAATGTTCTTTTCAATCATTAGAGTCCTTGCATAGTCCATGATAGATCTGTTCCTTCTTTCAGCTATTCCATTCTGCTCAGGAGTTCTCGGGGCTGATACCTATCTTTTGATTCCTCTTTCAATGCAAAAATTATTGAATTCATGGGAGATGAATTCACCACCTCTGTCTAATCTCAAGCATTTTATTCTTTTTCCTATTTCCTTTTCTACTCTTGCTAAATACCATTTGAACTTCTCAAATGCTTCAGACTTTTCTCTTAAATACATAACAGTCATCATTCTAGAATAATCATCAACAAAGAGAATAAAGAATTTTTCTCTGGTATAGCTCTCAATTCCAATAGGTCCACATAAATTAGTATGCACAATTTCCAAAATATCTTCAGATTGATAGTTTTTACTTTTGAAACTAGACTTTCCCATTTTACCAATTTGACAATTCTTGCATAGACCAACATCAGGTTTCTTCAAAATAGGAATACCTCTTACTTTCTTGAATTTGCTTATTTTTATCATGTTGTCAAAATTTACATGACATAACCTTTTGTGCCATAGCCAACTTTCTTCAATTTGAGCTATAAAACATGAGTAATCACCAAAATCAAGATAAAATAGGTTACCTTTGGTTTGTTTGCCTGATCCTATCAGTTTTCCTTTGTCATCCAGCAGTCTTGCTTTGCCATTCATGAATTCGACCTTGAATCCAATGTTGATTAGCTGTGCTACACTTAGAATATTATGCTTTAGTCCTTCGACCCAATATGCATTATCACATATAAGTTCTTTGGTTAATGAAATTCATCCCTTTCCTTTTATACAACAGGGTTCATTGTTTCCAAACCTTACATTACCACCATCAAAGTTTTCAAAGTGTTCAAACTTGGTCCTATCACCAGTCATATGATGTGAGCATCCACTGTCTATAATCCATGTATCATTCTTGCTTATATGAGAGATACATGCCATCTCATCTTCATCATTATCAGATTCATCTTTTATAGCAATGAAAACAATTTCTTCTTCACTATCATCCGAATCTTTAGCTAGGAAACATGTTTTCTTACCTTTATCCTTGAATGATTTAAAAAATTTCTTGCCATTGTACTTGTAATTTTTCTTCTGATCTTTTCTTTGCTTGTTTGGACACCTAGCTACCATATGACCAATTTCTTCACATGAAAAATAGATTAAGGGAGTTTTACCTCTGTATTTTCCTCTGCCTCTTGAATACTTCTTTGCAAGTAATGCTTCAATAACTTCAAGATCACTATCAGAACTTTCCTCTGATTCTTCTTCACTTTCTGATTGGATTTTCTTCCCTTTCTTGAGTGAAAGTTTGGCCTCAAAAGCTGATTCAATATTTTTAGAAGTTGAAACATAGTTGTCATAGTTATCCAGTTCAAAGGCTGTCAATCTTCCAACTAAGGCATCCAAAGTTATATTGTGATTTTCTTCACATCTTCTTTCTTGAATAGCAGAAACTCTTATTGCATAAATAGGGAGTAATGTTCTAAGAACCTTACTTATAACCATTTCATCATCAATTTTTCCTCCAGAAGCTCTGATTGCACTAACACTTGTCTTGATCCTTTCAACATATTTTGCAATGTTTTCTTCTTCTCTCATTTTCATTTGATCAAACTGTCCTCTTAGGCTCTCTACTTTGGCTCTCTTCACATTGTCATCACCACCATAGATTTTCTTCAACTTGTTCCACATTTCATGAGCAGTTGTGCAGTCTTTGATTTCATCAAATTCTTCATAGCTAAGAGCTGATGCAATGTCTATCATCATAGTGTTATGGTTCTTCTTCTCTGCAATGTCTATCATCATAGTGTTATGGTTCTTCTTCTCTGCAATGTCTTCAACAGTCAATGTGCCAGTAGGAATTGTATATTCTTGATCAATATATTTGCATCCTGAATCACCAATGGAAGCCAGATGTAATCTCATGAGACCTTTCCATGCTGAAAATTTATTTCTGTTAAGCCTTGGAATTTCTCTTTTGTAAGACATCCTGATCTTTAGCTTAGGTCCTTGAAACCCTTCCTGCAAGCACCAAAAGCTCTGATACCAATTATTGGAAATATAGATGCAGTAACTGAGAGGGGGGGTGAATCAGTTAACCACAAAATATTACCACTGATCCCTTAAATATCTTAACAAATTATTTACTGTGCCACTCGGTAAACATACAGATAAATGTTGAAAACTTGATCCTTGAAATGTGTAATAATTTAAACTATTCTTAAGCATTCATCACTGATTAACATACATGAATAAAGAAAATAACATGAACACAAGAGACACTGGATTTACCGTGGAAACCCAATATGGGAAAAACCACCAATGTAACTAGTTACAGTTTTTCACTCTTCTGAAGTGATGCCCGATTAGAAGCCAACCCGGTAAAAGGTTACAAAACACACTGTTAGGTGTGACCTTGTTAGAGGATTTAATCACCCTGCTAGGAGTGGCCTTGTAAGAGGTCTTGAAACAATTCAATAGAATTGTTACCTTGTTAGAGGATTTACAAAATAGTTGTTAAACCAACTCGGTTAAGAGATTTTGATATCACTGCTACAATTGCTAGAGAGTAACAATGAAATGACCTGCAACTAAATTATTGAATATAGATCTCTGTTCTGTTTCACTAGATCCTTACTGATCAATTAAATCTTTGCTTCTCCTCAAGGATATCTGACCATCCTTCAAAATTCGCACACACTTTCAAAATGATTTCTGCATGTTGTATTGTCTCTTATTCACCATTTGACCTTCTATATATATATGCCATTTTGTAATCATTTAGATTGAAAAGTCGGCACTAATAATTATTATAACAGTCGGCTGGGATAAACAAATTGTAATAACAAAATTCTTTGAAAGGGCCGACCTTGCTCGATAAACATTAATCCTGAAAAGATTTCCTTCGATGACCGAGAGAACTCGGTAACCACAGTGAATTTTGCAACATCCTTTAGAGACCGAGAGAGCTCGGTAATCACTAATTTCCTTCGATAACTAAGGAGGCTCGATTAACACTGTTATCCTATCATGTTTCCTTTAGACACTCGAGAGAACTCGGTAGACACTAAAAACCACCTAGCTGACTGACTGAGCTCGGTAGATATTGAGAACCACTTAGCTGACTAACTAAACTCGGTAGATACTGAGAACCACTTAGCTGACTGACTAAACTCGGTAGATACTAAGAACGATAATTGATATGACATTTGTGTGACATCAAAGACAACACATAGCTAATCCAACAATGTCCTTCAGACAATTGTATCCAACACCAAGATGGAAGGTAGATGTGAAGCCTTTAGTAGTGGTGGAAGAGGTCCAAGGATGGAAGTGGAAGATGCAAAAGGATAATCAATAAGTTCATCAGCATCTTTAGAGTGAGCATTAGAATTTTCAATTGAATCAAGTACATCTTGAATATGAGCACCTTCTTTGATAGGATTGTTCAAAGCTTGCAAAGACTTAGGAAGAGTAGAAAGTGAAAATGAACATGGAGTGGTAGAACAAGAAGATGGAAGACTTTGATCTTGACAAGGATCTTTGGATAGCACAAGCACATAATTTTTCTTTTGATTTTCAATAGGCTTAACATTGGAAGTAACAACACCATTTTTAACAACCTTAATGGAAGTATCATCTTTGGAAAGTGCAAGTGTAGTAAGGTTATTTTGATTGTCAATAAGCTCAACGGTGTAAGTAGTAACTTGATCTTTCTTAGGAGAAGACTTAAGACATGGTGGAATGCATGAAAAAGGGTGTGTAGGATCAAAAGAACCATGAGGTAGATAAGAGACATCATAAAAAGGAGTGGATGACATGGAGGGTTCTTGATTTTGATCTTTCTTTATGTTCTTTTCTTTATCATTTCTGGAGTCCTCTTGACATGGAGCCAGTTCTAAGGATAAGGAAGCATGTTGGGATTGTATGGAAGACTTTGGAAGAGATGGTGGAGGACTAGCTGAAGTAGGAATTATAGCATATGAAAGCTTAGGCTCTTTAGGTTTAGCATTATTGAAAGTATTGGTAGCCAAGTGAAGGTTAGCTTGAGTTTCTTCAAGGGGTAGCCCTTGAGGATAACTATAGGGAATCATATGAAAAGTATCAGGACTTTCATTGGATGAAGGATTTGTGAAAGATTTGGAAGACTCGGAAGCTTTAGGAAGTGTATGGTTATTGGAGGAAGTAGGGGATGGAAGGGAACCATCACAAGACAAAGGTTCAGCATTAACATGATCTTTCTTGAGAGTGTAATCTTTATTTTCAGCATGAGAGTTCTTAGAGGAGAGATCCTTGTAGTATTGATGCTTCAAGCTAGCACGATGCATTTTATAGTCCTCAGCAGTAGTAGATGGATCATAATCAAGGTATTGTTCACAAAAATCATTAAAGTCTTTTTCAAAATCAGAATCATATGGATCACCATCACGATCTATCCAATGTGACATCCCATTTCTAGTAAGTAGGAACACATGATGAGGAGGACTCTTAGGAATAGAGGTGTCATAGGTATCATTATATCGTCCATCATCATAGTCATCATAGTCTCCAAAGATGGATGTGTCACTCTCCATGGAAGAGGTATCATAAGGATTATCACATTGCTCAAATTTTGTCCGGGGGCATGGTGACATGTACAAGTCTTTATCAAATGGAAAAGGACATAGAGCTTCCATGGAGAATTCTTTAGGTCCCTTTTCTTGCTCAAGTTTGTTAAGTTTGACTTGCATAGCTTGCATCTGCTTCATCATAGCTATGATTAGAATTTCTTCCTCATGTGTACTAATTCTTTGAGACATGTGTACTGATTCTCAATAGCTACTGCTCTATTCCTGACACACTGATTTGTTCAACAAATTCTGGAAATAGGCTGAAAAAGCTAAGTATTTGGCAATTCTGAACATTTTATGACAACTTTTCAAAAAATTTCCAAACAACACTTTGCAGACTCATACGATAGTGGGTATGCTATGAAATGACAGTTGAAAAGCTCATACGATAGTTGAAAAACTTGCACGATAGTGGGTATGCTATGAAATGACAGTTGAAAGGATCATACGACATTGGGTATGCTATTAAACGATAGTTGAAAGGATCATACGACAGTTGCTAGCAGGATTTGACTTTTTGAATTTGACTGGTAGAAAGACTCGTATGACACTGGGTTCTCTATCATACAACAGATGGGCAGTAATGAAACGACACTTGATAGCAACTCGTATGACTTTTTGACCACCTGAGATGACTTTTGACTCCAAAAAAGAATTTTACTTCAGATTTTGCAAATTTTGAGTTTTCAGATTTGGATTGTTTGCAAATTGTACTGTCCAGATTTGAGGAATGTAACAGATTTGTTCATTTTTAGTAACTAGATAGATAAACAAGCATGCAAAATAGCAAGCAAGTGATTTCAAGCATGTCTGAAAACAATGAACAAGGGCAAAAGCAACCTTGTGCATGAACAATCAAGTGACTTATTCATTCTAATCCTTAGAAGCACTAATTGTGTACGTTCCAAAATGTTTCACAATGATGCACATATACCCTAGAAAATAAAAATTTGGCCTCGCTAGGGTTTTTAGTAATGGTTTGACTCTACAACTTTTATGATCTAAAGGGGTGAACTCCAATCCTGGCGCACCAAGGTTTTGACACAATCTGAGAATTTAATCAATCAGGAGCTGCTAGGGAGATCTAACAACCCAACAATGAACCACACCTATGAAGATTTCTTCCACAAGGACATTTATATAGCGATTGTTACTACCACGTCTAAAATGGCTATTACCGCTTGAGGTTCCATCAACACAATTTTCCCTATGAAGGGATCGTTCGCTATGGTTAACCCTCTCTAAAGGTGACTCACAGTATGATACCACAAGGGGACTTGGCTCCAGATCTAAGGTTTTGACACCTCTTCACTTTTAACCCAAACAAAGAAAGCAAATTAATCTGACACACTAAGACAAAGTTTGTTTCACCAAGGTCTATGATGTCAACCCCATGTGATCTATCAACCTCTCCGAAGAGAGAATGTATCGATCAATAAGAGATGATGCACTAATTGAGTAGAATGTGAAACACACTAAGTATCCTCCCTACCTACAAGGATTCCATCATCAAGAAGGATTTCACTAGCAATCCAATCTCTCAAGAATCACAAATAGTGTTCATAGGGCCTAATTACTATGTGAGCACAGATATATTTCCAAAAGTAAATCTACCGAAAGCACCCAAAAGAAAAAAGAGGAACACTTAACGCTTAAAGTGAATATGAGGTGAGTCCACAAGGTGGAACAATTAACCCCTCACACAAGCTAAAAATGATTCCACAACTTAGAAAACAAGTGAGTTCTAAAAAGCACAAAAGGGTTGCCTAGTGGAACAATTAACGCTTCTATCCTCTAGACCCCTCCGCTTTATGGTGCTGAGATTGCAACCATAGGATGGAATGAGGGGCTGGCAGATTAGTGAGTCTAATAACTCAAGATAGAAATCTAGATCAATCACAAGTATCTAAGACTGCTTAAATGAATACCTAAGGTGTCACAACCTAGTATCAATTATGCAAGTGTGTAAAACAAAAGCATGAAAAGAAGCACTCAAGCTAGACACACGAGAGATTTATTTTAAGTCCAAATTGAAATATTATCAGAACAAGTAGAATACTTGAGATCCTTGTGATGTTCTTAGTAGATATTTACTTGATTTTTATCTTTGTTAAGCAATCCCACGCAAGCAAGCAACAAACTCTCTGATAAGAAAACAAGCAAACAAGTAAACAAGATATGCAACGTATCTTCAACTTATGAAAACCCTAGGGTTAGCTCTAAAAATCAATTATTATTAGCAATAATAACCATAAATTAACCCAAATGACAACTCATATCATTCATTGAACCATGTAAAAAAAATAAGTGCATACCCATCACAAAATTTTAATTTTTTTGCTGTATTTGATCTAGTCAACAAGATCTGATTTTTTTGATATGATTTTGGCCACAAAAATAAAAATTCAGAATAGAGACCCCTAATAAAAAATAAATATCTTTCCAAAAATGTAAAAATTTTAGAAAAATATCTTCGTTTGTGCCCTAGAGACCTATTTTATCAAAATAGACCAGTTTTTGTAAATTGACTATTTGAGCTATTATATTGTGTCCAAATTTAAAATACAAATAATGGACCCCATATATAATTTAAAGGGATTTCCAAAAATATAAAAATTTCCAAAAAATATACTGATTTGTGTCAGATATTGATTTTTTTTGGAAATTCAAGAAAAAATTATTAAAAATTTAAAACATCTCAAAAAATTCTGAATTTTTTACTGTAGCTTCCCTAATATGTGTCCAACTTGTAAAAAAAAGTTTAGAGAAAAAATCTAAGCTATTTGGGAGATAAAATTAAATCTTTGAAACTTTAGGGTTTTAGCTCCCCAAAAAAATCAAAACTAGCATGTGAAGGTGGGTTGCCCCATGGTGGGCACCAGAAATGTGTGTGAAAATTGTACATGATCTATAGACACAACACTTCAGTAAAATATTAGAGGTTAGTAAAAATGAAATCGTGCAATGAATTGAAAGCTAAACTAACCAAGCAATTTACTGCCTTCTAATAGGTGGGAGTATGATGTTCTCAGATTGTTATCGAGATCAATGACCTTGACAACACCTAAATGAAGGATTTGAATGCAAAACTGATATAAAATATGAATGCAATTAATATATTTTTTTTAAATTTTAGATGCAATAAGAATGATAAAAACTTATATGAATCTAGAATCTAAGATGAAATTGATATGCAACAAATTGATCTAACAAGGATATGAAAATGAATCTAAATGAATGTAAAAACCAAATTGATCTCACAATAGCCTTGATTCGCAATAAGCTTTGATTCTCCAGATAGCAATTTACCAGCATGAGTTCGCAAATTATGAGATGTTTTGGGATGAGATGAAGCCTTAATTTATAGAAATCCAAGGCTTTAGAGGTGCATGGATAAAAGCCATAAATCACTCAAATAACTCAGCTTAATTTTTGAGTTATTTTTAAATAAAAATAATTAACTCACAAAAACATGCAAAAGCAGAGTTTAACTCAAATTAGAAGTTTAGATCAACTTTAAAACTCAAAAATGATGTTGAGTTCCAAAAAGTCAATAACTTGCATTGATTTTCTGATTTGGAGTTTAACTGCTCTTTGATTGTGCACATGGATAATTATGAATTAATAAATAAATAAAGTGATTTATTTCTAACTTAACTGATTTTAAAATTAAAACAATTGATTTATGGGTTAATCAATCATTTAATCAAACTTTTATTCAAAAACAATATTATTAAAAATTGACAACTTGCTTTAATTAATTAAATAAGAATTTAATCAATTCTTCATAGGATTTTAGATTTATTGTCAAAATTAAATAATACGATTTAGGAATAAATAGAATTAACTTCAATTAAATAATTAAGTGGCAGAATTAAATCTAATTAATTAAATATTTAGAATATTCAATTAATCAAACTTTAGGATAAATAAGATTTATCGCCAAATCATCATTAAATTAAAGATAATTATGATGATTAGGAATATTACTAAGAATATTCCCCGATGCAAAATTTAAGATAATCAATTAGGATTTGGTGATGTGCAGATGTGCCTTTGGTTAGGACTTTGATGTCGATTTTGTTCGATGTGTCGATATAGAGGTTAATGAACCTATAGCCCATTTTTGGGGTATTACACAATATAGTGCACTTGACCTTTCCCCAAACATCTGTGTCTTGGAGCCCATGGTTCTCTACAAGTGAAACAATGCTTTTTCCTTCGTAATTCACTCCTAGTCTCTTCATCTACCTTATTTTTTGCTACATTTATCACATTCTTTGGTGGTGGTGCTGGGAAGTCTTTTTCTAAAAATTCCCCTTATGTTGCCAAAGATTTGGGGGTTTTTGATTAGTGACTGGTTTCATAGGCACACAAGTTTCAAGTTGCAAGCTTCTTTTGATAGCTTCATGTAAGGTTGAGGGTGAGAAAGCCATAACCAAACCCTTAATAGAATCTTCCAAACCATCAAGAAAAAGATAAATAATCCTCTTTTCACTCATATCAGGTACCATAACAACCACTTTTTGAAACTCTTCTACATACTCATTAACTGATTTGGTTTACCTCAACTTTGACAATTCTTTAAAATACTCTTCATCATCCTTGAGATCAAATCTATCTATCACTCTTTGACTAAAATCATCAAATGTAGTTACCTAATCATGACCTTGAGTATTCATTCCATGATACCACTAATCATAGCCTACATCTTCCAAGTGTAGACTTGTGAATTAAACGACATCACTCTCCTTCATGGGGTTTAGTGTGAAGAAGGTCTATAATTTTTGTAGCCATGCTCTAGCTGAAATTTTATTTGTTCCATCAAAAGTAGGTGCTATAAACTTTCTTATTTTATTTTTGAGCTCTCTTCCACTTATGTCCTACTTCCTCCTGTACTCTTTCTTGGGAATCAAAGTGTTCATCATATCCACATATTCTCTAAAAGGAACTGAACTGTGAAAGTCATCATCTAAGCCATTGTAAGTAGCTCTTAATGCAATCAAGTTACCTGTAACCTCTTCTATAGGACTAAGGGCTGGATTTGGTACTGGTGGATCATCTGCAGAAAGAAAATAGTTTTTGTTGATTTAGAGGGTGTGGGTTTCATATTTCTTGCTCCTCTAAAGTGCTCCCTCTCTCATTAGTAGATACAACTCATTGGAGTTTTTCTGTCAATAATTGCAAAGCTTCTCTAGTTTCTACCAAACTATCCACTGTTTGCTTTTGAGTGTTCTGGATGTCTTGGAAGAATTTTTTTTCCATCTCATCTGGGTTATCCATACTTGTTCTTTCCTTGAATTTTGTTCTTTTATTTTCAACTGGAGGTTTGATCAAAATTTCTTTATTCTTTTCTCGCAGCAAATATCTCTTTTCTCTTTCACTTAGTTGCATACAAACTTCTACAAACCCTAAGGCTGGAAAAATCATAGCTCTGATACTAATGAAATATCCCCTTTCTGATTTTTATATCATATTTAAATCCTATAATCAGATTATTAAATCAAACAATCAACACTTTGAAATATTATGCAATTTCTCAATAAAACTCAAATCGGGTATGCCCGAAATAGTGTCAAAAAATTCATAGCTTCACATATTATTGATAAATCTAAAAGTAGAAATTTTTACAAAAATTTCACCAGCATAACAACCTAAAAAATAACATTTTCTAGATCTGTATAGAGTTTACACAACAGCTCCCAAATAGAGGACAAAAACAATGCTCATCGGGCTCCTAAAAACAACACAAAATAGCCCAGAAACACCATAAAACACTAATAATCTATCATAGAAGTATAACCATGAACCAAGACATATATTCAGCTCTATTTTAACATCAAAATTTCTAAAATGTAGTAGCAAACCAAACTGATATGAAATAATCAACCGGAAACACCAAACTCTTACAAGAAACACACCCAAAAACTCACAAATTTACACTGTTCAGCACAAGGGCAAACTCTACATGAGCTTGCACATGGAATGGCCTCAAACTCCCATCCTTAGCCTTCCTAGAAACCTAAAAACTCTCATCTTTGCGTCTCCTCCATAGGTTTGGCAGCCTCTGAAGAACAATAAAGCAATCAGCAAAAATCAAGTTCTAGAATGAGCCTGAAATGCCTCCAAACCCCTTTAAAAGAGGGTATAACCCTAACTCACAACCAATAGGGATCAATAATAAATATTTTAATAATAATTATCATTTATTAATCCATTAGTTTCCAAAGATTATCCCCTTTTCTCGAAACTTCACTTTTTGAGCCTGCTAGTCTTAGCAAAAGTTATTATTTTTAATTATTTGAAAAGGGGACATGACACAGAAGTTTGTTATTTAAATTGTTTCTTTTTCTTTTATTTTCAAAGGTATTTTTGTTTTAAAATTTATATTTTTAATTATAGTAAAGTGAAGATTTTATTGTGGGTATGATATTTTTTTTTAAAAAGAGAGTTTATTTTTAATAAAGTGTTATGTTTAAAATTGGATTGCATTTTTGGTTTTAATTTTTAACAACTTTTTATATAAGTAACATGATGTTTTACCATAGTATATATATTTTTTAAATATGTTAAGAGAGTAATTAAATTATGGTTATAATTTATTATGTCAAATGACATGTATATAAATGATTAAATGATGTAGGAGCATCTCGGGTTCTTGGCAATCCTGTGTCACCAAAAACATTTTGGAGTTTGTCTATGTTGTTTGGCTCTTGCTTTGACCAAGTTGGTTGGTAGTTAGTCAATTTCTTTCCATTACCAAGTGTAGTCAATTATCTCTTGGGCAATTAGTTGTTTCACTGCTGCTCGGCGATACTTGTCTGTTGCTCGATCATCCTTGCTTACCAAGTAGTTTCTTTTGAGTTTCTGTTGGGCCGACTTGTGCATTTATTATAGGTCATGGATTTAATGATGGAATCAATCATTGGAAAGTGTGTGGTCCCAGATTTGACCATTCCTTCTATTGATTATGGATCTGAAGGCTGACTTAGTTTGATAGACTCTTGTATAAATGTAGTTATTTGGTTGTAGTTTAGGAGGCAGTTTTGGTAGAAGATAGAATATAAGAAGAATAGAGATTTTTTATAGATCCTCACATGCTTGAGGACTTATGTAATTCATTGTAATATATGGCCCTAATCTGAAAGGCCTTACAGCCTAGCATGTATGATTCTATTTGATGAAAATTAATGAAAGATTCTGCATTCTCTCTCTCACTGTGTTGTTGTTTGCTTCCACACATTGTTGAGCAGGCTTGGATCATTAGGGTGTGCCATTGTTTGGCCCCTCTTGGCCCCTACCTTGCATCAGGTGGTATCAAATTGAGGTGAGATCTTGATCTAGGTCTACGGATCTAGGTTTGCAAGTCCCTCTTGAAGCCCTAGTTGAATTGTTGTGGGGTAGTAGATTGTGATATGACCTACAATTGCAGAGGGTTGTCAAGATGGTTCATGGGAGGTGAGATGCAGATCCAGGATTGGAAGATATGCTAAGGTAGATTCTTGCTAGGTTAGAAGCTATTGAAATAGCCCAAAGAAGAGGCAAACATCTTGAAGATGTTAGTGATGATGAAGTTGAGAAAGAAAAGGCAAATGTAGAACCTATACCTGTTATGGATCAAGGTGAAGAAAGATTTTTTAAGGATTTGACAAGTCTGAAGTCTACACCACATTTCAATCCTCCTAAGTATGGTGGAAAGCTAGATTCTGATGAATTGGTGGACTGGATCACCGAGATGGAAAATTATTTTGAGTATGAAAACATTCCTGAAGACAAGAAGGTGAAGATTGCAAGCACTAAGTTGAAAGTCATGCATCCTTATGGTGGGAACATCTGCAACTGGATAGGAAGAGGAAAGGAAAAGATAAAATCAAGGTGTGGAATAATATGGTGAATAAGTTGAAGGGAAATTTCTTACCTTATGATTATCAGATTAACCTAGTTTGGTGAATGAAAAGTTTAAGGCAGAAAGATAGCTTGATAAAGGAATATACTGAGGAATTCTATTGATTAGATATCAGATCTGGACATAATGAAGATGATGTGGAAAGAATTGGTAGATACATGAATGGTTTGAGAGTTTCCATCCAAGAGGAAATTAGTTTGGTCAAGTTGGAGAGCATTGAAGAGGCTTATCAATTTGCATTGAAGGCCGAGGAGAAATTGAACAAGAGACATGAGCAGAGGCAAAGAGGTTGAGGTGGTAGATTCCCTAGAGGAAGAGGTAGATCTAATGGTGAAAATGGTAGATCTAAATGAGAAAATACAAATTTGGACAAAGGCAAGACTAAGTGGAAAGGTGAAAGTTCATCCAAAGGTAGAGGCAGTAACTACCAAGGTGGTTATAGTAGAGGAAGTTTCTGAGGAACTTTTTACAATTATGGAGAAGAAGGACGTAGATCTTTTGAATGTACACATGCTAGTAAGAAGGTTGGTAGTAGTAGAAATGCCTTGTTGCAAGAAGAGTCACCGAATGAACCTGAGAAAGAGAATAACTTGATGGTAAGGAGAGCACTATGGAATGAAAGTAAAAAGGAAGATCCGGTAAGGAAAAGTTTGTTCAAGACCAAATGTAGAGTTTCTGATAAAGTTTGGAAGCTAATCATTGACAATGGTAGCTCAAAAATTCTGGCATCTGAAGAGATGGTCACAAAGTTATAGTTAGAAAGGTTGGAACATCTAAAGCCCTATCAAATTTCATGGATCAAAGATGATCATACACTCCTAGTAAGTGAACAATGCTATGTGAATTTGAAGATTAAAAAGTACTATGATAAGGTATTATGTGATATCATGCCTATGGATTGTTGTCATATTTTTTTATTGTTGGAAACAATTGTCTAAAATTGCTACTCAAATTATGTATTGTCTTTGATGTCACACAATGTCATAGTCTGCAGTAATTAGTTCCTACCGAGCTCAGTCGGTCTGCCAGACAGGAAGATTAGTGCTTATCGAGTCCACTCAGTTATCAAAGAAAATCAGTGTCTACCGAGTCCACTCGGTTATCAAAGAAAATTTAGCATTTACCGAGTTCAGCCGGTCGATAAAGAAAATTTAGTGTTTACCGAGTTCAGTCAGTCGTCAAAGGAAATTCAATATTTATCGAGTTCAGCCAGTTATCGAAGGTAAAGGATTGTCGGTGTTTACCGAGTTTCCTCGGTCTCCAAAAGATTATAGAAAGTTATGGTCACCAAGCACTGTCGGCCCTTGAAGGATTTTTGCAAATAGAGTTTGCTTAATTCAGCCGACTGTTATACTAAATAATGTCGATTTGACAAATCTAAAATCATATAAATAAAAGGTCAAATGTGAAAAATAAATAAGAAATACAGCAGAAGATTTACAAAAGAAAGACAGGAAAGGTGTGTGCGAATTTGTGAAGGATGTTCAGATATCCTTAAGGTGCAGTAGAGATTTATTCGATCAGGAAGGATCACACTTATGCAGAACAGAGATCTGTAATCAGCAAGGTAGTTGCATTATTATACAGGTCATTTTCATTGTTACCTTCTTATCATTGTAACAGTGAATTCTAAATCTCTTAACCGAGTTGGTTTAACAACCATATTGTAAATCCTCTAACAAGGTGACAATTCCATTGAATTGTTTTCAAGACCTCTTACCAGGCCACTCCTAGCAGGGTGATTAAATCCTCTAATAAGGTCACACCTAACAGTGTGTTTTGTAACCTTTTACCGGGTTGGCTTCTAACCGGGCATCACTTCAAAAAAGTGAAAATCAGTATCTAGATACATTGGTGGTTTTTCCCATATTGGGTTTCCACATTAAATCTTGTGTCTCTTGTGTTCTTAATTTCTATCTTAATCATACACTAGTGCTGATGAATATCTAAAAGATAATTTTGCTAATACTTTCTACATCCTCAAAGTTACTGCAATCTATTTACCGAGTGCTAAAACAGATAACATTCTTTAAGATATCCTAAGGGATCTGGAAAGAAATAATTGTGAAGTGTTTTATGGTTGACTGATTCACCCCCCCCCCCTCTCAGTCACTTCATCCATATTCCATCAATTGGTATCAGAGAAAATGGTGCTTGCAGGAAGGGTTTCAAGGACCTAAGCTAAAGATCAGGATGTCTTACAAGAGGGAAATTCCAAAGCTCAACAGAGATAAATTTTCAGCATGGCAAGGTCTCATGCGACTTCATCTAGCTTCCATTGGTGATTCAGGATGCAAATACATTGATGAAGAATACACAGTTCCTACTGGTGCATTAATTGTTGAAGACATTGCAAAGAAAAAGACTCATAACACCATGATGATAGACATTGCATCTTCTCTCAGGTATGAAGAATTTGATGATATTAAAGAATGCACTACTGCATATGAAATGTGGATGACACTGAAGAAAATATATGGTGGTGATGCAAATGTGAAAAGAGCCAAAGCAGAAAGCCTAAGAGGACAGTTTGACAAGATGAATATGAAGGAAGATGAAAACATTGCAAAATATGTTGAAAGAATCAAAGCAAGTGTAAGTGCAATTAGAGCTTCTGGAGGAACAATCTCAGATGAAACTGTTATAAGTAAGGTACTCAAAACATTACTCCCTATCTATGCAATAAGAGTATTATCTATTCAAGAAAGAAGATGTGAAACAAACCACAATATAACTTTGGATGCTTTAGTTGGAAGATTGACAGCCTTTGAATTAGACAACTATGACAACTATGTTCCTAGTTCCAAAAATATTGAATCAGCATTTGAGGCCAAGGTTTCACTAAAGAAGAACAAGAAAATTAAAGAAGTTCAGTCAGAAAGTGAAGAAGTATCAGAAGAAAGTTCTGATAGTGATCTTGAAATTGTAGAAGCATTACTTGCAAAGAAGTACTCTAAAGGGAAAGGTAAATATAAAGGTAAAACTCCTTTAATCTATTTTTCATGTGAAGAAATTGGACATATTGCAGCTAGGTGCCCAAACAAGCAAGTCAAGGAAGAGAAGAGAAGTCACAAGTACTATGGCAAAAATAATTTCAAATCATTCAAGGATAAAGGTAAGAAAACATGTTTTATGGCTAAAGATTCTGATGATAGTGAAGAAGAAATTGTCTTTATTGCTATAAAAGATGAATCTGATGATGATGAAGATAAGATGGCACTTATTTCTCATATAAGCAAAGATGATATATGGATAATAGACAGCGGATGTTCACACCACATGACTGGTGACAAGACAAAATTTGAATATGTAGAAGACTGTGATAGTGGCAATGTAAGATTTGGAAACAATGAACCTTGTTGTATAAAAGGAAAAGGAAGAATCTCATTAACCAAAGAACTCATATGTGATAATGCTTATTGGGTTGAAGGACTAAAACATAATCTTCTAAGTGTAGCACAGCTAATCAACACTGGTTTCAAGGTTGAATTCATGAATGGTCAAGCAAGACTGCTGGATGAAAAAGGAAAACTCATTGGATCAGGCAAACAAACAAAAGGTAACTTATTTTATCTTGATCTCAGTGAATATTCATGCTTTATTGCTCAAATTGAAGAAAGTTGGCTATGGCACAAAAGGTTATGTCATGTGAATTTTGATAACATGATAAAAATAAGCAAATTCAAGAAGGTTAGAGGCATTCCTACTTTGAAGAAACCTGATATTGGTCTATGTAAGAATTGTCAAATTGGCAAAATGAGTAAAACTAGTTTCAAGAGTAAGAACTATAAGTCTAAAGAAATTTTGGAAATTGTGCATACTGATTTATGTGGACCTATTGGAATACAAAGCTATACTGGAGATAAATTCTTTATTCTTTTCGTTGATGATTATTCTAGAATGATGACTGTTATGTATTTAAGAGAAAAATCAGAAGCATTTGAAAAGTTCAAATGGTACTTAGCAAGAGTGGAAAAGGAAACAGGGAAAAGATTGAAATGCTTAAGATCAGACAGAGGTGGTGAATTCATCTCCCATGATTTTAACAACTTTTGCATTGAAAGAGGAATCAAAAGATAGGTATCAGCTCCTAGAACTCCTGAGCAGAATGGAATAGCAGAAAGAAGAAATAGATCTATTATGGATTGTGCAAGGACTCTAATGATAGAAAAGAACATCGCTATAAAGTACTGGAAGGAAGCTATCAGCACTGCAGTTCATACCTTGAACCGAGTACAATTGAAGAAAGACACATTCAAAACTCCTTATGAATTATGGTATGGCTATAAACCCAATGTAAGTTACATGAAAATATTTGGTAGCAAGTGTTATATCTTAAAAGAATCCAGAAGAAATAAATTTGATGTGAAAAGTGATGAAGGAATATTCCTAGGATATTCTAGCAAAAGCAAGGCATACAAATGTCTGAACTTATCTACTCACAAAGTCATAGAAAGTATACATGTAAAATTTGATGAGTTTGTAGAAAAGACTGAAGAAGAAAGCAAAAGGGAAGCTGAGAACTACAGAAGATTCATTTACATTGAACCTGAAACATTGGCAGACACAACTATCAATGAGGAAACTATATCTATCGAGCTGAGCATAGTTACTGAGTCACAGGAAGAAGTTCAAACTGAGTCACAGGAAGAAATTCAGACCGAGTCTCAGCCTAAAGTTACCGAGCAAATATCTACCGAGCCCGAGCAACCTAAAGAAGAGATCCTAGAAGACAACAGCATGAATCATTCAAAAAGCAAGGAACCTATACTAGCCAAATATGTCAAAAGACATCATACACCAGATCAAATTATTGGAAACAAATCAGATGGTACTATGACAAGAAGCAAGGTAAAAGGTACATGTCTGCTTACTGACTTTGAACCTAGAAATATCAAAGATGCATTGGAAAATGAAAGTTGGATTGAAGCAATGAATGAAGAATTAGAACAAATACAAAAGAAAAAAACATGGACTCTTGTACCTAGACCTAAAGATAAGAATGTAATTGGAACAAAATGGGTATTCAGGAATAAGCTGAATGAAGATGGTCAAGTGTCTAGAAACAAAGCTAGACTGGTATGTAAAGGTTATTCTCAAGAAGAAGGTATAGATTATGGAGAAACTTTTGCTCCTGTTGCAAGATTAGAAGGTGTAAGAACTCTACTTGCTTATGCAACACACAAAGGATTTAAGGTATATCAGATGGATATAAAATCTGCATTTCTCAATGGAATTCTTGATGAAGAAGTCTACATTGAACAACCTGAAGGTTTTGTTGATCCAGATAAAAAGGACATGGTCTACAGGTTACACAAAGCATTGTATGGTTTCAAACAAGCTCCTAGAGCATGGTATGAAAGACTCCATAACTATTTGATTCAGATTAATTTCAAAAGAGCCAATGATAAGAGCAATCTGTATATTAAAGAAGGACCGGATGACAAAATTGTATTGGCAGAAATATTTGTAGATGAAACTATATTCACAGGGAATGAGGATCAGTGCAAAGAATTTTCAGAGCAAATGAACAAAGAATTTGAAATGTCTATGTTTGGTTTAATAAAATTCTTTGTTGGTCTTCAAATTCAGCAAAGCAAGAATGGTATACACATTACTCAATCTAAATACATTAAGGAAATACTTAAGAAGTTTGGTATGGAAGATTCAAAACCAGTTGGTACACCCATGTGTACTGGACTGAAACTTACCAAAAATGATGATTCAGAAGAAGTTGATCAGACCCTATATCAATCTATGATTGGAAAATTGCAGTATGTAGTACATACAAGACCTGATATTGCCTTAACAGTCGGTATAGTAGCTAGATTCTTAGCAAAACCTAAGGAAAATATATGATGGCAATCAAAAGAATCTTAAGATACTTAAGAGGAACTGAAGAATATGGTTTGTGGTATAAATTTGGAGGCAATCTAGACTTAAAAGTGTTTACTGATGCTGATTGGGCAGGGAACATTGATGACAGAAAAAGCACAAGTGGTGGAGCATTTTTTCTTGGAAAAAGACTGGTATCCTGGACTAGTAAAAAGCAAAATTGCACATCTCAATCCATAGCTGAAGCAGAATATGTTGCTGCTGCAATAAACTATTCAAATATTGTTTGGTTTAAACAGTTATTAGAAGGTATGAAGGTTGAAATCAAAGAACCAGTTGTTATATTTTGTGACAATACCAGTGCAATAAACATTTCAAAGAATCCAGTGATGCATTCCAAAACCAAGCACATTGCTATTAAATATCACTTTGTCAGAGAATTGGTGCAGGACAAGGAAATCAGATTAGAATATATTCATACAAAAGAATAGATTGCAGACATTTTTACCAAACCATTACCTAAGGATGCATTTGTGTATCTAAGAGGTAAGTTTGGGGTCATTCCCCTATCCGAGGCTCACTAAATACATTTTTAGTGATGCATCAACCAGAACATGATTGAAAATCAACCAGTTGATGCAGCATATTCAAGGAATCATTGCATATGAATCAGTACTTGAGGTACATTAATTTACACTGGTAATATGTGAATTGTCTTTGGCATGTGTTGTCAAAGAGGGAGTGTTTGCTATGTCTTTGCTATTACTTCAAGAAATTTTCAATAGTCAGAAGGAAGAATTTTCAGGATAAAGGAAGTTTTTTGACAAAGGGAGATTTGAATCTGAACCGAGCTAATTCTTTCAAATTTCTTATGCTATGACATATTGTGTTGCCATCAATGCCAAAGAGGGAGATTGTTGGAAACAATTGTCTGAAATTGCTACTCAAATTATGTATTGTCTTTGATGTCACACAATGTCATAGTCTGTAGCAATCAGTTCCTACCAAGCTTAGTCGGTCTGCTAGACAGGAAGATTAGTGCTTACCGAGTCCACTCGGTTATCAAAAAAAATTAGTGTCTACCAAGTCCACTCGGTTATCAAAGAAAATTTAGCATTTACCGAGTTCAGCCGGTCGTCAAAGAAAATTTAGTGTTTACCGAGTTCAGTCGGTCGTCAAAGGAAATTCAGTATTTACCGAGTTCAGTCGATTATCGAAGATAAAGGATTGTCAGTGTTTACCGAGTTCCCTCGGTCTCTGAAAGATTGTAGAAAGTTATGGTCACCGAGCACTGTCGACCCTTGAAGGATTTTTGCAAATAGAGTTTTCTTAATTCAGCTGACTGTTATACTAAATAATGTCGATTTGACAAATCTAAAATCATATAAATAAAAGGTCAAATGTGAAAAATAAATAAGAAATACAGCAAAAGATTTACAGAAGAAAGACAGGAAAGGTGTGTGCGAATTTATGAAGGATGTTCAGATATCCTTAAGGTGCAGTAGAGATTTATTCGATCAGGAAGGATCACACTTATGCAGAATAGAGATCTGTAATCAGCAAGGCAATTGCATTATTATACAGGTCATTTTCATTGTTACCTTCTTATCATTGTAACAGTGAATTCTAAATCTCTTAACCGAGTTGGTTTAACAACCATATTGTAAATCCTCTAACAAGGTGACAATTCCATTGAATTGTTTTCAAGACCTCTTACCAGGCCACTCCTAGCAGGGTGATTAAATCCTCTAACAAGGTCACACCTAACAGTGTGTTCTGTAACCTTTTACCGGGTTGGCTTCTAACCGGGCATCACTTCAGAAAAGTGAAAATCAATATCTAGATACATTGGTGGTTTTTCCCATATTGGGTTTCCATGTTAAATCTTGTGTCTCTTGTGTTCTTAATTGCTATCTTCATCATACACTAGTGCTGATGAATATCTAAAAGATAATTTTGCTAATACTTTCTGCATCCTCAAAGTTACTGCAATCTATTTACCGAGTGCTAAAACAGATAACATTCTTTAAGATATCCTAAGGGATCTAGAAAGAAATAATTGTGAAGTGTTTTATGGCTGACTGATTCACCCCCCCCTCTCAGTCACTTCATCCATATTCCATCAATTTTTTTGGGTAGACCTTGGCAATATGATAGACATGCTATATATGATGGAAGATTTCATAAGTATACTATAAGTATACCATTGATGGAAGAACCTATTAGTAATGTTTGCACATCTGTGAAAGTTTGTTTGATGGAAGGAAGAAAGTTTGTTAGCTCTTTGAAGAAGAATAATGTATGTTTTGTTGTGATTCCTAACAAACCGAATAAGAAAATAGAGGATAATGTCCCTGAGGAGATTGATAAGTTACTCACCAAGTACAGTGATATCATTTTTGAAAATTTACCTGATGGTTTTCCACCAAAAAGAAGCATTGATCATTGCATGGATTTAATCTCTGGAGCAAGTTTACCAAATAAGGCACCTCATCGGTTGACACCTACCGAGAATTAGGAATTGAACCAACAGATTCAAGAGTTGTTGGAGAAAGGTTTGATCAGAGAAACTTTGATTCCTTGTGCAGTACCTGATGTATTGGCACCTAAGAAGAATGGAGAATCGATAATGTGTATTGATTCTAGAGAAATCAATAAGATAATAGTGAAGTATAGGTTTCCTATACCGAGAATGGATGACATAATGGATAGTTTGACTGGAGTAAAGTATTTCACCAAAATTGATTTGAAAAGTGGGTATCATCAGATTAGAATTAGAGAAGGTGATGAATGGAAGATTGCTTTCAAGACAAAAGAAGGTTTGTATGAGTGGTTGGTTATGCCCTTTGGTTTAACTAATGCACTGAGTACTTTTATGATGCTAGCAAATGAAGTTTTGAAGAAATTCTTGGGCAAGTTTGTGATTGTATATCTTGATGATATTCTGATATTCAATAAACCAGAGAAGAACATTTTTTGCATGTTAGACAAGTTTTGTAGAGATTGAAATAGGAAAAGTTGCTGATAAATCTAAAAAAGTGTTCATTCATGAAAGAGGAGATTGTGTATTTGGGATTTGTGATCTCAGTTGATGGTTTGAAGATGGATCCTGAAAATGTTGAAGCTATTTTGAATTGGCCTACACCTATGAATGCTAGTGATGTAAGATCATTTCATGGTTTGGAAAGTTTTTATTGAAAGTTCATAAGGAATTTCAGTTCAATTTGTAATGCTATGACTGAGACTATGAGAGGAGACAAAAGAGAATTCAAGTGGACATATGGAGCTGACAAAAGTTTTGAGACTCTGAAGCAGAAGGTTGTTAAATTACCTATTTTGGTATTACCTAATTTCAATAAGGTATTTCAAGTGGAATGTGATGCAATTGGAAGTGCAATTGGAGCTGTGTTGAGTCAAGAAGGTAAACATATTTCTTTCTTTAGTGAAAAGTTTAATGTTGCTAGAAGGAAATATTTTGTGTATGATCAAGAATTCTATGCTATTGTTTAAGCACTGAAGAAATGGAGACATTATTTGATACCGAGTGAATTTGTGTTGTATACTAATCATAAGGCTTTACAATATTTGGGTAGTCAGAATAAGTTGAATCAAAGACATATGAAATGGGTTGAGTATTTGCAGAGTTACACATTTTTGATAAAGCGTAAAAGTGGAGTCACTAACCAAGTTGCTGATGCATTGAGTAGAAGAAGATCTTTGATGACCGAGATGAAAATTGAAGTTCTTGGTTTTGATGAGATGAGAGATTCTTATGAGTTTGACCCTGATTTTTCTGAGCCATGGAGAAAGTATAGAGCACCTATTCAAGATCAACAAGATACTAAATGGGATGAATATTTTATTCAGGAAGGTATATTGTTTAAAGATATCTAGTTGTGTATACCGAGAGGAGTAATGAGAACTAATTTGATAAAGGAGAAACATAATAGTGGTTTGGCTAGACATTTTGGTATTGATAAAACATGGAATTTGCTTAAGGAGAAGTACTATTGGCCACAGTTGTATAAAGATGTTCAGAAATTTGTGAAAAGTTGTGGAATTTGTCAGGTTGTAAAAGGAGTAAGTTAGAATACTAGATTGTATGTACCAATTATTATTCCTGAGAAACCTTGGATTGACATCAGTATGGACTTTGCTCTTGGATTATCAAAGATAGTAAGAGGTAATGATTCCATATTTGTTGTTGTGGATAGATTTTCTAAGATGGCACATTTTATACCATGTAGAAAGACATCAGATGCAGTACATGTAGCAGATCTTTTCTTTAAGGAAATTTTTAGATTGCATGGATCACTGAGGAGTATTATCTCTGACCGAGACAATAAATTTGTTAGATACTTTTGGAAGACCCTTTGGAAGAAATTTGGCACTGAGTTGAAATATAGTTCTACATTTCACCCACAAACTGATGGACAGACTGAAGTTGTGAACAGGAGTTTTGGACATCTTTTGAGATGTTTAGTTGGAGACACACCGAGTAATTGGGATTTTGTATTGGCACAAGAAGAGTTTGCATACAATAATTCAGTGAATAGGAGTACTGGAAAGACACCATTTGAGATTGTGAATGGCACACTGCTGAGAGGTATATCTAATTTGAGAGACATTGCTGATGAAAGTAAGAGAAGTGCTAAAGGAGTGAAATTCACTGAGTACATGAAGACATTGCATGAAGATTTGAAGCTAAAGCTAGAAGGAAGTAATCAAAAATATAAAGACAGATCTGATAGATCAAGAAGACATAAAAAATTTGATGTTGGTGATGAAGTGATGGTTCATTTGAAGAAAGGTCAATTTCCTATTGGAACATATGGGAAGCTGAAGATGAAAAAGTTTGGACCTTGAAAGATTTTGAAGAAATTTGATAGTGGAAATGCATATGAGATTGAGTTACCTGATGACATGGACATATCACCTATTTTCAACATTGTTGGTTTATATGAATATCATGAACCTAATGAAGAAGTGACAGTACTGACAAAATATCCTAAGAAGAAAAATGAAGAAATTGAATAGATTTTGAAGGAAAGAATTGGCAAGAGTATAAGAGGAAAACAATATATGGAATATCTGGTAAAATGGAAGAATAGACTAATGGAAGATAGTTCATGGATTTCATAGTCTGAGTTGGATGTAGCTCAGATCATACCTACCAAATGATTTAGAGAATCATTTCAAAATAACCCCAAGTGTTTGATGCAGGAGCATCTTGGGTCCTTGGCAATCTCGTGTCACCAAAAACATTTTGGAGTTTGTTTGTGTTGCTCGGTTCCTGCTTTGACCGAGTTGGTTGGTAGTTGATTAGTTTCCTTTGGTTACCAAGTGTAGTCAGCTATCTCCTGGGTGGTCAATTATTTCACTGGTGCTCGGTGATGCTTGTCTGTTGCTCGGTCATCCTTTCTTACTAAGTAGTTTCTTTTGAGTTTCTATTGGGCCGACTTGTGCATTTATTATGGGTCATGGATTTAATGATGGAATCAATCATTGGGATGTGTGTGGTCCTAGATTTGACCTTTCCTTCCATTGATTATGGATCTAAAGGACAACTCAATTCGGTACTCTTGTATAAATGTAGTTGTTTGGTTGTAGTTTAGGAGGTAGTTTTGGTAGAAGATAGAAGATAGGAAGAATAGAGATTGTTGATAGATCCTTGCATGTTTGAGGACTTTTGTAATTCATTGTAATATCTAGCCCTAACCGGGAAAGCCTTACAGCCTGGCATGTATGATTCTATTTAATGAAAATTAATGAAAGATTCTACATTCTTTCTCTCATTGTGTTGTTGTTTGCTTTCGCACATTGTTGAGCAGGCTTGGATCATTAGGGTGTGCCATTGTTTGGCCCCTCTTGGCCCCTGCCTTGCATCATCAAAATAAGGTTATAACATTTAATTTATTAATGACTTAATATAATAAGTTTATAATTTGGTCTTTTATAGTTATTTTATATGCATCTTTTAAATTTCACGAAGGGGCTAGTAAAATATAAAATTTTACATTATTATTTTAAATGGGATGTTTAATTCTATATAGGGGCCATTAAGATACAAGATTTTATATTAACATTTTAATGTGTCTATTAAATTTATAATGGGGTCTTTTAAATACCAAATTTATAATTTTATATTAGATGAGTCTTTTAGATTTATTTAGAGGCAATGTAAGTAACCCATTATTATCGTAGTAATGTTCTAATGATGAAATAATTATTGCAATCTTAAGGGTAAAAGTGAAGTTACCAGAAAGGGTTGACTCAAGGATATAAATTAATATCATGAATGTAATAGGCTTTATTAAACTATTATTAAAGTGTAACTAGTTAGATTTTAAATATTTGAAGTTATCTAGGGATAGTCACCCCAATTGAACCACAAAGGTTGAACTGTATCAAGGGATGTTGACAAACCAACTTGGGAAAGAGTAGTCCCCACTCATCCATCACTTGTCATGGTTCCCCTCGACTTTTATAGGGTTATCATTTGGGGTTCAATTAACCTAATTATGATGTAACTCCTATAGTAAACTTAGTAAGCTCTTGTATCATCAACATCATACAACACATTGTTAATTTAACATGTTTAAATTTTATTTTTTTTTGGTGTTTTTCCCCTTAAATTTTGGACATGACATTTTGGTATAAGAGATTTGTTTCAACACTAGGATCCTTAAACCATTACATTTCACTTAAAACTTTTTTTTGATCATGTAGGATTCCTCCAATTACATGACAAGCTTGCAGATGTGGATGACGCCCTAGACATTCTCACTCGGCATGATAAGATGTTGAGTAGGAAGTAGAGGTTCTTAGAGGGGATACGAGACCTCCTCCTAAGAAACCCCCTAACCTAAACTGGGAGATTTTGATTGCACTACAAAACCTTATCAACATAATATATCATAGGTTACCACCAGTGGATCAACAGGAAGAACACCAGGGTGCAAAGGGACATAGGTCAACAACTAGAGAGTGGAGTAGGAGCCCTCATCCTATCCATTTATAGGGACAAGATGAATATGAGGATGAGTCAATTCATATGCTAGAAGCACCACAAATATAGTGTCGGGGATGGTAGAGAAAGCACCTTGAGATCTAGGGGATCAAATTAGAGAGATACTTCATCTAAAAACTACTCTTTTTTAGGATCTACTGGTGGGGTGGAAGTTGGGTCATTGATTTTGAGTTTAGAGTGGTGCTTTGGATTGTGTCCATATGAGAGAAATCTAAAGGAATGTTTTTCATTACATCTTCTGAGAGGGACTGCCTCTACTTGGTGAAGATAATAGGAATATAAGAGTAACCTAGTTATTAACACTCTCACTTGGGACACCTTCTTGGAGAGGTTCAGAGAAAAATATATGTTAGATCATTTTAGGAAACATCATATTAATGAGTTCCATGATCTATAGAAGAGGGGACTCACCATATCGCAATATGAGAGAAAGTTCCTTTTGTTTCTACCTTATATGGATTATATGAAGGATGAGAAGTTGCTAGTTAACCTCTTTGTCAAGGGACTGAATGTTACGATATCAGAAACAATTTTCATGGAAGCTCTAGGAAGCCTTTGGTTCATCATGGAGAATACATTGATAGAAGAGGATATTTAGGGTAAATCATAGGATACATGGGATTGATTTTAGAACCATAACCTTGCACCAATAACATCCAAGTTTCACAAAACCCACTAGAAGGGTAATAATAGAAAATCATCAGGGTCCTATAAACCCCCTCACTCTCACCAGCAGTCTCAATAGAAATAGAGGTAGAGGCCACTATAGGTACATTAGGGCTCTAAGACCAAGTGGTGGAAGAAATTAGGTCTTAAAAGAGATCAGCGACCACAAGCTCTATCTACACCTTCATCTCAGACTTAGCAGCCCACCAGGGGTGGCTTTAGTGGGTCTAGTAGGACTGAGGACAATAGTACTCTAGGCCATAGAGAGTTTAGATTCAAGTGTGTGGACCATGTTATACATGTGGTTCCATGGGGCACATAGAAATATATTTTCCACAACATCAGATGGTAGGTAGTCAACACATGGCAGCATTAGAGCCTACAATTATGCCAGACATGGTTAAGTCCCATAGGATATTTGTAGTGGTTGATAACCTCCAAGTAGAGCATCAGGCCACAATTTCAAAGGCTACATGTATGATCAGAGGGAGTATTTTTACCATCCTATTTGATTCAGGAGCTAATAATTCTTTATAATCTTCATTGGTTGTGGAACTGTGCGGGCTAGTGACGCCTAGGCGGGATGTCAGTTGGAAGGTTGAGTTAGCATCATGGGCTACAATGTTAGTCAAATAAATGGTTAAGGATTGTGAGGTGCAAATTGGAGATATGACCACCATGAGAGACCTTCGTATTACACCTCTAGGATCTTATGGTATTTTCACTAGTACATTTTGCACCATTTTTCAACACACTATTGGTCGAAGTTTCTACCCAACTCGGTCGAATAGTCGACCAACTTGTTCATCACTATTATCTACATCAAAATATCGACCCATTGTTGCAACCATCAAATAATTGATGCCAATATTGGTTGAAAACAAGGGCAATCTAGGCTGAAAATAACATTAGCAAGTGTTGGTAAATTGGTCGATCTTTCGACCAATATAGATTAATATTGGTCAAAAACTTTGGTCACTCTGACCAGGATGCCAAACCCATGATGGTCCTATTTCAACCACATTTGGTCAAAATATTTAGCGGCTCCAACCAGGATGCAAAACCCATGATGGTCCTATTTTGACTAAATGTGGTCGAGATATTTAGTGGTTCTGACCAGGATACCAAACCCACGATGCCACATTTTGACATAGAATGGTTGAAATTTTGACAAAACACAGAGTGTTTAAAAAAAAATTGAAGATAAATATCCAGACTAATCACCAATGGCATCCCAATTGATGATTAGTCTAGATATTTATCTTCAGGTGTCCATACTCATTCTACTGCTTGTTTCTAGCAGGTCCCTGGTCGTTCTATTTTCTAGACTGCTTTGGGCTCTAGCAATCCATTTGCTCTACTCTACATGAAACTATGGGTTTTTTCATTTTCTTTGAACTATTTAAGAGATAGGCTTTGACTGGTGATCTGTAAATTGGTAGAGCTTCCTCTTAGATGCCCACAACTCTTCAAATCTATTGGTGTGAAGCCCTCAAAGGGTATTCTGCTCTATGGGCCTCCTGGTTCTAGGAAAACCTTAATTGCTAGGGCAGTGGCAAATGAAACCGGTGCCTTCTTTTTCTGTATCAATGGACCTAAGATCATGTCAAAGTTGGCTGGAGAAAGTGAAAGCAATCTCAGGAAGGCTTTTGAGGAGGCTAAGAAGAATGCCCCGTCCATTATATTTATTGATGAAATTGATTCTATAGCTCCCAAGAGGGAAAAAACCCACGGTGAAGTTGAGAGGAGAATTGTTTCTCAAATTCTTACACTTATGGATGGACTTAAATCATGTGCCCATGTTATTGTTATGGGATCAACTAACCGACCAAATAGTATTGATCTAGCACTCAGAAGGTTAGGAGGGTTTGACAGGGAGATTGATATTGGGGTTCCGGATGAAGTGGGTAGGTTGGAAGTGCTTCACATCCAAACAAAGAATATGAAGCTCTCTGATGATGTACGTATATTGGGGCCTTATTTTTTGTACTTCTATATCTAATGTTAAATAGTTATTGGATTTTGAAAGCATTTATTAATCTTTATGTTTCTTGATGGAGTATCTATTTATCTTTAGTTTTCTTGTTACAGGTTGATCTTGAAAAGATTGCTAAGGATACCCATAGATATGTTGGAGAAGATCTTTTTTCCTTTTGTACTAAGGATGCACTTTAGTGCATTAGGGAAAATATGGATGTTATAGACTTAGAAGATGAGACAATAGATGTTGAGATTCTAAACTCCATGGCTGTTAGTAATGAACACTTACAGACTGCTTTGGGCTCTAGTAATCCATCTGCTAAAGCCATTGCTAACATATGTTAGGCCAATTTCATCAGTGTGAAGGGCCCTGAATTGTTAAAAATGTGGTTTGGAGAGAGTGAGGCTAATGTGAGGGAAATTTTTGATAAAGCTAGAGGATCAGCTCCTTGCGTCCTATTTTTTGACAAGCTTGATTCTATTACTACACAGGTGTGTTGATTTTTTATGAGTGAAGTTCAAGTTGAGGATAGTGAATATATTTGAGTAGGAATTTTTTTTGAACTATTTGAGATAGGCTCTCTGACTGGTGATGCATAATTGGTTTGCATGTTTGCAGCATGGAAGCAGTGTTGGGGATGCTGGTGGTGCCGCAGACAGAGTCCTTAACTAGTTATTAATGGAGATGGATGGTATGACAACCAGGAAAAAAAATTTCATTATTGGTGCTACAAATAGACCTGATATCATCGATCCTGCATTGCTAAGGCCTAGCTAACTTGACTAGTTGATTTATATTCCTTTACCTGACGAGTCCTCACATTATCAAATTTTCAAGTCTTGCTTGAGAAAATCACCCATATCAAAGGATATGGACCTAATGGCACTAGCCTATTATACCCAAGGATTTAGTGGAGCCGATATTATAGACATTTGTCAACAGGCTTGCAAGTATGCTATTAGAAAAAACATTGAGATGGTGAGTTTCAATTGTGTTGGCTTTTGCAAACTACATTTGGTTATGGATTTTTTAATGGTTTTATTTGAACTGGTGTGTTAGAATTTTACATTTTTTTATTCAAATTCCCTCCACTTGTATCTTATTATTTCAATTTTTTATGTCCTCTTTCATTTGCACTATTACTACCAATATTAATATTTTATCTCACAAATAGATGCAAATTCACAAATCAATTTTCTAGATTCAACATTTCATCATATAAGAAAAACTACAAATATCAATATATTATCTCCCAATGTATATTACATACAAATTTTAAAATTATAAATATACGAATATATAAAATATACATATATAACATAAAAGGAAGTGTTGATGCATACTGACAAATAAAATAAGGAAAGCTTCTACTCTCTTGATTTGTAAAATTTTCTCTACCTCTGATTTTTCTTGTGTTACCACCCTCATTCTTGTAGCTGATATAAAATAATGAAATGAATGATAGTGAAATTGAGAAAAATTTTGGGTAAATAAAATAAACAAATATAGAACAAAAATATGAAAAAAGTTGAGGATAATGAGTTGGGTTTTCTTAAATAAATGAATACCATCAACCCATTACAAAATGCAAAAGTATATGCTAGCAATCTCCAACAATATCATGGTAAAAAGGACATTTATTATTGTTGGAAATATTCAAGACTATCCAGGTTACTGAGAGGGGAGGGGTGAATCAGTAACTTCAAAACTTTTAATAGATTCAGATCTTAATAATATTAGATTGATAACCTGACTGCATGCATGAGTAACAGAAAGAATAAAACATTCATAACACTTAGAACACAGAGATTTGGTGACCCTTCCAAGTAGAAAGTTAAACTGGGGTGGGGATGATACCCACAAAACTTCAATACTGCAGTATAAAGTTTGCCGGTTAAGGCTTACAATGATCACTTCTGATGATCTACCATGTTAGGAGCAATAAGGACTGCTAGGTCCACCTTGTTAGAGGATTTACAAACATACAATGAAGTATGCACTCGGTTAAGAGATTTTACAAAGACTGTTAAGTCTACCCGGTTAAAGGATTTCAAGTTGATTCACCTGTTAGGATAAAACAGTAGATCTCTTACTTGCAACTGTACTTGCTAATTGAGATTCTCTGATGTACTGATCACCTTCTATGATGGATAGATCTTTGTTGCTTCTTATACTACTATAGCCCTTTGTAATTCGCTTATCTCTGCCTTTCTCTCTTTTTCATACTTCACTATTTTTCTTCACTTTGGATATGATATAAAACATTTTTTATATATCAATCTAAAACAATTACAACATAATTACAAAGTCAGCTCTTAAACAAGCTAACACAAATATTACTGAGTTGGCCCAAATATAATGACTTGGTTACTGCAAACTAACTCGGTGACTTTCTAATACTTGGCATCCACTGCGTTACTCAGCATCATCATGCACTTGGTAGAAGTGGAGGCACGGTCCATAATAACCACTCGGTTGTAGTTTTGAACATGGTATATACTTGAGACTCGGTAGATATAGTGTCACTCGGTAAACATTGTTCTGCTTGGTAAGCACTATTCTACTCGGTAAGCACTGTTCTACTCGGTAAGCACTATTCTACTCGGTAAGCACTGTTCTTCTTGGTAAGCACTATTCTGCTCAGTAAGCACTGTTCTGCTCGGTAAGCACTCAGAGTCGGAATAAGTGTTGTCACTGATGACAATCATACTTAATGCCAACAATTATTGGATGTAAAAGTCTTTCTTGCATTTATTTCATTCATTTCTTTCTTGACATGCACATCAGCCTCTATATGCACAATAAGTGTTTGAACTATCTCATATCTATAGTTTGACATAGCCTGTAAACATAGAAATGAATGATTGAATCATACTGCATTCAAATTTCATCTTGTTTGATATTTAAGAGATATTTTACAGTAATAAAATCACAATACACATCAATAAATAAATGAAACTGATATGAATATATCAACCTTTTCAAGTTCTTTCAATAGCTTTAGCAACCTCATTCTTTTTCTCAAAGATATCGTCGAGATTCATCTTTGGGACACTGGAACGAATAACTATAAATCATACATGGAAAAGAGGTAGTTTATAAGAGCAGAGATATTATATGATAATACAAATCACATTAATCTAAAAGACTACTACACCATTTCAAAGATCATATCAATCAAATTAATTTGAATCCTCACAAGGAAAACATAACATTCAGGCATCCAAAAATAATGGATGCAAATTCACAAACTAATTTTC